>BPTQ01000006.1:59742772-60342772 GCA_019973895.1 Chrysanthemum seticuspe | reverse complement strand
TCAATACCCGAGACTTACCGAATACTACACTACAACGATTAGGTTCACTGCCTAGGGTGTTGAAAAACTTGCTCGACGAAAAGGAAGTTCCTTTGACCCCGAACGCGCTTCGTACGCGCATCAATACGTAAAAGCTTTGAGCCAATAGTTTACTTATACACATATTAAAACTATCAAAACATGTTTAGTAAATAAGTTATATAAAACCAAAGACATTTTTATAAAACACTTACAAGTAATATTGTTTACTTACATCTTATAAAAATGTATATGTACTTTGTATATGTTGTGATGGGTAATGGGTAAAAACTAAAGTCCATAACCCATGATCCATTGACTAGGTACAATGAATCTTATTGGGTAAGAACCAAAGTCCATAACCCATACCAATGGAGCATGATCCATAACCCATGACATCATGCATGAAGTCATGTTAGATATTATCCATGATCCATGACCCAAAGTCCATGACCCAAGATCCATAACCCATTGACTAGGTACATTGCATCTTGTTGGGTATCCATGATCCAATTTCCATGACCCATGGTCTATAACCCATAAACCATAACCCGGTTTGAAACCCAAAATCCAAACTAAACTGACCCAGTAGCCGGATCCCAGGATTTGCACTAGCCGGATCCCTCTTGTGAGGGATCCGCCGGAACCGTGGGATAGTAGGCACATTTTGCCTATAAATAGTGAGCCATTTATCTCTTACTCACTATCAATCTTAGATATACTTTCTATCTGTATTCTAACCTCTCTAACCATAGATCCAAAGGATCATTCTATGTAGTTTTATCTTTGTGTGATTCTCTAGGTTCCTCTTAAAGGCGAGATCACCACCTCATGAAGACGTGCAAGCTCAAGGTCATGAGTTGCTAAGCTTCGTCATCATCAAGACCACTGAAGTGCATCTTGTTGATAGTTCTTTACTCCCTCCATAGAAGTATCGTGTTGAAGGCATTAGTGATTGGTGCCGAAGGTGTACAATCGATATGGTGCGTCGATGTACAAGTTGTGTAGTTTGGGTTAAAGGATGTTGATATCCTTTCTATTGTTGTAAAAAGGAGTGTGTCTCCTTTGGGTAGTTGTGTTGTGGTTTAGTGTTGGGTAGTAGTTCCTCCTTTGTAATGGAACTCGGTATCTAGCCTTGTACCGGATAAAGCGTAGGCGACATTATGATAGGTTTGGTTCTACCTCGTGGAAGAACTCGGTGTCTAGACTTGTACCGGATAAAGAGTAGGCGACGTTGTGAAGGCTTCTCCGCCACATTAAGGAGCTTGTGTTGTGTAGTGCTTAGAAACTCTCGAGTGGGGGTACTCGGGGAGTGGAGTAGGGCAAGGAATGTGTCCTTGTAGCCGAACCACTATAAATACTCGTGTCGTGGTTTTGTGTTCCTTTACTCTTTATCTCTTGCATTACTTACTTGTATGTTCATCTATCAATATCCAACACACGATCTAAATGGAATGACATAAGTCGATCTAAATACTTTAAAATGAAGTTTTAATCGGTAAAACTATTCAACCCCCCCCCCCTTCTAGTTTTCCACAATTGGTATAAGAGTTTCGTTACCAAGTTTCTTAGAGTATATTGTACTTTAAAAACTTGATATGATCTGTTTATGTTTGAAAACTACAAAGAAGAAAATTTCTTAAAACAAAAATTCATGTTTTAGAAATTTTTATATTTTAACAAATGTTGGATAGTGATAGATCATTCTAACATTTTCTTTTAAGAAATCTTCATGCTAGGATTCTTTCAATGACTTCGTTTTATCTAAAGAAAAATGAATTCAACACCCAAAGATGAATCCAAAGTGTTCACAACTTGCTTTTACAAAATACGATTAAGTATTTTAAAAAGCTCATGAAGTATTTCGCGTCTATGGTTTCTAAAAACCAGTGTTGCAAAAATCGGCCGAATCGGCCGATTAATCGGTAATCGGCCATACACCTTGTAGAATTTTGAAAATCGGTCAAAAAATCGGCCAGGTTAAAAAAATTGGCCAAAAATCGGCCGAATCGGTAAAAAATCGGCCTAATCGGTAAAAAATCGGCCGAATCGGTCAACTTTAAAAAAATAATAATTTCACTTATGACACACAATGGGGATCGTTTATTTCACTTATAACGCACAATAGGCCTTATAATGAGAATTGGAGCCTTTTATTGAGGTTTGGAAACATAGTAGGCTTGGAATCAGTTAAAATATTTAGTTTGTTCTCCAGAAATACCCAAAACTTGCAGAGAAATGCCAATCCGATTAATCACTAATTAATCCCGCCTTGACCGATTACTCGCTGCAGGGTGGTTGACCGCCCGACTATCTATTCGCGATTTTTGCAACATTGCTAAAAACCATAAAAAGGGAATATAGCAAAGGTATGTTCTCTTAGCTACAACTAGTTGATCTATAAATGTAGTAATCGCATGTGGATAAAATGTTGGTATATGCTTTTCTCTCACAATAAGCATCTTTATAAAAACTTTGCATATATGTAATAATGTAACATATTGGATTTCACAAACACATCAAACCATGATCATACTAGGCGTACACTTTGAGGTTTTTAGAGAGAGAAAGTTTAGAGGTTTGGGAACTTAGTGAGAGAAAGTAAAAGTATTATTATGAGCTCCAACCCTCTACCTTGGGAGGTAGAGGGTATTTATAGTATCATACATAAACGCCACCTACGGGCTGTGGATCAGGCATACAGTGGGTAAAGACCCGTCCGTCCTCCACGGTGAAACTTAACTAAATACAACCTAACATTAAATAACTACGATTACGATCTTTCTAACGATTACATATACTTGAGGTGACCGACACTTTAATAACAGGATTTACTAAATCCTAACAATCTCCCCCTAAGGGAGGTCACCTCAAGTTTCAATGAATACAAACAGATATTACATTAAGATTGTTCTTGGATTCTTGTTAAAGTTCTTTGCTCTGTAGCCCGTAGTCTTTGATTCTTCATGTTTTGCATGTTTGGTTAATCCGAGTGGAGGTCTTTAACTGATCCACGTGATAATGAGTTTTGAGCCAGCTTTGAGATCATCAGCTACCATAAATCTCTGACTCTTCCTTTGTAGTGTTGACATTATGTGATGTTGTGACTTTTGGACCGACATGCTCACATTCTGGATCATGATATCTTCTCATCAGAGTAGCGGAAGCTTTAGTTGATTCATGATATTTGCAGCAGCGTAGCAGAAGCATGGAGCGAAAATATGAGAGTCGTTGATGCACGTATCATGATTTCTTTAGAAATGAATGTGTTGTGTGAGCATGCGGCTATGGATTTTGATCAGCTGCAAACGTCGGGTGTACCTGCATACAACAGTTAGCAATAAAGCGCACGAAAGTGTCTTTGATCACTTTCGTTGAATTGAGGTACACGGCCCACGGTTCCCCGTTGATCAGTACAAGTACTGCCTGTGATCAGGTACAATTCCGAAGAATCTCCTTGACATGGTTTCGCAGCAGCTCTAGCTGTTCTCAAACCGGAACGTCTCAAAGAAGACAACACGGAGTGAGTGAACCAGCGAATTGGAGATTCACTGATTGATGAAAATAGATCAATAAAGTGTTTTTGCAATACAACGAAGGTTTTAACCAGTTATCAATCATAAACACCTTTTATTTTGAAAAATTAATACACAGTCGATGTGCTAGAGAAAATTTTTTTAAGCACAACGATCATTTTTTAAAGGTATCCGTCAATCCATTTCCTGGACCAAGGTTGATTCAATAATGAATCGCCCCATTGTTTCAATCCAGTTGTCACACGTTTGATCTATTGGATAGATCTCACATGCCACCTACCAAGAGCTTGTTTGATGTTGGCTCTAGAAGGTTTTCCATCGTCATTGTGAATATGTTTGCATATCACTCAGATGTTCTGGCAATACCACAAGGATAGTGCGTAGGACTCTTAAAATATATTCTCTCTTTCCACATTGTGTGAAACAGAGAGTCTTCATTCACAGTGTCCTAATGAGATTTATTGATGATCTCGTGGCTCTAGACTCAATTGTGCACATTTGGTTCCTATGCCGGAGATTAGGGAGAGGGTCTCTTTCTTCAATATAAACAATCTCTAAGAGAAAGTCGATAGCTTATGTAGGTTCCCCGTGAGAATGAAACAAGTCCTTTTAAGAGAAACTTGAGTAGCTTGGGAAGTTAAGTGCAGTGCGTCACTGGGTCCATGACGTCTTGTCTTCAATACCGGTGTTACCTTAGTAACAACCAGTAGCATATGTATTGAACCCGGTATCTGCCCTAAGGTTGAATTATTGGAGGGCTATTTCATTTCACCCTTTTCTCATTCAATTTCTTTTTCATTCTTCAACCCCTTCAGTGCTTACCGAGACTTTATAACTAGAACCTTGTTGGGTTAATTCCAGTACTAGCTCAGCCTCAGTCTGCACTCTTCCCGTTTCTCACTTTTCTCCTTTTTTCATCATACCTAAGGACTTCTACACTAACTAGTGGATTATCCCTGGGTAGATCCCTCCGGCTTTGGCGGGATCGTGGGAACGAATACCTAACCTAACCATCCTTATATCACCATACATAAAGTAAATTTGGTCGGTCTTTTTGGTATTGTTCATCTGCCATTGGAACCAATTGAAAACCATTTGAAAAATCAATCCAGATACTTGTGATATATTATCAAAGCATTTTGTACCTGAATTGTTTTGATATTTCAGAAAATGAGCTCCCCCTCAACATGTGCATCGAATATTTGAAAGTGTTTTGCACATATTAGGGAAAACCTGCACTTTGAAGCAAATCAATCACGTTTCAATCCTTTTTGGTTTGAAATAGATGCTCTCCCTTAACATGTGCATAGAAAATTTGAAATCCTTTAGCATATGTAGGGATGAGAGCTTGCTAATCACTTATAAAACCATTTATCGAATTATCAGTTTATATCCAATTTAAATCACAAATTCTCCCCCGATCACAATTTTCAAATCATTTGAGATTTGTGATCTCTATAGATTTAAATTGTTTTTGAAAGATTTTGAGGAGAATTGTGACTTGCTTGTGAAAACATTTAACCGATAAGGATCAAATTTGAGACTTTAAACTCCAATGATTAAGCATGCTTGAATATCTTTTGAAAACATGACATAAGCCTTGGTCTGAACGAATTATATGAAAAATAACCTTTTGATTTAATTGAAATCATTCTCCCCCTCAATCAATGACATAAGTAGTTGATTGAGAGATAGATATTTTGACAAATGTCAAGTCCAGATGATTTTCAAAAATTGAGTCCGAGTTATTTTTCAAAGCTATTAGTTTTCATTAGTTAACAAATATTTTTCAGAAGAATTTATAGAAGGAAAAATATTTGTGAAGGAAACATTTGTCTTATTAGTAACAAACATTTGATTTTAGAATCAGAGCATGAGATTTGAAAAATAAGATAAAGCATAGCTCTGTTCTTTCTTTAAAAACGGGTTATAGACTGAAATGACTATAAGCCTTGGTTTTTCTTTCTCTCATTTTTTTTTATGAATTATGTACATTCGAACAACATCTAAAGACCCGTGTCACTCTTTGAATGACAACACAAAGACCGTAGATGTTATCGAATCAAGAAAAACATGACAAAACGACAATATTTTTGAAATTTTTTCGAGTTTTTCAAATTTTTATGGATTTTTGAAAGTTTTATATTTTTCTATTTGCTTTTTGTTGGTTTTATAATTTTTTATTTTGCTTTTTTGAATAATATTTACAAGAGATGGATGAAGAAAATCTTTTACTCCTCGTCTTCCTCTTGAAGACGTTTGAGTGTTTCCGGTTGTAGACTCTTTAGACCAAGTCGTGGGAGGATAAACTCAAAACGTTCTCTAGGAAGAGCTTTGGTGAAGATGTCTGCTAACTGGTATTCAGTCCTCACAAAATACAGTTCCACCACACCGTTCTCCACTTGCTCCCTGATGAAATGATGTCGAATGTCGATATGCTTTGCTCTTGAATGTTGAACGTTGTTGCATGAGAGAGCAATAGCACTTTTGTTATCACAATACAAAGGGATTTTGTTGAATTCAAAGCCATAGTCAGATAATTGGGATCTCATCCATAGGATTTGAGCACAACAAGAGGACATGGCTATGTATTCAGCCTCTGTAGAGGATATATAAGTACTCATTTGTTTCTTTGAAGACCAGCTCACGAGCTTATCACCCAAAAACTGAGCACCACCCGACGTGCTTCGACGTGTATCTTGACATCCTGCATGGTCAGCATCTGCATAGGCTGTTAGTGACATACTGGTGTCCTTCGGATACCAAAGTCCCATATTGACGGTTCCTTGGAGATACCGAAAGACCTGTTTAACCGCTTCAAGGTGCTTTTTGGTAAGCTTTGCCTGGTATCTAGCACACATGCATACAACGAACAGAATATCAAGTCTACTGACTGTGAGGTACATCATGGATCCAATCATACTACGATATTTCGTTTGATCTACCATGATCCCTGAGTGGTCCTCATCTAGTTTAGTACGCTCTATCATGGGAATGTCAACAGGGTCACAAGAATCAAATCCAAATTTCTTTAAAATCTCATTTGCATATTTAGATTGATTGATAAAAATGCATCCGGGACTTTGTGAAATTTGTAATCCCAAGAAAAATGACATTTGTCCCATCATTGACATTTGAAATTTGGAGCCCATCTCCTTAGAAAAACGGTCACATTCATTGGGGTCAGTCGAGGAAAAAATAATATCATCAACATAGATTTGAACGTGAATTAAATGTTTGCCTGACTTTCTGGTGAACAATGTCAGATCAACTGCTCCTTTGCTGAATCCAGTAGATAGAAGAAACTTTGATAGCGTATCATACCATGCCCTTGGAGCTTGCTTCAAACCGTAAAGAGCCTTCTTCAAGCGATAGACATGAGTAGGATGCTCTGGATTCACAAAACCTTCAGGTTGACTGACGTATACGACTTCTTTAAGATCTCCGTTGAGAAAAGCCGTCTTTACATCCATCTGATAGACTACCATATTCTTACTTGCAGCATTAGCCAGGAAGATTCTGATTGCCTCGATACGTGCAACTGGAGCAAATGATTCTTCAAAGTCAATACCCTCCTCTTGACGGTATCCTTTTGCAACCAATCGAGCCTTGTTCTTTAACACATCACCATGCTCATCAAGTTTTACTTTGAAGATCCACTTTAGAGCAATGATCATAGCACAGTCAGGAGCAGGTACTAATTCCCATACATCTAGTCGGTCAAACTCATGAATTTCTTCTTGCATGGCATTGAACCAGCTGTCATCATTCATGGCAGTTTTAACGTCTTTTGGTTCGATCTTAGAGAGTACGGAGTTGAAGAAGCACCATAAGGCATCAGTTGCAAGTTGTTTACGAGTGGATACTGGACGAGAGGGGTTTCCAATGATGTTGTCCAATGGATGATCATGTGTCCATTTTCTAAGGTGTTCATGTGGTTGTTGTTGAGGAACTGAAGTAGCAGAGTCGTTTTCTCCTAATGAAGATGGTTCTGATGATGGTACAGGAGCAAATATGTTTTCAAAGGGAGCATCTTCGGGAGTAGCAAAGGGGTTATCTCCATCATAGGTGCCAGAAACAATTCCATGATGTACACTTGATGATTGAGGAATTGATGATGAGACTGAGTGATCAGCAAAAGGCGCTTCTTGACTCAATGACATAGAAACTGAAGGGTTATCTACGTTGACAGGGATAGGAGCAGCCTCTGTTGATGGATTTGACAGATCATTAGTAATTAGCTCATAGTGTTCATCAAACATTGGATCAAACAAATTCTTCAAATCATCTTCTGAAGGTGGTACATATGGAGTTGCTGGTGAGGGATTTTGTACAAGAGAAGAACTAATGGGACTACTTGATGAAGGTTGTGATGCGGGTCCAAAACTTGATTGTCCTTGAGCCATTTGCCCAGACAGCTCATCGAACGTGACGTGAATAGTTTCCATGATATCTCGGGTTCTTTTGTTGTAGATTCGGTAACCCTTCTTGTTTGATGCATAACCCACAAAAACTCCAATGTCCGCCTTAGCTCTTAATTTTCCTAAATCTTGACCGTCATTCATTGGATAGCACAAAGCACCAAATACACGAAGGTAGGAGAGATCAGGATTTCGTTTATGAACAAGTTCGTATGGAGTTTTTGCATGAGTGGTGTGTATGAGGGAACGATTTTGGGTGTAGCAAGCAGTGGCAATGGCTTCAGCCCAAAGGAACATTGGAACCTTTGAATAAATTAGCATAGTTCTTGCAGCTTCAACAAGGGTCCGATTTCGTCTTTCAACTACACCATTCTGTTGAGGCGTGTGTGGAACACTTCTTTGATGACTGATTCCAATGCTTTCATAAAATTGACTTAGGTCTTTTTTAACAAACTCAGTGCCATTATCTGTTCGAATAATTCTAACAGTCTTGTTAAGTCGAACCTAAAGCTGCTTGATAAGTTTGATGATGACATCTGGAGTTTCATCCTTTGCCCTCAAAAACTTTACCCAAGTAAATCGAGAGTAGTCATCAACAATGACTAAAATATATTTCTTCCCATTTATCGTTTGCACTCTCATTGGTCCGCACAAATCCATATGAAGGGTATGAAGAACTTCCATAACAGAGTTTGCAGGTTTGGGTTTGTGAGCATATTTCCTGCTTTTTCCCAATTGGCATGCTGAACAAAGATGATCTTTTTCATACTTTAATCTGGGTAAGCCTCTTACAAGGTCCTTTCTGGAAAGATCATTAATGGTGCCGAAGTTCAAGTGATTGAGACGACGATGCCATAACCATGACTTTGTTTTCGAAGCCTTTGACAACAAGCAGATTGGAGAAGACTTCATCATGTCTTCGATAGAGATGGTGTATAGATTTGAACCCCGTGTTCCTCTTAAAAGTTCCACACCATCAAGTTCTCTAACGAAACAAGTATGTTTTCTAAAAGCCACCTCTAGATCGGAATCACAGAATTGACCAACTGAAAACAGATTATGACCAAGACCTTCTACATAATATACCCTGGAGATTACACTATCACCAACAACATAGTCTCCATAACCCATAATTGAACCAAAATGGTCGTTCCCGAATCTAACAGTCCCGATGAATTTACTCATGAAGTTCATGAGCCACGAGCGATCTCCAGTCATATGCTTGGAACAGCCTGAGTCCAGGTACTACAGAACGATTTGAACGATCTGCAGTTGAACACAGACAAGAATGGATAACTGGATAATTGGGAACCCCATGTAATAATGGGTTCCACTTGGTTAGACAAAGAGATTGGAACAACCACATCAGAAACTGAGTCAATAAAATCATTAGTGGTAGGTGCCGGGCTAGTAGAAACAGTAGATCTATTCAAAGCATGTTCACTTCTTAAAGATATAGTTCTACCAGTGGGCATCCATTTCCTAATGGGCATTGACTTAGAAAATTTAGGACACAACTCATTAAGATTAAATTTGATGCCAGTAGGTATCCTTTGATAACCTATATTACTAAATTTTCTTCCTGTGGGTTTCCAATGTTTTCTAACCTTCTTTCGCCTTTGCTTTCTAGCCTTCTTAGCTTGATTTTTGGCATTAACAATTTTAACTGGGCATTTAACAGCATTAATCAAATCATTCACACCACATTCATGATTAGTAACAGAAACAAAGCAATCATCATTACATGTTTTGCAGATAGTAGCAGAATTCGAATTAATTACAGTACGCTTATATCTAATACTAGAATCAACACGATTCGTTTTATTCAACTCAAACTTAATGTTCCTAGGGTGATCTTCTACACTCTTCCATTGCACACTCTTAGCTTGCGAGGTCCTATCTTGCTTTGTATTGCTTGGAGGCTTTGACCCGCTTGCTTTTGTGTCACTGATTACTCCTGTAGAGGGAATTATGGGAACATTAGTTGGTTGGGCTACCTTTTACATTCCTGAACTAGAAGTGCAGGGATCTGAACTACTTGAAGGCACTTTAGAGTTCACTTTCTTAACACTGGGCATAGAATGGGTTGCATACTTAGCACTAGGCATAGAACAAGGCATCACATCTTTATCTTTCTCACATAAGGATTTAGGACATGTTGCTCTTAAACATTCTAACAGCTCCTGAGATCGTTTGGCCTGAATGCAAGCAAACCTAATTTCACTATCATGTGGCTTATTTATGAAATCCTCTTCTACAATCTCACGGAGACATTCTAGACTATCCTTAAGGTGAGCGAAATAGTTATGAAACACAAGTTCATTATTTCTAAGATGAGGAGGAATGTATTTAACAGTCACAGTATATTTAGAGTCTGCAGATGACTTTGATGCAACATTCTCATTAAAGACAAGTGGCATTTTCCCTTTTATCTGACTCTTCAGATTCTCAATTTCCTTTTGTAACGAAGTTATTTTTTCATTGTTTTTGTCACGAGTGACTTTCGTTGAATCGTATAACTCTTTGAAGTGTCGTTTGATCTTTTCATTTTCTTCTAGAAAACTCTCATTTTCTTGTTGTAATAAGTTAATGATGTTTTAAAGATGAAAGTGTTGAGAAAATTGAGAATCTAAAGGAGGAGGCATTTGGGAGCCAGTCACATTGTTCTTTTCACCCTTTAATTGTGAAATTTGGGCTTTCAACTTTCTGATCGTGTTACAGTGAGCTTGAATCTGTTCATCATGTTTGTTTATTTCAAAAACTGCATCAAACTCTGGAACATCCGAGGATATCTTGATGTTTGAGGTTTTAACATTTTCTTTTAGATGTTGATATTTTAGTTGCAAATCAAAATGTTCAACTTCTAGCTTAGAAAAATGTTTTACCAAATTATCGTGATCATCCTGGTCAATTTTCTCACTTAGTTTTGAGTTTCTGTTCTCAAGCTCAATGACACGATCATGGGAAACTTTCAAAGCAACAGATAATTCATGAAATTGAGAAGCAGTAATAGAATGCTTAGTAACAGTATAAAACACATCTTGAGCCACACAACTCAATACTAAGTTCTCATTTAGGATATACAGATTCTTCCTTTCAATTTCATTATATTTGAGTTCCCGTTCATAATCATTGACCTCAACTATCATTGCATCAAATTCCTTTTCTATTTCTTTAATATCTGAGTTAATCCCTTTTTGGAGACTCTCAAATTGACCTTTTAATTGTCTAAAGAAAGGTATGACCTCAGTTAAATAGCATTCTTTAGTTTGCTCAAAACCCCTTTCCCCTTCATTTATCCCTGTAGGTGTGATTCTCTTCTTACATGTCTTCTCAAAATCAACGAATAGTTGATAAACAACATATATGCTGATTAAGGTCTTGCTATTAGTGGAAATAGTTCTAGGAACTAAATGCATTGGTGTATTTGGAGGATACACAGTAGCTACAGGCACTTTCCTAAGGGGAATGTTCGTTTCAACAAGTACATTTGCTTTTTGCTTATCCATGTCTTTCTTCCAAAAAATTGTTCAGGGGTTAATTGAGTTTGAGGCTTAAACATGTTCAGGGAGATCCAATTTTCTTTAGTGTAATCATGGGGTTTGAATGTTATGTTTTTCTTTTTACACTCAGGATCTTTTAGCTTCTTATCCATTTTCTCCCTATTGACTTCTTCTAATTGCATATCTTCCTCAGTGCACTCAGCGCAACTAGGTTTCTGCCTAAGCTTAAGGATTTCATTACCATCGTATATTACCTTCTGAGCTTTTCTAGCCACTTTACCATATTCAGGATTGGGTTCCTTTACGAGGGGAATGCTATGCTTATCGCTAAGAACTCTATGCTTAGTGATCATGTGAGCAGTCTGAATGGTATTCCCTTGTACGTACAACTTATTTTCAAGCTTGTTTTTCAATGTTTTTAGATTGGAAAAGTCATTCAAAAGTTTTGATTCTTTAGCATTAAATTATTGTTTAAGCACTTTAACATTATCTTGGAGTTCTTGCTTTTGCTTAACAGTTTTAGAAAGCTTTTCTTGTAAGGAGTTTAACTCTTGTTTTAACACTTCTTCTCTAAAATTACTTTTTCTAATAATTGTACGCATTTGGTCATCCATTTCCTGCTCACGGGTAGTTAACTCAAACTTAGCACGTTGTTCATAAATAGCAACTTGTTCTTTATAGGCATTCAGCTCAGAGATAACAGAATCATCAGGGGAACATGTAGTGTATTCATCAAAGACATAGTCATCATTGACTGCAGAAGATGCATCACTTGGTACAATTTCACTTTCACTTTGCATCACATATTGATCATATGGGACAATATTACTATTATCCACATTATCAATATCTGATTCATAAGTTTCATGAGATTGTACTTCGTTATGAATCTTTTGCTCATCAACTTCATCGTATAGTTTTAATACTTCTGAAATGATTGAATCTTTGGATGGACCAGCCTGTTGTGGTGATGAGACCTTTGGAGAGACCATTGGTGAAATGCTAGCCATGAAGATTGTTTGGGCAGTAGGTTCATCATCGACATCAGAGTCAAATGCGTCACAGTCAGCAACTTGAAAGGCATTTTGATGATTGTGACCTATTTCCTGAATTGGCTGCTCATCCACATCAGCATCATAGGTTTTGGCATTGCCCGCAGCAAGAAACATCAACTCTTCTTCATCCAAAACCGCTCCACTGTCCTGAGCTTGTACCAGCAGCATCTTTTCCCTGAAATACTCTGCATTTTGAGGGCGTTTTGGAGATGTGCAGTTCCTTACAATGTGTCCATCACCACCACAGTTTTAGCACTTGATTGGCTTTGCTTGTCTTTGATTTGAATTCCTTCCACGATTCTGATTAGCCACATACCCTCCTCCTGCACCAGTATTACCATAACCTGCTCCAATCATCCCTTGTTCATACCGTCTTCCTTACACATTCTGCACCACCACCTTTCCATCTCTGATAGTAGCTTGATTGTGTGGATTGGATGCTGTTCTGAGGTTATTGTTGGTGTGTGGAGTGGAATTCAGATTTTGACTAACCATGAGAGATAATTGATTGATGAAGCTTTCCATGAGTGTGTTAGAATCTGGTGGTTTATATGATGGATCTGGAATGAGCTTGTAGTTACCATTACCCGTTGGTATGACTTGAGAAGCTTTGGTAGTAATCCCTACATTGGTGTAGAATGCAGTTGAGTCATTTGTTGAGCTTGCCTCTCCCTGATTAGATTTGAACTTTTCAAGAATCATTCGTTCAAACATAGCATGTCTCTCATTCTGAAGCAGGAATGCATACAATTGCTCATAGTTAGTGTTCCTCAAACCTTTAGTTAACTTGACAGAAGTGACAAATTTGTGCCATTCGGGATTCATGTTGTTCACAAACTTTGAATTTACCTGAATATTTGGCATAGTCATTTTGATATTCCTCATGTCATTCACAAGCTTGTGGAACCTCACGTAATATTCAGTGACACTTTCCCCTGGTATCATCTTAAAGTGCTTAAAGTCATCATACAGTTGTGATTCTCTGTCTTCTTTAGTTAATTCAGAACTAGAGAGAAGCATCTTGACATTGTCCCAAACTGCCTTGGCTTCAGTGTTGTGATTGATTAACTTGTAGATGTCTTTTGGAAGACCTTGAAGTATAATGTTTGAAGCCCTAATATCAGCATCATATCTCTTTTTCTCCTTATCACTGAGCTCATCATACGTCTTTGGCCTGTCCAAACCTAAGATCACTGTTCCATCTGCAGCAGTTTCAAGTGTGTCTCTTGTAGTCTCAATCTAATAAGGTCCTTCATCAATTGATTTGAGAATGTTGACCCCATTTTCCTTTCCCAAACAATACAACCTAATTCGTTGAGCCCATGAGTCATAGTCAGTTCTGTCAAGCATGGGTGGACGAGTATCTGATCCAGCTGCTTGAACGTCCTCAGCTACAGAAGAGATGATTGTAGGCACGTTGGTCGACATGATTACAGATTTCACGGGATTTTATAACTCTATGATTAAATTGGGAAATAGATTCTTTCACGGGATTTTACTAAATCAAGAGAAAACCGTATCAGAAACAATAAGTAACCAAGTCACTATAAACCTTGAAGACAAGTCGCTAAGTCACCAAGTCGCTAAGTATACAAGTCGCTATAGTGGACAAGTCGCTAGGCTCACAAGTTGCTAGAGTGACAACTCGCTAAAAGCACAAGTCGCTAGTGATACAAGTCGCTAGACACAAGTCGCTAAAGTAACAACTCGCTAAGTAGGCAAGTCGCTAAAGAATAACTCGCTAGAATGAACAGTACGACCACTACTTTGTACTATATGTCGCTTTGTCTCAAAAGACAAGTCGCTAGAGCACAAGTCGCTACCCACAATAACGTCAAGTCGCTGAAGATTGTAAAGACAAGTCGCTAAGTTGACAAGTCGCTAGCCGAAATGGTACAGCCACTACTTTGTACTATTTGTCGCTTTGTCTCAAAAGACAAGTCGCTAGTGCTCAAGTCGCTACCACAACAACTACAAGTCGCTGAATAATAAGAAACAAGTCGCTACAAAGAAAACTATTCCGAGACTCAAGTCGCTAGCTAGAAAATTTCAAACGCAACACTTTTCAATCCAAAACTAACCCAACCACAATGATTCAAGCTTTCTAAATCAAAACCCAAGCACTTACAATGATTCTAAACACAAAAGTACGCTCAAAATCTAAATTTTAACACTAGAAATGATCCAAATGATGCAAATACCACTAAACTTTTTCAAACCCAAAAACCATATAAAACCACTAGAAATCCAAGAACATATAAGAGAGATGATCAAACCTTGGCACTTGATACCATTTGTAGCATATTGGATTTCACAAACACATCAAACCATGATCATACTAGGCGTACACTTTGAGGTTTTTAGAGAGAGAAAGTTTAGAGGTTTGGGAACTTAGTGAGAGAAAGTAAAAGTATTATTATGCGCTCCAACCCTCTACCTTGGGAGGTAGAGGGTATTTATAGTATCATACATAAACGCCACCTACGGGCTGTGGATCAGGCATACAGTGGGTAAAGACCCGTCCGTCCTCCACGGTGAAACTTAACTAAATACAACCTAACATTAAATAACTACGACTACGAGCTTTCTAACGATTACATATACTTGAGGTGACCGACACTTTAATAACAGGATTTACTAAATCCTAACAAATAATATGTGTATGCATATATGGATTAAGCATTTGACATAGAAGTCGCAAGTTTCTAAAAAGTCTCTCTTCACTACTTTCCATCTTAACACATCATCGGGAATAGTATTCCTCTTTGATTCTCTTAAAAACTTGTAAAGTTCGTCTAACCTACACCTTCATCACAAAATAAATTATTGATTGTTAAAGTCTTGATCCACCATCCTTCCGTCTATTTTAGATAAACAATTATTTCCCAAAACATCTTAGCTAAACGTCTATTCAAATAGGACTATAACCAAAATTTCATTCTACAAGTTCTTCTCAAAAATAAGTTATTGTATAACTTATTACAAGTGACAGAATAATCCAAATCACTCCAATAATTGTCTGCAGCGCCAGATCCCTCAAGTTGTACTAGCCAGATCCCTTAAACAAAGGATCCGGCGGAAACGTGCAAACAGACAAACAGGATGCCTCTTTTTTTTAAACCCAAAATACTCCATTTTCCCTCTTCCTAAAAAATTGAACAACCAAATCTCAGTTCCTGTCATCCTAGGGCTTCATACTCTCAAGCATCTCAATTCTAAACATCATTGTAAGTAATTACATTCATATTTTCTATTCATCGTCATCTCCATCCTAGGGTTCATGGTTTTAAACTTTTCAATTGGTTTCAATTTTTTTTCAATTGGCAAATTGTTTATTACAAAATTGTTTTCATACAAAAAGGTTCTATATAATTAAGGATTTTCAAAACGGCATTGTTATTACAAAATAAACTCATAAACCAATCTTGAAAAATTTTACCTAATTGGAATATTATTTTTTTAGGATCAAACATGCCTAAATCCACCCAACAAAACTATCATGACATCGTTCACTACATTCTTAGATATTATCGCAAAGAAGGGTTGTCAAAAAGTGATCGCAAAACCTTCAAAATGCTTCAAAAACGACTCATCCCTGAAGGTCATGTAATTGAGGAATGTTTCCTTGAAAACACCGACATTCCTCAAGTCTTTTCCGTAATAAACTTTAATTGGCTCCTCACTGAACAAATTTGTCCAGTCTTCATTTTCTAATTCTACAAAAGTGTTAGGATTATCCGAAACAATGATGAAAGTATTTCAATCGCTTTTGTCATAAACAACCAAAGCATCCCTTACCTCTCATCACATTCGCGCAAATCTTTCGCATACCATGTGAAGGAATTTGTATGTATTCCAAAGATTGGTTACTTGCTTGTCAATCCTTCGCATTAGACCCTAAACTTGTCTATCACACTCCACTTGACAACCCCAATGTTGTTCAAGATACCATCTTCACAAAGAGAGTCGGCCAATCTCGTTATAACCGCAACAAAGAACTCATTCATCGTGATCCTTTTCAAATGGAACCTCTTTGAGATGATTCCCATTTACAAAAAGTGGGAAAAAATTCTTAGAGAAAGTGTAATTTGTTTGGTTGGAAACAAAGACCATCCCAATGCTTGTCTTGTCCAAATGATCTATTGTCTCATCTACCAAAGCCTTTCAATCTCGCCTATTACATTGCCAAAAGAATGGTAGGTGTTTTCAAAACAGACAAAATGGTTCTTCCTTATGGTATGCTCCTAACACGTCTCCTTAAGTATGTTAGTACAATGCAACCTACTCCTATTACCGATGACCACTTACTCGCAAAACATGTTATGGTACCTCTCACCAAACAAGCCACCAAATGATTTATGATCAATGGGAAAAGGCCTCGTCCTTTATCGGACTCTTCGGATGAAGATGATGATGTTGAATTCGACCCCGTTTCTAATTATCAACTCGATCCCATGAGTTACCTTGAACAACTTCCCACTCTTCCAAAGTAAACCGAGGAATTCAAGAAAACAAAAGGAATGTTCAAGTGTCTAACTCATTTCCTCATGAACTCGGGAAAGAAGAAAAAGTGAAGAGATTGACAAAAGGAATTTTGTACCCTGTGTATTTTATATGATTATTTTGGATGTTTTATGTATATCAAAACAATGTATGATCATTATCTACTTTATGCAAGATATACTTGGTTGTTCTCATTTCAATATATGGTCATTATCTTGTTTGCTTACCCATATGTTGTTTCTATATGCCATACTTATTATGCTTCACTTTCATACATGTATGTTTGTTGTAGAAATGGTTAGTTTCATAATTTGACACCTAGATCAAAATTTCGCACGCTCACTGTTAAGAAACCTGTCACAGATGTCGGATCCCTGGGTTATAACTAGCTAGATCCCTCAAGTGAAGGATTCATGGGATCCGGGTAAACAGAAGTTATCTTTTTTTTGCTTTCTTACATCAATCAAACCTTCCAGACCTTATTGAACTAGTTAAATACGCTTCATTAGGATCACTTAAACTTTTCTTAGGCTCAGATTAATCTCACATTTACTCATGGATGACTTAGGACCATATTCAAAGTGTTTTTGATTTATCATCACTTCAAAACTCACCATCTTTCCGCTCCAATATTTACAAATTGTTCCTTTTATCTCAAAACACCTAGTTTGATATTTCTCTCAATTTTTAGTAAATTGATTTTAGTCATCTTTACCTTAAAATGATCTAAAAACTAGTTTTTCATTTCTTGTGATTTTTAAAGAATTTTCTAAATTTTCCTTTGATCTCTATCTGGTCTCTATGGTCATTTGACACCCTTAAAACTCTTAGTGTCATCCTTGGGCACTCATTGGTGCTTACAAAAAACTCCATTTCTTTCCATAAAATTTATCATTAGCTATCCTCACTCATTATCCTTGATCATTTAATTCATACCATTTAAGACACCTGAGGAGACTAAATCACTCAAGATATGTAGGTGCTAGACCTTACTAGAACCACATCACTCTTTTTCTTGGCTCTTGAGAGCCGGATCCCTGGCTATAGACTAGCCGGATCCCTCAAGTAAGGGATCCGTGAGAACCGTATGCACAGACTACCTAAACTTACATGATATAATCATTTCAAACCCTCTTTGTTAATTCAAACACTCCACATTATCTTAAATTGTTGGGAATTATGTGAAGTTTAGATTATGCTGAAATTACTGCCGAAGTGTTTCTACTGAAGAAGAGTGGATTCTGCCGAAGACATAATCTGCTGAAGTATAATAGTTATTAGTCTGTTTCTGCGGAAGTATTTATTCCGTGTTTAGTTTATTTAGTATGGATATACATGAGCTTTATTAGGAAGTGATTGTGTATATCTTATTTAGTTTTATGATTATACGTTTCTTGGGAAACGGTTTAGCGATATTGTTTAGGGTTCCTTGTCTATAAAAGGAACACATTAGAATGAGTTATGTACCGATTGGAAAACTCAGTTTTAGTTAATATAAAGATCCATAGAGGATCACAGAGTTCTTAGTTATTTGTTACTTGTGTTTATATTCCGCTGATAAATATAAGTAGTAGAGATTGTCTTTTATTGTGCTTGTGATTACATAGGCATATATAACGATCCACGAGCTCAAGATCTATCAAGGTCTGATTGTTTCAACAAGTGGTATCAGAGCCTCGTGAGAGTCTCTACGATACTAAGGAAAAGCTTTTCTAAACACCCATACAACCAGAACAAAATCATCATGCCTGGTTCAGATGTTGATACTGAAATCACCAACAACCAAAACTCCACCCATCTGCAACAACTAAGTCTCTCTAATAGCAATGCTAAGTTTCCTTACCTTAAAAGGGAGGAATATGATCTTTGGGCGATGAAGATGCAAAACTGGATCTCTAACATTGATTGGAATCTATGGGAGATAGTCTTGAAGGGAAACAGTTTGAAGAGAACTACCACGGATGCTACTGGTAAGATGATGAATGTTCCCCCCAAATCTGCTGAAGAGTTGCTGGCGGTTCAGAGAGAAACCAAGGTCAGAACCATTCTTCTACAAGCTATTCCTGAGGATCACTTGAGTGATTTTCACTTCATGCAAGATGCTAAGGATATATGGTTAGCAATTAAGGCAAAGTTCGGTGGGAATGAGGAGTCTAGGAGACTGAAGAAGTCCATGCTGAGACAACAGTTTCAGGACTTTCAAATCTCTGAAGAGGAAGGACTACACAAGGGCTATGACAAGTTTCACAAGATCTTAAGTCAGTTGAATCAGCTGCAGGCAAAGCCAGATAATGATGATTGTAACTCTAAGTTTCTGAGGTCTTTACCTCCATCCTGGCTACACGTAAGCATAGCTTTAAAAGCTAAAGGTGGTTTGGACATGATTACGTTTGATGAGCTGTATCACAAACTTAAAGCTCTTGAACATGATGTAAGAAGCCCTTTTCGATCATCTTCTTCTGCTAGTCACACTGCATTCGTTGGAGCCTCTACTCCAAAGACAAGTTATGGTCCAAGCCCATATCCATCATCATCTTATGCTGCTCCTTCATCAAGTTCTCACTCTAAATCGAGCAACATTATGGAAGATGTACTTGGATCCTTCTTTGCTGATTATGATCCTCAGCAGGATCTGGCTTATGAGGATTTTGATTAGGTGGACCCGATTGAGATGGAAGAGATGAAGCTGAGGTGGCAGGTGGCCATGCTTTCCATGGATATCAAGAACTTTGAGCGCAAAGCTGGCAGAAGGTTTGGATTCAAAGGACGCGATCCAGCAAGGTTTGACAAGAGGAAGGTTAAATGCTTCACATGCCAACAGATGGGTCACTTCTCTAGAGAATGCAAAGACAGGAAAGCTGGTGATGAGACAAGATATTCTTCTTATCAGCAGTATCAGAAGGAGGCAGGAACTTCCAAGGGATCAGCTGCTTTGGTCACTCTTGATAGCAATGTGGACTGGAAGCAACATGAGGAGGCTGATAATGATGGTCCTGATAATGTTGGGTTGATTGCAAGCTGTACTTCAGAGGATAGGCATGATCAGATTGCCTTGATGGGCATCTCTCAGGTACAAAACTGGTTGTTTGGTTGTAGTGAGCGTTATAATACACTCAAAGAAGCTTATGATATTTTGGAACCTAAATATAATGAATGCTATGTGGAAGTTGAAGCCTATAAACAGGCTTTAAAAACACTAGAAAGACAAAAGGTTTGGTTTCAGAAGAATCAAATAGCATATGATGAGAAAATAGGTGTTTTAGAAAGGGATCTCGAATGTGCTAAAAATGAATTAAAATGGTCTGAGAAGTTAAGAGCAGATGTAGAGTCAGAAAATCTAGAGCTTAAGGAGAAACTTAAGGAGGAAATTGCTAGGCATAAAGAATGGATGATGAATGGAAATAAGTTAGCTGGTCTCATTTATAGTAGTCAAGCTTCCAATTCTACAGTGGCTTTAGGCTTTAAGAAATATGTTGGCTTAGAAGCTAGGGATGACACACGTAAATCTACATCAGCAGGCCTAGCTAATTTTGTGAAAGAAGGTGACCTACATGCTGTACGTGGACCAATTAGAGGTGAGCACATGCCCATTGACCTTTCCACTCTTAATGACTTTGATGGATCACACCATCTGTATGGCAAAAAGTCAAGCGACATGCCAGACCCTAATACTTCTACTAATGACTTTGTCTCTTGTGTTAACAGTGACAAGTCCTCCAAGCAAGGGTCTATAGAGTGTGATTCAAATGACAAGTCTGACCTTCCCATGTCTGCCCTTCCCAAGTCTTCACCCCTGCCTGCACCCAAGACTACCAATAAGCATGTCAGAGTTGCTGCCAAGGAATCCACTTCCAAGACAGTTGCCTCTGAAGACTTGCATTTTAATTCTTTGCATAATAGTACTGTTAAAAACAATTCTTTTCATGGTTTTGGTTTGAATACTTCTGTTTGTAATAATACTTCTTTTGGTTTAAATAAATCTTCTAATCAGAAGAAATGTTTTGTGTGTGGAAGTAAATTTCATTTAATTAAGGATTGTGATTATCATGAGCAAAGGATGAGTGGGTGTGGTGCTTCTAGGAAATCTAGACCAATGTGGACAAATGTTAATGATATACCACCTTATGTTCCACAAAATACAAATTATAATACTCCTTTTTCTTGGAGGAAACCAGTTGTAAAACCATATGTTCAACCAACCAGTGAATATTTTAAAAATGGTTTTTGGCCTAGATATGTTAACCCTATGACTGATGGGAAAGGGTACTGGGATACTGCTGTTAAGACCTCAGCAGGTTGTTCTTGGAATAAACAGGGACCTAAGTTTCATTGGAAACCCAAGAACAATAGTGGATCTTATACTTCTACATGGCATAACTCATATGATCCACAAGGCAGGTTCAAGTCAGTAATGACTTGAGCCTCCATAGTGTACTAATTATCTGTATATTTTTGTTGTTGTAGGATCATCCCCTTAAGCATAAAGATGTTGGAATCGTTGACAGTGGTTGTTCTAGAAGTATGTCTGGAAACAGGGACATGATGCATAACTTTGTACCCATTGAAGGAGGAGGCAATGTAACCTTTGGAGGAAGTGATGGACGAATTACTGGAAAAGGGACCATCAAAACACCTCAGCTGGACTTTGAGAATGTTTATTATGTCAAGGAACTTCAACACTTCAATTTGTTTTCAGTCTCACAAATCTGTGACACTAAGAACAAAGTACTCTTCACAGAGGATGAATGTCTTGTGCTGTCTAAAGACTTCAAACTCCCAGAAGAAACTTCAATTCTGCTGAAGGTTCCTCGCAGTCACAATCTTTATACATTCAACTTAACTAATGTCAAACCAGCAGGTGACTTAACATGTTTGGTGGCTAAAGCATCTGTGGATGAGTCCACCAAATGGCACAGGAGGATGGCCCATGTCAACTTCAAGACCATAAACCAGCTCTCTAAACTGGGCCTAGTTCAAGGTCTTCCTGCCAAATTTTTCACCAATGATCATAACTGTGTTGCATGCAACAAAGGAAAGCAGCACAGAGCCTCATACAAAGGTGTTCCTGTTACAGCAGTAAGCATTATTTCTGAACCTCTTCAGCTGCTTCATATGGATCTGTTTGGTCCAACTAAAGTGAGAAGCATTGATCAGAAATATTTTTGTCTGGTGATCACTGATGGTTATAGCAAATTTTGTTGGGTATTCTTTCTAAGGACCAAAGATGAAACATCTGAAGTATTGAAAGACTTCATTACCCTTATTGAAAATCAGTTGAACAAAAAGGTGAAAGGAATTAGGTGTGATAATGGGACAGAGTTCAAGAATGCTCTACTTATAGAACTCTGTAGGTCAAAAGGAATCAAGAGGGACTATAGCACTCCAAGAACCCCTCAACAAAATGGGGTGGCAGAAAGAAAAAATAGGACCTTAATAGAGGCTGCAAGATCAATGCTAGCAGACTCTAAACTTCCTACCATGTTTTGGACTGAGGCTGTTGGTACAGCTTGTTATGTACTAAATAGAGTGTCCATTACTAGACCACACCTTAAAACACCATATGAACTTCTTTTTGGGAAAGTTCCTGTTATTCATTACCTTAAACCGTTTGGCTGCCAAGTGACAATTTTGAATACCAGTGATCCATTGGGCAAATTTGATGAGAAAGCTGATGATGGTTATATTGTGGGGTATTCTGCTCATAGTAAGGCATACAGGGTTTACAATGTATCTGCTAAGAAGATTGAGGAGACATTGAATCTGAGGTATCTAGAAGACAAGCCTAATGTTCAAGGACAGGGTCATGTTTGGTCATTTGACCTTGATTACTTGACTGATTACTTGGGTTATTCTCGACATCTGGCTAATCAAAATGCAGATTCTCAAGAATCTCCAACTACTAGTGTAGAAACTTTGGATGCTCATTCTGACAGTGGGTCTGATGATGATGAACAACCCATTGTTGTGCCTTCCTTCTCCCCTAACAATTTTGTAGGTGACACTTCTAAAGATTATACTGATGTGGGTGAAGATGAATTCTATTATGCTGAGGATCTGGCTAGACTGAAGAAACAAGAGTATGCAGCCACTTTAGAAGCTGAGAGGAATGTTGAAAATAGTACAAGTGAAGCAATCAGTGGAAAATTCAATTCTGCTGAAAGTGGTTATGTTTCTCCTCACCTCTCCAATTCGGCTGAAAGACATGTTGACTCTACTCCTATTTCTACTAGAGTGTCAACAGACCTTGGGGAACCTTATACAAGGTTTCCAAAACCTTCAGATCTTGGTCATCATCAACCTAAAGCATGCATCTTCAACACACCTTCCTATGATACTGACTTTGAACCTACTATGACTAATATTGATTCCTCCATTGATGTCAACACCACCACTACTACAAGGATCAAAAATGTTCATCCACAGTCTAATATTATTGGTGATCCTAATGCACCTGTTAGAACAAGAGGTACTGTGGCGCGTTCTAAATATGGTCAGGTGGCTTTTATCTCTTATGTCTCAAATCAGCAGAGAGACAATCACACAGACTATGAACATTGTCTGTTTGCTTGTTTTCTCTCACAAGTGGAACCAACCAGTGTTACTCAGGCTCTTGAAGACTCAAGTTGGCTTGAAGCAATGCAGGATGAGATGCAACAGTTTCAAAATCAGCAGGTTTGGATATTGGTACCACTACCTGATGGTAAGTATGCTATTGGGACTAAATGGATTCTGAAGAATAAGAGAGATGCTCGAGGTGTTGTCATTAAAAACAAAGCCAGATTAGTTGCACAGGGGTATAGACAAGAGGAGGGGATCGATTATGATGAAGTGTTTGCACCAGTGGCAAGAGTTGAGGCAATACAGATTTTCCTAGCTTATGCATCATATATGGGTTTTATGGTCTATCAGATGGATGTTAAAGGAGCCTTCTTGTATGGTGAAATTGAAGAGGAGGTGTATGTCACTCAACCTAAAGGATTTGAAGATCCAGATCATCCTAATCATGTTTATAAGGTAGTCAAAGCTCTCTATGGACTACATCAGGCACCCAGAGCCTGGTATGCTAGGCTCTCTACATTTCTTCTGAAGCATGGTTACAGAAGAGGTGCAATTAATAAGACTCTTTTCCTAAAGAAGAATTCCACTGACATAATTCTTGTGCAAGTGTATGTGGACGACATTATTTTTGGATCCACAAAGGAAGCTTGGTGCAGGGAGTTTGAGGAGCTTATGAAGGGAGAGTTTCAGATGAGTGCAATGGGAGAGATGACTTTCTTTTTGGGTCTTCAAGTTCAGCAGAAATATGATGGTATCTTTATCAGTCAGGACAAATATGTAAGAGACATCTTGAAGAAGTTTGGTATGGAGGGTGTAAGGACTGCCACTACACCTTATGAAGCTCCAAAGACAAAGACCAACAATGAAGCTGATCCACCTGTGAATGTTCATCTGTACAGGTCCATGATTGGCTCTTTGATGTATTTAACAGCTTCAAGGCCTGATATTACTTTTGCTGTGAGTGTTTGTTCACGACATCAAGTTACTCCACTGACTTCCCATCTCAATGCTGTTAAGAAGATCTTTAAGTACCTCAAAGGCCAACCTCTTCTAGGTCTTTGGTACCCAAAAGAGTCTCCTTTTAAGTTGGAAGCATATAGTGATAGTGACTATGCTGGTGCTAATCTGGATAGGAGGTACACCACTGGAGGTTGCCAATTCCTTGGAAAGAGATTGATTTCTTGGCAATGCAAGAAACAGACTATTGTGGCTACCTCATCTACTGAAGCAGAGTACGTTGCTGCTGCAAATTGTTGTGGACAGGTTCTTTGGATTCAAAATCAATTGTTGGATTATGGGTACAATTTCATGAACACAACAATTTTTATTGATAATCAAAGTACCATATGCATTGTTAAAAATCCAGTTTTTCACAGTCAAACAAAACATATTGAAATCAGGCACCACTTTATAAGAGATGCATATGATAAAAATTTGATAAATGTGGTCAAAATTCATACTGATGATAATGTGGCAGATTTGTTAACAAAGGCTTTTGAGGGACCAAGGTTTCAACACCTTGTGGTCCATATTGGAATGCTTAACCCTTAACTGCAAAGTTTAAGGGGAGGCATAGGCCTCAGGGGAGGCATATGCCTCAGGGGAGGATTTGTGTATAACTTTGCATTTTGATATGTAATTTTGTATATTTGTTTGGTTTTATCTAACTCTAACCAGCTAATGTAATCTTAGTGTGTTTCTTTGTTGGTTTGTGTTTGTCTCAGTGTTTGTTTTGCAGAGTTTTTGTTCTGTTCAGTTGGGATATGGTCAGAAAGCCAAAGCTTGTTTCTACTGATTTCAAAGTGCTGAAGTGAGTCATTTGTTTCTTCTGAAGATGATGTGCTGAAGTTATATGATTCATTCAAAACATGGTAGTGAAGCAAATTGATAATTCATTCATTCAAGAAACAGTTTACAGCTTACAGCTTACAGAGTACTAGCAACAACAAATGCATCTACATGATCTATTAATCCTAATCTATTACATATCATCAGTTCCAACATCTAACAGGCTGTTGGATATGCATGATCGCTCACATCTTTCACACTAAATGCTGGCTACGCTTTTGTGACATGCATAACCAACACTAACAAGATGCTAAGGATCAAAATGGAGAGGATGGATTGATGCAAACGTTGATGATGACAATGACCACATTTGATGATGGAGAAAAACAATGTTTCCTTTGTGCTTCATCTATGTATTTCAACCAAAATGCAATCCATCTACCCTCTTTAAGTTCTTCCCTTATACGATATGTGATGATGCACCAAAACCTGATGCAGAAAGACCAAGAACCACCTCTCTATCTTCTGGAAGTGGTGGATTTTTGGCTCGTGGCCTTCGTTTAGGCCGAGGTGCTGGGGGTTGGGAGTAAGATGTTCCCTCCTTATAGGAGTCATCAGAATCATCAGCAGATTCACTTGGATTCACTACACTTTCATCTTCTGATGAAGGGAGAAAGGGTGATTTCTTTGGTCGTGGATATGGTTTTGGAAAGTAATGAAGCCATGGATTGGTATCTTCACTAGATGATGATGATGATGATGATGAGGATGTTGTTGTGAGATCTATGATCTCAGGTTTGGTACTCATGGTTTATTATGGCTAATTTTGGAGTATTGGTGGAATTAGGGTTTGGAATAATATTTGGGGGTTTTTGATGAAGAAGTTTGTGTGCATTGGGATTGTTTTATAGACGGTTTCAAGTGGTGATGAGATTTAATGCAAGTGGGTGAAACAGTAAAAATATATTTACTGAAGCTTCTTGAATAAGTAATCTGTTTCTGCTGATGGTTCTACTTCAGCAGAATGGTTTCCGTTTCTACCGAAGTTAAAAGTGAATTTGAGTAAAAGTAGAAGTCCACGTCATCGTTGGTCAACTTTGATCAAAATTGGGAAATTTCTATTTATTCTCTACCGGCATATATTCGTCCCATATTAAGTGATTCGCTTATTACTCTCATTCAAAACACTTCCTTTTGTGCAAATCGTAACCCTAATTTTCAAAATCTCTAATGGCGCTTCAATTTAAACATGATCATAATAAGGTTGCTTTTCTCGGAACTGCTCGGGGAGATGAGTTGTATAGGCCGATGATTTCATTCTTACAAAGATCAAAGATTCAGTATGCATTAACGCATTCTCCAAATGCTATATATGAATCCTTGGTTACTCAATTTTGGGCGTCGGCTGAGAGAAGAAGTGATACTGAGATAGTTGCAAGGGTTGATGGAAGAGAGTGTGTGGTGACAGAGGAACTGATCAGAAGACAACTTCGCTTGGATGATGAGAATGGAGTTTATCATTCTGATTCTACGATGGTACTTGAAGGGCTTAGGGCGATTGGATATCAAATTACGAGGACAGATATGTGGTTAAAAAATAAGATTTGTCCTATGTGGAGGTTCTTGGTTCATACGCTGCTTCAGTGTGTAAGCAATAAGTCTGGAGGATGGGATCAGTTTTCAACCCAAATGGGATGTGGTATTGTTTGTTTATCTAAGGGTTTGACTTATAATTTTTCTAAGTTTATTTTTGATAATATGGTTGAAAATATAACTAGGAAAAAGGGTAAGTTTTTGATGTACCCTAGGTTCTTACAGATGATATTGAATGTTTCTACACAAACCCAAGCTTTTCATCCCATAAGTGTTTTGACTTCTAAGTTATTTGCCACGATGAGAACTAAATTTGAGGGAACACATTTTCCTTTGTTAGCTGCCATGTTGCCTCAGGAGAATGAGACTGCTGATGAGGTTAATGTTGTTTTGCCTTCTTCCAATACTACTGATGGTAATCTTTTAGTTGATGTTGATGAGGGTCCTTCTGCTGTTAATGAGGCATCCATACCTTCATCTAGACCATGTCCTAGTCAAGCACCTACACAAGTTTCCATTGATGAGGTTCAGGTTAATATTGATGAAGTTCTGGTTGATATTGATAGATTGCCTACACCAAGTCCTGTTAGGAATCCACATGGTGAAGGATGTTCTAATATTGATCAGGTTGCTGTTACTCCTGAACAGTCAAATGAAGTTCCAATTCCTTCTGAGCGATCAGCTGATGCATATGAGGATTCTGTTACACTTACCTCATTATATGCTCTGATGAAAAAGTATGCAGGTGAGGTGACTGATCTTAAGAAAGAACTTGCAGAGACCAAGTCTATTTTTGGTAATAAGATTGTGGAATTGGAAACTAAAGTTGAGCACTTGGAGAAATTACTGAGTCAGAGAGGTAAAAAGAGAAGTTTGGTTTCTTCTGAAGAGGAGGACGAAGAGAATCTTCATACATCCCTTGGAATATTGGCTGATGCAGCTCTTACATCTGATGTTTCTTCTCCTATTGCTAAATCTTCAAGGAGCAAGGTGCCTATTATATATGCTAGCAAAAGAAGAAGACAATATTTGAATAAGGTATCGGCTCAAACTTTAAAGGAGTCAAATGTTGTTGATGCATCTGCTGATGTTCTAGTTGAGGAGGTTGTTTCTGATCATGGTCAAACCTTGTCTATACAAGAACAACCACATGTTTCACCTTCAGCAGATGATGAAGAAGTTTTTATTGCTGGGAGAAGGTATAAGTTGAATTCTTCCTCTGTAGTTTTCTCTATACCTGTTGAGAAATTGTCTCAACCTGTTTTCTCTGATGTGGGTTTGATTGTTCCTTCTGAAGCTCACATTGGTTCTGCTGAAGTTGGTTCTACTGAGACATCTTCTGACAAAGGACAGGACCCTGTGATTGATGATATGCTTAATTCAGGTATAGTGACTGAAGAAGAAAATCAAGCTCAGGCTCGGATATTTGCTGATTATGAGAATATGCAGAAGAGTCGTGTTGTTGCTAAATTTCTTCAAGATTAGTCTGATTCTAATTTGTCTCCTGAAAGGAAATTAGAGCTTGATGCATTACTTCCTAAGATCACTGATGATCAATGGGATGCTTATACTACTCAAGGTGCATCTGATCCAAATCTTGCAAAACTTATATTAGGAGCATCTTTTGATGATGAGAATTTTGCGGATCAAATGGTAGCTCTTGGTAATCTAAGGAAGCAAGAGGCGGCTGCAAAGAGGCAAGCTCTTATTGCTCAAAGATATCAAGCTAAAAGAGACAAACCCATGACTATAGTTCAGAAGAGGAATCATATGAGAAGAGTTGTGAAGAATTATGCTATTTATAATTCTCGTATGTCAATGAAGCAAATCAGTACTTTATCTGATGATGCTTTGATTAGACAGTATAATTTGGTTATGAAGCTTTCTTCTTCTGGTTCTACTTCTTCTTCTCAATTGGAAAGCATTGCTTCAATGTCTGATGTTCCTAAAGCTAAGAGACAGAAAATAGTTGAAATAGTGGATAATTTTGATACTGTTTTGCCTTTGGTGATCTCTCCAGTTGTTACTTCTGACACAACTTCTGAAGCTACTCCTTCTTCTGATGTGGTTGTTTCTGCTGAAACTTCTTTGGTTTCTTCTGAAGTGTTGTCTAGTGTGGAGTTAAGTGATCCTCTGAGTCAGGAAAATGATCTACAGCTTGATACTGATAACATTGTTGGTACGGGGCAGAAGAGCTTGGTTAAAAGGAGTTCTGACAGATTGGCCAGGAAACATTCTTCAAGGAATACTGCTTTAGATCTCAAGGATGATGAATCTAACTTTATTGCAGTTGGACCTGTTGAAGTTTTTCCTGAAGGTACTCATGTGGTATTGGTCAATTGGACAGCTGGAAAGCTTAACACTGTTTATAGGCTGGATAATACTGTTCTGGAGTTCAACTTCTTGAAGGACATTCTTCATTTGGTGACTAGACATGATTTGAAGATGCTGTATGAACATGTCATTCAGTATTATAAGTTTCATTCAGCAACGGGTTCTGGTTTATATTTGTTGGGTGATCTTCAGGTTATGTTTGATTCTCATTCTCCAAATGGTAAAGGGTATTCTATTTGGAAGAATTCCCATAAGTGGGAGATTGAGAGTTGGAGATTTTATCCTTTGCCTTGTGTTCATGTGGTTCAGACCACATGTGGAATGATTTTGTGTATGTTATCGGATAAGCTCTATCCTTTATCAGTTACTTTTATGGAACGGTTGCTGAGACAGAAGTTGGAAGTGCCTCCTAATCCTGTTGGCAATGATGAACTTCATGCTTCTCAATGTGTTGGTTTGATTCAAAATCAGCTTCTGTCACATAAAGGTTCATCTTGCTTGTAATACTTTGTTTATTTTGTAATATTTGTTTTCTTTATTTTTTAGTTAAAAAAAAAAAAAAAAAAAAAAAAAAAAAAAAAAAAAAAAAAAAAAGTTTTTGGTTTATCTAACTTTTCTTGCAGGTTTGTTGTATACTTTTCTTGGTTATTGACTCACCAGATATACCTTGTGTATGTCAAAGAGTTAGCTAGTCCAAAGGGTACAGCTTTGGTAAAGACAAATCAAATCTGTTGATAGCTGTAATGGTTTGCTAAAAATCATAGGGTATGCAACCACCCATGCTTAATTGCTGAGTGATTGTATGGTCATCAATTCACCATGGTTTATTCCTTTTTGGAATCCAAGAATTGACTAGCCCACATGTATATGGCTTGTGGTAAAGGTAGTGGTCTTCCATATTTGGTTATCAATTCACCAATTCTAAGAATTGACTAGTCCTGAGCAAACGGCTACAGGTAAAGACATTTCAAATCCGTTTATATGGTTGCTGGTTTGCCAATAAATCAGATGGTTATCAGTGTACCATAGTTTACGAACTTAAACATATGGCTACTCCAGTAGTGATGGCTATTGGTAAAGAGACATCAAATCCATTATTTTCAATGATTCACCTCTCACAGGAGTTAACACACCTGGATGTGATGAGAATAGTATGAAACTAATTTGTTTTGATGTATCTATTGTCATTTGTTGCTGCAAAGATCTGGAGATTCGACGTTTGTCATCATAGAGATGTTCTTATTTGGATTTTTTTGCTGATATTGTTCGTGTACAATCCTCTGGAGCTGTTTTGTTAACGATCTATCAAGAAAGAAACTGGAACTTAACCAAGTCAAATTCCAGTTTAGGGGAGGATTGTTGGGAATTATGTGAAGTTTAGATTATGCTGAAATTACTGCCGAAGTGTTTCTACTGAAGAAGAGTGGATTCTGCCGAAGACATAATCTGCTAAAGTATAATAGTTATTAGTCTGTTTCTGCGGAAGTATTTATTCCGTGTTTAGTTTATTTAGTATGGATATATATGAGCTTTATTAGGAAGTGATTGTATATATCTTATTTAGTTTTATGATTATACGTTTCTTGGGAAACGGTTTAGCGATATTGTTTAGGGTTCCTTGTCTATAAAAGGAACACATTAGAATGAGTTATGTACCGATTGGAAAACTCAGTTTTAGTTAATATAAAGATCCATAGAGGATCACAGAGTTCTTAGTTATTTGTTACTTGTGTTTATATTCCGCTGATAAATATAAGTAGTAGAGATTGTCTTTTATTGTGCTTGTGATTACATAGGCATATATAACGATCCACGAGCTCAAGATCTATCAAGGTCTGATTGTTTCAACATAAATGACTCCCTAGATCAGAACAACTTTGTAGTTGACTCTTGTGCATGCAAATCATTGCAATTTGAAGGATTTTAGTGGTTTAGGATTTAATTCACTTACATAACTTCTCTTTTAATAAACCACTTGTGTTTGTGCTTCCAAATCACCATTCAAACACTCATTCTCAGTAGCTAAAACCTTCCTTTTACACTTCTCATTTCTACCATTTCACCATGAGAAAAGCACCCAGTGTAAACTCATCAACCAAAGTACCTCCCAAGAAAATTTCTCAGGTTCTTCATGAAATCTCCTCAACCGAATCATCACCCATAAAAACCTCAAACACTAGAACTCCCTCACAACCAACTCTACCAATCAAACCAACTCCTAAAAGGCTTGTTCCCACAAGACAACCTTTGTCAAACACTACCATACCTCCTAAAACAAACACTCTACCTCCACTAAAGCAACCAAATTGTCACCTCTAGTACCTAGAGCTATCTCTTTCACCACACCACTTTCATCCCCAGACCTTTACAACTTAGAAGACTTGCCACCTAGCATTTCTCATCCACCACCATTGCCAACATTTTCATCAATTGAGAAAATGGTGGCACAAAAACCCTCTTACCAAAACTTTGGTGTTGAAACCACACTAGCACCTATATCCTATTCTTCTTCACCCTTAAATGATCCATTTTGGATTATGAGGAATCACCCAACTCAACAACCAGACCATATGGAAGTTAACACTTCCTTACCTCCACCACCGACACATATATCACCACCTTCATCCCTAGTTAAACCACCTCCAACTTCATCAAACTTTCCTCCACAAATCCCTCAATCCTTTGTGGAACCTCCACCTTCCTCATCCAACTTTCCACCTCAAACCGCTCCATTCTTACCACCACCATTCCCTAGCCATGACAATGATTGCTTTCATTGTCAACATGTCCAAGGGTTAATTCATGAAGTATGTGATGAAGTACGTTTCATGTTCTATCACCTTCTCGAACGTTTTGATGAAGTTAAAAAATCTAATCGTCCATAAAACATAGGGATGCAAGCACAAGTGGTGTTTTCTCTATTCTTAGGTGCAACTTAGAATTGTTAGGATATTTACTACATGTTTGTATTATTTTCTTCGTTTTAGAGATATGTGTATCATTTCTCGTGTTTTATTAAATGAAACTGCATGTTTGTATGCTATATAGCTATGTGAATATGTTTGGTACAACAATACATAACTCATTTGGACGTTTACGTCACTATTTATATCTACATTTCTGCCAATAAGCTATAGGTACACGGTTCCCAAGAATTTGCCTGGAGGGATCCCTCAGATGAAGGATCTGGCAGAACCGTTTGACAGATTCAAAATTTTGAGCTAATTTGAAGCTTATTTGCAGGAAACAATACACCATATACTTATTTTCTAACCTTTTTTTTGTAGATTTTCAAAATACACATGAAGACTTTGACACTCTCAACAAGGGGGAGCTTTTCGTCAAAGAAAAATATTGCAAAATACTTGCAATACATTAACTTAGGCTTCCTAACTATTTGACGCCCTCATCAAAAGGGAGCACTCGTCAAGGGGGAGCATTTCGTCAAAGACAAAACCATTGCAAAAATACTTGCAATACACTCGTTTAGCCTTCCTAATTACTTGACGCCCTCAACAAAGGGAGGCATCCGTCAAGGGGGAACTAAGACGAGAATCTTTCTCTCATCTTACTACTTCTCTTTACTTTTCTTTTTCTAACTATTTCTCATTTTGTTACTTTTCACAAGTTTTTCTCAAAACAATTTTTCCACTATGTGTTAGTTTCTTTTCGACGCTCTTTTTGTTTCGACAAAAAGGGGGAGAAGAGAGTTAAAACACCAATTCAATTTTTTACGAATTTTATTTTCTTCTTAAAATAATCTTATGTTTTGTCATCAACAAAAAAGGGAGATTGTTAATACAAATAAACCATAAAAATGTTTATTTATATTTTACGATCTTCTAATGTTTTGTCGATAACAATCATAAAATCATTTTAACGAAATATAAATAAAATACGTAAAAGCTTTGAGCCAATTGTTTACTAACACACTTTTACTAAACATATTAAAACCATCAAAACATATTTAGTAAATAAGTTATATAAAACCATAGACATTTTTATAAAACACTTACAAGTAATATTGTGCACTTACATCTTATAAAAATGTGTATGTACTTTGTATATGTTGTGATGGGTAAGTAATGGGTAAAAACCAAAGTCCATAACCCATGACCCATGATCCATTGACTAGGTACAATGAATCTTGTTGGGTAAAAACCAAAGTCCATAACCCATACCCATGGAGCATAATCCATAACCCATGACCCATTGCATGACATCGTGCATGAAGTCATGTTGGATATTATCCATGATCCATGACTCAAATTCCATGACCCATGACCCAAGATCCATAACCTATTGACTAGGTACATTGCATCTTGTTGGGTATCCATGATCCAATGTCCATGACCCATGGTCCATAACCCATAACCCTTTTTGCAACCCAAAATCCGGACTAAACTGACCCAATAGCCGGATCCCAGGATTTGCACTAGCCGGATCCCTCTAGTGAGGGATCCGCCGAAACCGTGGGACATTAGCCACATTTTGCCTATAAATAGTGAGTCATTTCTCTCTTGCTCACTATCACTCTTAGATATACTTTCTCTCAGTATTCTAACCTCTCTAACTACATATCCAAAGGATCATTCTATGTAGTTTTATCTTTGTGTAATTCTCTAGGTTCCTCTTAAAGGCGATATCACCATCTCTTTAAGACGTGCAAGCTCAAGGTCATAAGTTGCTAAGCTTCGTCATCATCACGACCACTAAAGTGCATCTTGTTGATAGTTCTTTCTTCCCTCCATAAAAGTGTTATGTTGAAGGCATTAGTGAATGGTGCCGAAGGTGTACAATCGATATGGTGGGTCGATGTACAAGTTGTGTAGTTTGGGTTAAAGGATGTTGATATCCTTTCTAGTGTTGTAAAAAGGAGTGTGTCTCCTTTGGGTAGTTTTGTTGTGGTGTAGTGTTGGGTAGTAGTTCCTTCTTTGTAATGGAACTCGGTATCTATCCTTGTACCATATAAACTGTAGGTGACGTTGTGATAGGTTTGGTTCTACCTAGTGGAAGAACTTGGTGTCTAGCCTTGTATCGGATAAAGAGTAGGCGACGTTGTGAAGACTTCTCTGCCACATTAAGGAGCTTGTGTTGTGTAGTGCTTAGAAACTCTCGAGTGGGGTACTCGGGGAGTAGAATAGGGCAAGGAAGGTGTCATTGTAGACGAACCACTATAAATACTCGTGTCGTGGTTTTGTGTTTCTTTACTCTTTATCTCTTGCATTACTTACTTATACGTTCAACTATAAATATCCAACACACGATCTAAATGGATTGACCTAAGTCGATCTAAATACTTTAAAACGAAGTTTTAATCGGTAAAACTATTCAACCCCCCCCCCTTCTAGTTTTCCACAAGATAGTCAGCTGTTACAAAACGTAATTCTAGAACATAGTGTTTAAATTTGATTATTGTGTTTTTTGATATTGCAATAACCAGATAATTAGTTTAGGGAAATGCTAACAACAGCCCCGAGGGCTACTGATAACAACAAATTTTTCACAAAATCTCCTTATATTAAGACATATTTAGAAACAGTAGTCGGATATCCGCGCACAGCGGCGACGATAAGTATAGTTATATGTGTTTGCTTATCCGTTTAGTGAATTCATTTCACAACACTCCGAATGTATATGTGTTAGTTGTATGTGTTTGTTTGGGTTACCCGTAGCTTTCCCGTGACATCATTATTCCTGCATATAGAAATACCCCCGCAATCTCTTACCCGTCAAACACTCCCCCTAAAAGTATATGATTTTGACGAATCAAGATTGTATTGATTGAAACAAAGGTTAAAGTTATAAAATTTTGAGTAAATTACACTGTTCGTCCCTGTGGTTTGGTCGAAATAGAAGGGTAAATTGATCAAATAAAAATACTAAAATTATTCTTCCTCTTCTTTGTTCTCACCACCATCACCACTAATTTCCAGTGGTACACTGTCATCATCTCACCACCAGCAACACCACCATCGTCATACAACCACAACCAAGATCCAAGAGCCGTGAACCGCAACCACCAATAAAACAAAGAACATCAATAAATTATAATAATGAAACACATCAATCTATTCAAAATAAATTTCACACGATTCTTAATCATGAAATAAATTTCAGACCTGACAACATGGGTTTCCTATTAACAGACCCGACAATCGTTTATGTTCACGTGGTTTTGGATTTGGATCCACCGGTTGTTTTGGGTTTCCTATTAACAGACCTATTCAAGTTCTTATGTTTGATTATCTAATAGCTATTTGGATTGTGGGTACCACGTCATAGATCTTGATCTAACAAATAATTTACAATTTCATTGTTAAATAAGGGTATATGGTCTTTTAAGGATAGTGGTGGATTAAAGCATCCAATGGGTGACGGTGGTGGATTAAAGCATCCAATGGGTGACGGTGGTGGTGTGTGTCGACGGTGATGGTACGGGTTGAAGGTGGTGGTGCGTGCAGATGGCAGTGAGGGTTGGGGAATAACTCCCAAATTTATTGAAACACAAATGAAGTTTTCATCTTTTTTTCATACATACTGGAAGAGGGTTTGGGAATAAAAAACAAGATCTAAAAGATTTACATGGCGTGTCTTTATTGATGTTTTATTGGGTTGGCTGTTAAGATGGAAGAATATAAGAAATTGAAATTGCAAAAATGTGGATGTTGTGCAGATTATAATTGTGATATATGATTTTAGGATTAGTGTTTGATATGGGATTGTTTTTGGTTTTAAAAAGGTGGTGAGTGGAAGAAGATGGTGGTGGTATGGTGGATGTTGATGATCGAGGATGAGTATATATAAAGGAAGAAGATGATGTTAAAAAAGAGGTGCTAAAAAGACCAAAATAACCTCACATGGATATCACACGAAAAGACTTAACGGGTGTTAGATATGGTCGTTAGGGTGAAGGATCAACGTCGGATAACGTTTCGCATTTAAGGACAAACGGTGCATTTTTTTCGGGCAAAGAACGAAACTCGTCGGTCAACGCATACCACAAGGACGAACGGTGTAGTTTACTCAAAAATAAATAGATAAAAAGATATTTAAATTTGAAAATAAAGATAAATTTTTAGTTGAGAAGTGACATATGTCACTTTATAACTTGAGCTTCTTATCTTAATTTTTAATGGTTAAGAGTTAGGCTTGGAGTTTGTTAAGAAGTGACACATGAAATATCATGATTGCAGTTCCTTATCTTATTTTTTTTTGTTAGGAGTTAGGCTTGAAATTAGGGTTGAGTTATACATACATTATAATATAGTATAGATGCTCCATATTTTTAGTTAATATGATCAATAGGAAGAGTGAATTCAATTTGTATGTGCGAAATAATTAGAAGTTTTTAATGATTTTGGATGATTTAAAATGATTCTATTTGGACATTGTGAAATGTCTTAACATAAATTTTGAATATTAGATGTTAACAACAACCCTAAAGGCTGTTGTTAGCAAAACTCATTAGTTTATTAGTATTTGACAAATTAGAATATTTATTGTGTTTATAGGTAAACTTACCGATAAAGACATCATTATATATGAGGTGAGCTATATAAATTTAACAATGAATATCTGTATAATAAAATCTAACACATAACTTTAATTTGTAGACCATTTACTTGTATATCTATACTTAAGAACTCTTTATACTACAAGATTTTCACTTACCTTATATTAAGTAAAAAAAACAAATAATCATTTATCACAAACATTTATTTTGAGTCTTTCACCTACCTTATCTCACACATTCACTTTACCATCATCTCATATTCATCCCTAAATTAAATTTACCCACATCACTCCAATTAAACTCCTTTCTTGAATAGATTCATAAGCTGTTATCTACAATACATAATCGTTTATCACAAAGAAGTTATAATAGATCACAACTTTATAATTGCGGATTTGTTGGCGTTGGCAACATGTGAGATAGTTTGTGCTTCAATATTGTAAGATAATTTGTTGCCATTCTAAAAAAAAAGAAAAGAAAAAAGGTCAAAGTGAAGCTTGATTTGACAGCTGAATGCATGAAACACCCATACACAAAAACAATTTAAAAAGAAAAAAGAGAAAAGAGAAAGTGGCAGACACCACTTAAGTGGCTTGGAAAGTGGCGAGAGGTGGTTTAGATACGGTGGCATGAGGGTGGCAGCGCCAACTTGGTGGCCACATTAGATTTAGCGTGGGTGTGGGTGATGATATCCCGTGGCATAACTTAAAAAGACAATGTAACACTAAAAGGGTTTCGAAAAAGTAAAAAAGATTAAGTACTAAATAATTTAAGTTATTGTACTAATAAAATGATTGGGAAAAAAAAGAAAAAAGAAAAGAAAAATAACAACCTTTTAAATTTTGTGCAGTAACACTAATCTTGGCAAAATTATTTAATAATATGGACAAGCGATTTTTTATTTTATTTTTTATTTTTTATTTTTTTGGGTAAAGATTTTCTCCCGTAAATTATATTTTTAAAAAAAATTAAGTACAATAGAATTTACTCTCTTGTATATCACGCAAAATACTCTTCTCATCTTACTTCGTGAGAAGGTCAAAGTATGTATTCTTACCCGACCAAATATCGGTCTTTTTAGGATGCGCCCCTACCTTTTTCGTTGTATCATCAATTGAGTTTTTAACTTCAATGACTGTCACTTCTAGTATCCACTTTTAAATTTCGTATGTCTCCCCTAGGATCCCAAGACAAGTTTGTTTTATTTTTTTCGAACACAATATCATTTTTTTTAAGAGCCACGAAGCATTTTTAAAAGAAACAACGTTAATTTCTTGAGACAAAGTATTATACTTACCAATATCATTAGACTTTGAAGTAGAAGCCTTCCCACCATTGTTTGTATTATTTTTAACCTTGGGTCGATAATAGTAGCTTGTTTTAGGTTTGGTAAGTCGAATGCCATCAATTTGACGCTTCTCATTCCTAGTAGTTTGCTTGTCTTTTCCCCTCTTGCGAGTTACCTCCACAAACCCATCATCTTGTTCCACATTCTTGTTAACATCCCAAGCCCTTTTTAGACATTGTTCATTAGTATGTCCAAATATGTTGCACGTTGCACATCTCGGAGGTTGCCACTAGTATTCAATAGTAATTGTTTGAGTCATTAACGTGTTTGTTTTTTCTCGTTCAAAGATGGTCAGGTGCTTAAAACTCTTACTTGTTATCAACAAGATGTAGATATGATGTATTTAGGGGCAGAGCCAGAATTTTATTGTCAAAGGGGCAAAATATGATAATTTTTAGAAACTACACTAAAAATTTGTCCTTTGAGAAAGCAATTACAAAAGTAACCGAAAATTTTTGAAAATTTACACTATAATTTTTTTCGCCGGGGGGGTTATATGACCCCCGGACCCCCCCCCCCCCCCCCCCCTTTATCTCCGCCACTGGATGTATTACTACATCTTAGTATCATTTAACTCATTTTTTTCTTTTTTTAACTCTTTTACTTTAATTTTTTTCTTTGGTTCTATTTTTTATGTTGTATTATATATTTTCTCGGCTTTTTATTTAGTATTAATAATAATTTTAAACATAATTACGTGGTTATATTTATAGCTAAATAAAAAATGTTAAAAGATGATGATATTATGATGATGAAAATGCTCGAACACATAAGAATCTCTTAGAAAATAGCAGTAGTTATTACTAGCACAATGTTTTAAAACAAAGAAAAGAAAATAATAGGAAAGGGAAAAGGTAAAGAGAAGGAGTGTTAGATTTGTATGTTATTTAGATGAACTAAAGGAAAAGAAAAATAGTCATAAGTCATATTCAATCGGATGAAAAAGGAAAGACTATATTGAAATTGCATTTATGCCCTTAACTTGTTGTTTTCAAATCTTTCAAAAGGGGCACATTGTTCGTTACACAAAATATGGTAATGTTATTTTTCATTTTCTTCTCACATATAGAAAAAAAATCACAAAAGTTCTTCACATTTTCCCTTCCAAATTCAATTACTAAAAATCATTCTAAAACACGCAAAAATTCACTTTCCTTTACTTTCTCTTCAAATTGTAAGACCATGGGGTATCATGGCATGCAAATTCTCATTTCAGTGTCCACCTCAACATCCTCAATTTCAACACTCAAACACTAGAACATTCCTTCACTCATGACACCTATTTCACATGTCATTTGGGCCCCGTCATACTCAATTAATTGGGTGTTTGGAATTGCTTGTTAAAATAGATTATGCATTTTGAAAGCGGATAATTAGATAATCAGTTGTTACAAAATGTAATTATGGAACATAGTGTTTAGATTTGATTATTGTGTTTTTTGATATTGCAATAATCAGATAATTAGTTTAGGGAAATGCTAACAACAACCCCAAGGGCTGCTGATAACAACAAATTTTTCGCAAAATCTCCTTATATTAAGACATATTTAGAAACACTAGCCAGATATCCGCGCACAGCGGCGGCGATAAGTATAGTTATATGTGTTTCCTTACCCATTTATTGAATTCTTTCACAACACTCCGAATGTATATGTGTTAGCTGTATATGTTTGTTTGGGTTACCCGTAGCTTTCCCGTGACATCATTATTCCCGCATATAGAAATACCCTCGCAATCTCTTACCCGTCAAACACTCCCCCTAAAGTATATGATTTTGACGAATCAAGATTGTATTGATTGAAATAAAGGTTAAAGTTGTAAAATTTTGAATTAAAATAAAATAAACCCTAAACTCATAAAAATATAACAAAATGGATGTTGAATTAAAGAGCACAAAATTTAAAAGGGCGAATTACTTAAAAAGGCATCAAACTTGACACTTTTTAGCGTTGTATGTAGTCATGTTGTTTTTTCCTAATGTGACACTAAACATTTGAATTTCGTACATTGTGTGTAACCAGTGACGACCGTTAGTAAATAACTTGGCATCGTTAGTCCTTTATACTAACGGTCGTTAGTAAATAACTTAAAATTCCGTTTTCTCGCGTCAACTTGGCATCGTTAGTCCTATATACTAATAGCCTTTAGTAAATAACTTAAAATATCGTTTTCTTACATTTTAGTACGTTTTCGATCTTATTCTTACGTTTTCGTCAGGTTTTTTACGTTTTCTACGTTTTCGACCGTTTTTTTTCGTTATCGTCTGTTTTTTTACGTTTTCGTCTGTTTTTTACGTTTTTGACCGTTTTTTACGTCTTCATCTGTTTTTTACGTTTTCGTCTGTTTTTTACGTTTTCGTCTGTTTTTACGTTTTCGTCCGTTTTTTTACGTTATTGTCTTTTTTTTACGTTTTCGCCCTTATTTTACGTTATCGTCCGATTTTTTACGTTTTCACCCGTTTTTTTTACTTTATCGTCTGTTTTTTTACGTTTTCATATGTTTTTTTACGTTTTCGTATGTTTTTTTTTACGTATTTGTCTTTTTTTTCATTTTCTTCTATTATTTGTTTTCGTCTGTTATTTACGTTTCGTCTGTTTTTTACGTTTTCGTCATTTTTTTATTTTTTCGTCTATTTTTACGTTTTCGGCCGTTTTTAATGATTTCGTCTGTTTTTTTACGTTTTCGTCCGTTTTTTACGTTTTTGCCATTTAATACGCTATCGTCTATTTTTTTTAGGTTTTCGTCACTTTTTTACGTTTTCACCCTTCTTTTACGTTACCGCTTGTTTTTTTACGTTTTCGTTTGTTTATTTTACGTTTTCTACCCTCTTTTACTTTAAAAAAAAAGGGACGAAAACGTAAGAAAACGGACGGAAACGTAAAAAAAACTATAATTTAAAAAAACAGACGAATATGTAAAAAAGGGACGAAAACGTAAAAATACAGATGATGACAGACAAAAACGTAAGAAAACGTAAAAAATGGTCGAAAATGTAAAAAAATAAACGAAAATGTAAAGATAGGTCGAAAACGTAAATAAAGGTTGAAAACGTAAAAAAAACAGACGATAACGTAAAAAACGGACGAAAACGTAAAAAACAAACAAAAAGTAAAAAAACATACAAAAACGTTGTTAGAATCGATGCTCGAGGTTGTTTAGACCCTATCTAGGATCACAATAACAATTAACAATAACACGCAGCGAAATACATCAAAATATAATTGTTATTGAACAAGGTTTCTTCGTCATCATCTCCTACACTATTACAAACAACAAACACAACCCCAATCCTATACGATCAACTGTAGGACGTGTTATCTACCTATAACAAGGAATCACAGATCCTTGAGGCTGAACACCATGCTAGCATCTACATCTTGTGGGACGTGTAAACCCACACACACACACGTTTTACACCTTTGGTGCACACACACTTACAAGCACACTAAACTAAATGTCCCTGTATCTCTTTATAAACTAGAGATACTAGGGTTACAAGGAATTAATGACTAAATAAACATAAACAATATGAAGATTTTCCTGTAATCTTCTATAATTAGAAGATTCCTCCTTTGTCATATTTAGTCCATCACGTTTCATTCTTGTCACATTGCAGCTTATTAGTTTTGCCATTATCAACTCAAAATAACGAACCCAACAATCTTCCCCTAGTTGATAATTGCAAAACTACACGATGAATGAAACTTCCCCTTAAGTCATGCTATATCATCAAGGATCTTTAAGTAGACTCTTCTTCCCATTTTTGCCATTATCCACTAGGAGAAGCTAAGTAGAAGCAACTTTGATCTTCAAAACCATGAACCAATATCATACGACTAATCCATCTTTCAAATGCCTCAAGATACCCTCCATGAAGTTTTCCGCACTAAAAATGAAATTAAGGCAAAAGAAATCTGAACCAATAGTAAAATACCAACAAGTAGTAGAAAAAACCTTCACATCGATGTAGCATATAAATGGTTAAACATTTGAACATTAAGCTTCCCCTGAAACCCATATGTCAACCATTTGATGAATGTAGGCTCTATGTAATGATTACTGATGAAGAAAACCAAGTATAACCAACTTGATGCTAAAGTAGAACAACCCAAACATGTGTCTTATATCTTGCACTAAAGAGGACATCGAACGTATACCCAAACATGTGTCTTATATCTTGCACTAAAGTAGAACAACCCAAACCTGTGTCTTATATCTTGCACTAATAAGAAGATGAGTATACAAGGTTGCATGTTAAAAAAAATGCTGAAACCAAGGGGAGGAAAATTGATTTTGGAGATGAAGGTGTTACAAGTAAAGGTACTGAGGGAGCTGATACTCAAGAAGATCCTCAACAGCCGAACAAGCAACAATTTTCACTGATGCAACTGCAACTGCAGATTTTACCACTGATACAATTTTCACTGCAGAGCCAATAGTTCCCACTGCTGGACAAGATACTACCACTGCAAGTGAAGAAATTGAAAAGCAAAAGAAAGAAAAAGGTAAAACTATTATGCAAAGCAAGGAGCAAACAATAAGAAAGATTTCAAAGAAAGAACAAGCTCAGATTGCTCATGATGCTGAAGTTGCTAGAAAGATTAATGAAGATGAAGTTGCAGCAAAGAAAAAGCTTGATGAATTGGAGATTGCTAGCTTTATGGAGGCTAAAAGGCTGGACAAAATGGAAACCACTGAAGATCCAGTTTCCACTGCTCCAACTACAATGCTTAGAGAAAAGACTCCAGATTTTAGCTATGTACCTACAGACCAAGAGATTGATTTTTTGATTGCTAATGATCCAGTGATCAAGAAGAAAGCAATTGACCTTATAGCAGATAAGTCTTTAACTGAAGAACAAAGAACTGCACAGTTGAAGGATTTTATTCAGATGAAGAATAGCCAAGCACTTCAAGATGTAATCAGTTCAGTCAGAAAAGGTCAAAAGAAACCAAGGCAACCAACTAAGGCACAAGTTATTGCATACATGAAGACTTATTGTTGCAATGTTGGTGGCTGGAAAAGACATCAATTCAAAGGAATGCCTAATGATCAAGTTGAAGGTATCTACTATAGAGTTCAAAGACAAGATAAAGATTTCATTCCAATAGACTATAAAGAAGAAGAAAGAAGGTATCCTAATCTGAAGAGAAAGGCCAAAGAAAGTGATTCTCAAACATTTAAGAAGACAAAGTTTGCTGAAAAACAAGAAGTTCCAACTGAGAAATTCACTGAAGAACAGCTGACTGAAATGATATTGATAGAAGAAGAAGATTTTTATCCAGAACCACTGCAAGTTAGACATCCTATTGTTGACTGGGAAGTTTACACTGATAGCAATTTTGCTCCAACATGAAAGATTACAAGGCTAGGTGGTGAAACTTCATCATTCATACATTTTGAAGAACTTATCAAAGCATGTGACAGAGATGATCTTGATACATTGTAGAGATTAGTTCAAGAAAGGTTTGATGATGAAAATCTTAAAGATAGGAAAGAAATGCAGTTATGGATAAATCTTAGAAGGCTCTATGAACCAGATGCAAATGATGATTTCTGGAAATTTGCATGTTCATGTCCTGGTACTACATGGACTTACTATGATTCATGTGAAGTTCATCATGTTTCTACATCAGATGGAGTGGATGCATTCATGTTTGCTGAGAAAGAATACCCACTCAGAGCTGGAACTCTCACTGTGATGTTGTGTACAACTATAAGAGTCCATGAAGATACTGAGAAGGTCAGAGCTTTGCTACATAGGCTTCAAGATCAATGTTCAAGAGATATTCAGGCGTTAAGAAGAAAGTGGTGTGTTTTGGAAGAATTCCCAAATCCTTGCAGATAGTGAAGATTGAAGAAACTTATTGATTTGCAGAGAAATCATAAGTTTAGGGGAGGATTGTTGGGAATAATACTAACAATTACCACTGATAGTCTTGTGGAAGACACTGCTAAAGATTACACTAGCAGTGAAAACTCATTACCACTGTCAGTACATTATTACCACTGCTGTTAGGATAATTATTATGTATTCGTATATTGATAAGTATAGAAAAGATCTTGTGTATATTCTATATTGTTAGGATTATACTTATCTTGTAAAGGACTCCTTGTGCTATAAAAGGAGATCCTAGGTCATTGCTTAGCATACGTATCATTCATATAAGCTTCAAGGTGTAACCCTAGTGATAAGCAAGTTCACTCGTATTATTTCTTAATAATATTGAAGCTTAGTGTTAAATTGTTCTCACTTACATTACATCATATAAACTATCTTCTAGTATTACTAAGTATATTCCGCGTGCTTATTAATATATATCAAAGTATCACTAACACAAGGTGTGTGTTTAGATCCACAATTGGAAGAGTGAATTGAATTTGTATGTGCGAAATAATAGGAAGTTGTTAATGATTTCGGATGATTTAAAATGATTTTATTTGAACATTGTGAAATGTCTTAACATAAATTTTGAATATTAGGTGTTAACAACAATCCTAAGGGCTGCTGTTAGCAAAACCCATTAGTTTATTAGTGTTGACAAATTAGATTATTTATTGTGTTTATAGGTAAACTTACCGATAAAGACATCATTATATATGAGATGAGCTATATAAATTTAACAATGAATATCTGTATAATAAAATCTAACACAGAACTTTTATTTGTAGACCATTTACTTGTATATCTATATTTAAGAACTCTTTATACTACAAGATTTTCACCTACCTTATATTAAGTAAATAAACCAAGTCATCATTTATCACAAACATTTATTTTGAGTCTTTCACCTACCTTATCTCACACATTCACTTTACCATCATCTCATATTCAACCCTAAATTAGATTTACCCACATCACTCCAATTAAACTCCTTTCTTGAATAGATTCATAAGTTGTTATCTACAATACATAATCGTATATCACAAAGAAGTTCATAACATATCACAACTTTATAATTGCAGATTTGTTGGCATTGACGACATGTGAAATAGTTTGTGCTTGTATATTGTAATATACTTAGTTGTCGTTCTAAAGAAAAGAAAAGAAAAAAAGGTCAAAGTGAAGGTTGATTTGACAGCTGAATGTATATAACACTCATACACAAAAACAATTTAAAGAGAAAAAAGAGAAAAGAGAAAGTGGCAGACGCCGCTTGAGTTGCTTGGAAAGTGGCGATAGGTGGTTGGGGTATGGTGGCATGAGGGTGGCCACGTTAGATTTGGCGTAGCTGTGGGTGATGATACCCCGTGGCATAACTTAAAAAAACAATATAACACTAAAATGGTTTCGAAAAACTAAAAAAGATTAAGTACTAATAAATTTAAGTTACTGTACTAATAAAATGATTGGGGAAAAAAAAGAAAAAGAAAAGAAAAATACCAACCTTTTAAATTTTGTGAAATAATAGTAATCTTGGCAAAATTATTTAATAATATGGACAAGCAAATTTTTTATTTATTATTTTTTTGTACACTCTTGTATATCATGCAAAATACTCTTCTCATCTTACTTCGTGAGGAGGTCAAAATATGCATTCTTACTCGACCAAATATCGGTCTTCCTAGGAGGCGCCCTGATATGACCCGGTTAGGGGTTGTATCGGGATAAGGCACAACTTTTAGCGTGTGCGAGCTCCTTAAAAAATAGAGAGAAGAACTAGAGATTTGTTTATCTTAAACTTTGATTGATTCATTCATAACAATGATTCGGTATATATAACCAAATAACCCTAGCTTGTAAAACAAGCCAAACATAAAGATATATCTTAACAATGACACTTTCCTAATATGACACAAAGACATATTCTAAATAAATATAACATGACATAAAGCCCAGGGCGTATCATTCCTCACTCCTTCGTAATCACCTTGTCCTCAAGGTGTGGTCTTAAAACATTTCTCTTGATTTCGGGATCTCATATCCTAATCATAATCCTAGTCCTATCTTCCACTCCCGTAGTTCTCCTGCCTTCCGCTACCGCAACCAACACTTTTTTCCTCTCCCGCCTTCCACTACCTTGGACATAATTCTTCCGCCTTCCGCTACACATGTTGTAACACTCCCCACTCCTTCAAAAATCACATTGCCCTCAAGGTGATACGAAGAATATGCCGATTGAGAGTCCGATATCCATTTCTACGCATTTGGTTGAACAAATTTATGGTTGCGTCCATTATCCATGAGCCCATAAGCATCACCGATACCAATTCCTTCCCATAGTTGGCGAAGAGCCACCAAAGAAGTGGGTATAGGACTAACCCCGTTGTCCGCTAATTCCTCGCTTAAATTCAAATTTATTTCACCAAAACGACCATCAAATTCAGACCACCCACAACAATCTCTTCTGTACATTTCTTATTTTCTGAAAATTCTTCAAACTTGCTATGAACTTCATTACTCCCACTAATATCGAAAACACCATTTATCGTGTTATTAACCACATCAACACCAATATATTCATCAGCATCTAACGACCTTTTAATCTCAGGTGAAGCGAATTCACTTTGTAACGATATAATGGTATCTAATTTCTTTTCAATTATATGCTCTTCTCCTTCTCTTCAATTGCCTCAAAATGAGCCTCACTTATTTGGGCTAAGGAAAAGGCTTCTCCTAAAGTGTAGGCCTTGCCCTCAACATTTCTATTTGTAACGTCAGTTTAAGTCCGGAGATATAAAACGATGTAAGTAAAGATTCAGAGATCCTTGTTACTCACTCTCATATTCGGTCATCGTACCCATTTGCAAGAGCTTAGAGAGTGCGTATTCCGCGTCCTGATCGCTGCCACCTGATGCCATGAATAATACTCAAGCGATTAATAACTCAAAAAAAATCGATGAATAGTACCAGCAATGAACAGTACCCGATGAACAGTTTTTTTTTTTTGTTTTTTTATTTATTTATTTATTTTTTTAATTGGAACCCTAATTTGGTAGCCCTTTCAATGTGGACTCTCAATGAAAGCACCAATTGATACGACCCGGTTAGGGGTTGTATCGGGATAAAGCACAACTTTTAGCGTGTGCGAGCTCCTTAAGAAAATAGAGAGAATAACTAGAGATTTGTTTATCTTAAACTTTGATTGATTCATTTATAACAATGATTCGGTATATATAACCAAATAACCCTAGCTTGTAAAACAAGCCAAACATAAAGACATATCTTAGCAATGACACTTTCCTAATACGACACAAAGACATATTCTAAATAAATATAACATGACATAAAGCCCGGGGCGTATCACGCCCCCACCTTTTTCCTTGTATCATCAATTGAGTTTTCAACTTCATCACTGTCACTTCCGGTATCCACTTTAAAATTTCGTATGTCACCCCTAGGATCCCAAGACAAGTTTGTTTCTTTTTTTTCGAACACAATATCATTTTCTTTAAGAGCCTAGAAAGCATTTTTCAAAGAAACAACATTAATTTCTTGAGACAAAGTATTATAATTACCAATATCATTACACTTTGAAGTAGAAGCCTCCCCACCATTCTTTGTATTATTTTTAGCCTTGGGTCGATAATAGTAGCTTGTTTTAGGTTTGGTAAGTCGAATGCCATCAATTTGACGCTTCTCATTCCTAGTAGTCTGCTTGCCTTTTCCCCTCTTGCGAGTTACCTCCACAAACCCATCATCTTGTTCCACATTCTTGTTAACATCCCTGGCCCTTTTTAGACATTGTTCATTAGAGTGTCCAAAAATGTTGCACGTTGCACATCTCGGAGGTTGCCACTAGTATTCAATAGTAATAGTTTTCAGTGTCCGCCCCGAACCATTAAGCAATGAAATAGCCACAACCAACGATTCCAAAATATTGCGTTCTGAGATTACCTCAATTAAAGCTCTAGCATAATTGTTGCGTCCCCACGATTCAAGACATATATTACACGTTTATGCATCGAGTATGATAGGTCGTCCTATCTTAGTAACAATCAAACTCAACACATCTTCGGTGAAGGCTGCCATCGGTACGTATGAATGCCTAAAATGTAAAAGCTATAATTTTTGCAAAAGTTTGTAAAAATAAACTCAATTGAATGTCTAAAATGTAAAAGCTGCAACTTTGTATTTCTTAATTTTTTTTCAAAATGATTACTTTACTTTTAACTAATTAATTTATACTTTTCTTAAATTTCGTAAAAATAAACTCATGTGTGAATAATATGTTTACTTTTAACTAATTAATTTATACTTTTGATTTGCACCCTTTGCATATTGATTGAAACACTCTAATTGTGCATGAAATACTTATACAATTCTAAACAGTCTACTTCAGCTACTTATAGGTTGAGCGTGCGAATAACTTTTTTAAATGTGCAAATCATTAGCCCAATTTAAATTTATATTTACTTCTAGAAATGAATAATGAATTTGTGAAATGTGGCCAAATAAATTTGGTTGCTTTTGTTCCTTTTCCCACAGCCATAGAAATGCAGTCACACACCATCACAAACACAATCCTTAATTTCCCGACAAACCCACTTCACTTCCATCCCCAGCTTTTCAAAAACCATCGTACTAACACAAGTACAAACATGTCTTCTTCTTCCACTTTTCATAAACTTAAGGTTAGTTCAAACAACAATGATAGTATTAGTGACAGGTTTCTTACAGTTAATGAGTATGTTGGCAAAGGTGGGGAAGATGTGGGTGATGAGTTAGTGGTTTTGTTGACTCATTTAGAGTATGCTTTTAAGAAGATAGCTGCTCTTGTTGCTTCTCCTGTTAATTCTAGCCTTGGAAAAAGCTCGGGTGATGGCGAAGGTGTTGGTGCGGGTAGAGATAAGCCGAAACCACTTGACATTGTTTCTGTAAGTATATGCTAATGTTTTTTAGCTTTATAGAGAGTTATTTAAGGGTAATTGCAGTGTTAATTTGCTTAATTTAAGCACATAAGCAGTTTCAAGTGTTTGGCGAATGAAACTGCTTATTTCGTTATTTTACACTGAAATAAGCACAAAGAGATAAGGAGGCTGGTACTTGCGGTATTTTAAGCAGTTTTAGGAAAACGTACGTAGCACTTTAGTTCAATCCCAAAAAAACCCCATAGTTTACCGTTTGAAAATGTGTTTGGGAATATTTATGAAACTATTTATAAATAAGCTGTCATGAATAAGCACTGTCAGGCTATCTGTCTAATGTGCTTATTTTACTCGAAAGTAATCACTGTTAGCGTGAGTAAGCACAAGCATGAAGCATCTTTAAAACTTGTTATGAACCATATGTTTAAACATCCCTCTTGATATTCTGATTATCACAAGTTCAAGTAGTAGAAGCACAACGAAACATTATGTACTAAGCTGGTTTGTTACAACTGATTATGTGATTCTGATTATTCGATATCAAATAATGACTTTTAAAGACAATGGCCCAACACCGTCATAGAATATCTTCTAATAATTGTTAGTTGATATGATTATCTTTTCCTGCGTGCACGACGATTGAAAGGTCAAGCCTAGTAACTTTGATTGGGTTCCTTATGCTTCTTTTACATAGTTGAATTTTGTTTCAGTTTTTACATAAATAGGTAATGGTTGTGGTTGAATTTGAAGTTAAAAATCGCCCTTTTGACCCCCAAAAGTCAAAGTCAAGTGTGGTGTTCTTCTTGGTATTGAATGAGGGTGTTTGGTATTATTGCACAATAAGTAGTCTAAATAAGCAATCCCAGATGCCTTTTTACTATTGAACTTTGTGGTTCTGGTTGTTTGACCACTTAACCTCAAAAACTGAAAACCGGATTTTGGAACAGAGGTAGGCGGTTTTAGTTTTGTATTCATGTGATGCTTTTTAATCATGAGAGCATTCCTAAGTTAACTATAGTGGATTATTCGTGTTGTCTGTGCTTTTAAAAAAAAAAAAAAAAAAAAAAAAAAAAAAAAAAAAAAAAAAAAAAGAGAGAGAGAGATTAACGTTGTCTGCATTGTTAGGAAGTGTATAATTATGGCCAAACGGGTACGTTTAACTTTGAATGTTTTCAAGAAGAAATTTCCATTTTTTATAGGATATTAGAAAGAAAAGAAAAATGATTAGTTACATGTGATGAAGTGTATGTTGCCTAAATTAAGTATACATTTAGACACCAACTTGGTCTTGGGTTAATAACTTTTATCAGAAGGATGATAAGTTTTTCACTTGATTTTGATCCCAGAATAATATGGTTTTTTTTACTTGCATTTTAATCGTATTCATAATTCCAGAATGAGATCATCTTATCTTGCTTGAAAAACTCTGGAAAAGTTGCTGTTATGGCTTCAGAAGAAGACGATGCTCCCGTTTGGATAACTGATAATGCCCCATTTGTAGTGGTTACAGATCCTTTAGATGGTTCTCGTAACATTGACGCTTCTATCCCTACCGGAACCATTTTTGGGATCTATAATCGTTTGATTGAACTCGATACTCTTCCGGTTGAAGAAAAGGCATTGCTAAATTCATTACAAAGTGGAAGTAAACTTGTTGCAGCCGGTTATGTTCTTTATTCATCAGCCACCATAATGTGTGTTAGCTTTGGTTCTGGTGCACATGCGTTCACTCTCGATCATACAACCGGAGACTTTGTTCTCACACATCCAAACATGAAAATTCCTCCTAGAGGTAATTCATTTTGCTTCCAACAAAATGCAATGTATAACTCATTACATAGCTTGTAATGTTTTCATAAACATACCTGCTTTTGATTATTTAGTATAAGTTTAACTAATTATATTTATTTTTGTTTTTTTTAATAAAAATCACTCGGTTAATATAATTTGCTAACCAAACATTTTATTACTAATTTTAACAACTTCAAACAGCCGAAGCACATCCAAAAACTATCTTCTACAGCTTATAATTCATCACATAAATGACATAATCACTTCCAAAGCGAACATCCAAACACCCTCTTACTATGTTGTCAAGTCGCAATTATATATGTCTATATAATTCCCTCTAAAAGACATTGAACTGTATTTTAAATTCAGCTGAATTGAAAAATTAAATGCAGCTTAATGTGACACATGTATCCAAGTCATTTCGTATTTTTGTCTTGCGAGTCTCATTTTATCCAGCGTCTTAAAACCAAAATGTGTGTGTGTGTGTCATTTAGTTGATGTGAAAAGAAGCAGAGACAGACCAAGAAACCAGATTAAAAAATATAATGCAGGCCCCTTTATTTAATGTTCTTCTTTCATGAATCATCAGGTCAAATCTATTCAGTAAATGATGCCCGATACTTTGACTGGCCAGAGGGTCTAAGGCGATACATCGACACAGTTAGACAAGGCAAAGGAAAGTACCCTAAAAAGTACTCAGCCCGTTACATTTGTTCATTAGTTGCTGATTTTCATAGAACTTTGATGTATGGTGGAGTGGCAATGAATCCTAGGGATCATCTTCGACTCGTTTACGAGGCAAATCCTTTGAGTTTTATCGCTGAACAAGCCGGTGGAAAAGGGTCTGATGGTAAAAACAGGATCCTGTCAATTCAGCCGGTTAAGTTGCATCAAAGACTTCCATTGTTCTTAGGAAGTCCAGATGATATTGAAGAGTTGGAAAGTTATGGTGATGTTCAACAAATGGTAAATCCTGGTTATGATGTATGATATGATACGCGAGTTGTTTTTTATGCTTGTCGTGTATATAGGCTATAAGAGTGTTGTTATACTACAATAAGGAATGTAAATTGTTATGCGGTTGTCTTTTCATGTTTTATTTTCTTTATGATTATGTTAGTTCTTGTTCAGTTGGATTATAAGCTGCAAAGGAACTATAGATTGTCAATTTCTATCGATTTAGTTGTGAGAAGCCAAACTAATTCCTCTTTAAACATTTTTATTATTTAATGTGGATTAGTGATGACTACGAGGGTTTAAGTGATGACTACAAGGGTTTGAGTGACGAGTGAATGAGAGAAAAACAATAATGTGAAACTTATTGATAGAGTAAATTTTAAGTGATGACCACGGATAATCTTACAATCATCAAGGGTAACGTTGAAGTTATTCTTAGAGTACTGTTGAAGTAATTCTTTATGCTGAAGTCGAACGTCAACAGATCTTTCGGACTTGGTACGGCAAGGTCCTTCGGATACCTGTATATATGAAACAAACGCGTTAGCCTCGCCTTGGGTGTGACCCCAAGACCAAGCTTCAACGTGAGAGTAATTACGGGGTTTCTGCTGAAAGGCTGAGGTAATAAATGTGAGATATAATGCAATAAATGCTACCTGTGTGCGAGTAAATACAAGGGTATTTATACCGTCCGAAATATTGTGAACTGTTACTGTTCTGACATTGTTCCTGACACCTAGGGGTGGTGAGCCGAGCTATACCTAGACTAGGTGTCAGGCGGCGCAAGCGTGTAAAAACGACGTCCCGTGAAACCGAGGATAGGCGGCATACCTTGGGCTCTTAGTATTAACCGTTGGGTCAAGAAGTCTCCTGGATAAAAGGTTGTTATGGCCCTCGTCCGGTATTGGGCCATTCGGCCACATACGTCGTCAAGTATCTAAGTGTCAACGTTGTAGGACACGAGGAAGCGAGTTTCCTTTGCGGTAATCACATTACCCACCCCCCACCCTCTTTTCCGGCGAGAAGGGGCAAAAGTTTTTCTTAGCCGTAATTAAGTCCCGCCAAACACTATTAGTATTTTGTCTATTCATTGTATAAGAATGTTTGTATCCGGGGGTATTTTTAAATGATGAATTGAGGGGAAGAATTTAAGAAAATAAAGAGAATATGAGGTTATTGTCGAAAATTCTCCGGCCTATTGAACTTGCACTATTAAACTTATGCATATCATAAAATCAAGTCTAAGAGCTAAAAACTTGCACACTAGCACCCAAAACCTATGTTTTAAAATCCGGATTGACCTGGGTGGTTTAACCGGTTGAACCGGAAACCGGCTCAGTGACCGGGCTGGATGTGAGCGGATTTTTGCTTGTTTGAAAACCAGATTGAACTGTCGGTTTTTCGTTGACCCGGTTTGAGAAACTCGGTCGGGTCATGTCTTTTTATCAAAAAATCTAACAAAATCTCTTTTTTCCATCAAACTTTCTAGGTTTAATTGACAAATTGAAGTGATGAGTAATAATGCTAGTTAAAATCTTTTGACCTGGTTTGATAAACCCGGCCGGGTCATGACGTTTTATCAAAATATCTAACAAAACCTTTTTTCCATCAACCTTTCTAAGTTTAATTGACAAATTGAAGTTGTGAGGATTAATGCTAGTTAATTTTGACCCGGTTTGATAAACACGGCCAAGTCATGACCTTAAAAAAAAAAAAAAAAAAAAAAAAAAAAAAAAAAAAAAAAAAAAAAAAACTTTTTTTCTCCCATCAACCTTTCTAAGTTTAATTGACAAGTTGAAGTGGTAAACAAGTTGAAGTGGTGAGTAATAATGTTAGTTAAAATTTTGTAAAACAGTAAATTAGAGTTATAAATTATCTTAGAGCCCTCGGTACCATGACCTTCTCCTTGCGTTATTCCTACGTGACTAGTCCTTAACGCGCGTTATGCTCCAAGTTATGATACCGAGTCTTCACGTTAAGGGCAAGCGTTGCCCTAAATGTTACCACGGTAACGTGACGTTATGGTACATTGATGAATTAATAATAATAATATTATTATTATTATTATTATTATTATTATTATTAATAAAATTTACAAGACATCACTGTGGGCGATTGGCAGTCACCTTCTTCCCTCCTTCATGATCAAATATACCATCACTGATTCAACATCCCTAGTTGAATCAGTGTTTCAACCTTCGCGTTGATCCGGGTTCTTTGATCGGGTTGGTTTTTGGTGGCGTTGGGTGGTTCCTTTGATCGGGTGTTTGCTCGGACTTTGTATTCCACACCTCATCATAGCAGTGTTTGTATCGTGGTGGGTTTTTGCGCAGTTTCTCACTGTTGATTGCTGCTGTTTTTCATCACTGGGACTCTTCTATTGTGATGCTGGATTCTTCACTGAAAAAAAAAAAAAAAAAAAAAAAAAAAAAAAAAAAAAAAAAAAAAACGTTCTCAGGTAGCGACTTATATTATTTCTGGTAGCAACTTGGTTTATTCTGTGTTTTGACACAGAATATAGGAAAGCGTTTTGTTGTTTGCTCTTTTGGGGTAGCGACTTAGCTGTCCAATTCTGGTAGCGCTTTGTTATGAGAAATGGTCTATTGTTTTTGTATTGGTGGGGCCCACGCTGGTTGACTTTGCTCTTTTGGTAGCGACTTAGCTGTCTATTGATTTTGCTCTTTTGGCCCACGTGATGCTTTTTATCCCATTGGTATTGTTGTGATCCTGGCCTTTCATGTTTGGGTGGGGGCCAAGCTGGTTGTGAGTTGTTTTGTATTTTGCTCTTTTAATAGGACCATGCATGTGTTGCATTTGTTTTATTTATTTTAAGTTTGTTTTCTTAAGGTTTGTGCGTAAAATAAAAAAAAAAAAAAAAAAAAAAAAAAAAAAAAAAAAAATCTCTATGGCTATTATTCGGTTTCATTGTCCCTTTGCTGGTTTAAGTGGTTGCCAGGACGGTCGTGGGAATGGGCTTACCAAAACCTCGTTGATTTCTCATCTTCGTGATCGTCATTTCAATGAGGATGCGCTAGCCACCACCAAACTTTCTTTGGCCACTAATTTGGTTGTTTTTTAGGCTGCTGAGGTTACGTTGAAACGTATGGGTCTTTGGTTGTGTGGGGTTTGTTTTAAGACGCATACTCTTTTCTCTAAATGTCGACATGGATCTGATTTTGTACCGCCCCCAGATTGCGGTGATGGTGTTGTTAGATTTGTGTTATTTGATCTCGCTAAGCCCCAAGTTCCCTCTTCTGTTCAGCTCGCTTGCGTTGAAGATTTGGTTTTGGAAGAGCACTCTAGTTTTGATTTACACTTACTTGACACTTTGCTCGCTAAAGGGTTGCACACTGTCAAATCCATCCCTCCAAAGTGCCGTTTGGGATTCTCTCGTGTTTTGAAAGGAGCTCTTGATAAGGTGATCTGCACACCTGAAGACATTTCTTGTTGGGTTAGCCTGTTAACCTTGCCTCTTTGTCTCCTTAAAACCTTTTGCCCTAGGAGTAACATGGAGTGTAGGTCTACTACTAGACGCCAGCGTCAAGAAGAATATATCGTTAATGCCATTCGGTCTTGGGGTACGTCTGGTGGTAGTTTGCAGCTTGTTAGAGAGGTTTTAGCTGAACCTTCCCCTACTTGGTCTAATATTGAGGAGAGAAACCTGGAGTTGGGTGAGCGTAATGTCAAGCAATGTAGGAGGAAGATTTGCGATGGTCATTATACTGTTGCTGTCAGAGTTCTTTCTTCTTCAGGTGTTGCTCCTTACAATGATACTACCCTTGAGGACCTAAAGGCTAAGCACCCCTTCAAGTCTGCTCCTTCACTGCCTGATATACCTATTGATCATCATAACCTCATTGCATCTCCTGCTGTGGTTCTTGACATGATTAAGAGTTTCTCCCGTGGTACATCTTGTGGTCGAGACGGTTTACGCGCCCAACACCTATTTGGATTGTTTTAGCGGTGCTGCTGTGGCCATATCTGATGAGTTAATCAACTCCATCACCCAGGTGGTAAATCTTTTTCTTGATGGTAAGTGTCCTAAGGCTTTGGGCGAGTATATTGCCAGTGCTCCTCTCACACCGCTGATCAAACCAGGTGGTGGCATCCGTCCTATTGCGGTGGGGACTGTCTGGAGGCGTTTAGTCTCCAAGGTGGGAGCTTCTATGATTGGCCACTCTTTAGATGGATACTTGAATGATCTTCAGTTCGGAGTTGGGGTTTCTGGAGGAGGGGAGGCCATTCTCCATGCCGTGAATCGGTTTGTTGAAGACCGTGGAGATGATGTGGGTCTTTCGATGCTGTTGGTGGATTTCAAAAACGCCTTCAATCTAGTGGACCGTGAGGTTATGTTACAAGAGGTTCGCCTCCATTGCCCTGCCATATCACGTTGGGTTGAATTTTGCTACTCCAGCCCAGCCAGATTATATTATGGGGAACACACTTTATGGTCACACCAAGGCGTGCAGCAAGGTGACCCTCTTGGACCTCTCCTTTTTGCGTTGGTGCTACATCCTTTGGCTCGCAAGATCAAAGACTCCTTTTCTCTCCCCTTTCAAGCTTGGTACCTTGATGATGGCACGATCATTGGAGACACTCTGTTTGTTGGGAAGGCTCTGGAGCTTATTATGATAGTTGGACCTCGTTATGGTTTGCACCTCAATGTCGATAAAACTCGCAGGTGTCTTCCCTCCTAATATTGCACGACCCCTGCATGGTGTAAAATTGTTGGGTGGGCCTGTTGGTGTAGACCTTGTGTTTAGCAGTAAGCTCGTTTTGAAACGAGTTTCTAAAACCATTGAACTTATGGACGTTGTTGCTAAGCTTAATGATCCCCAATGTGAGTTGCTGCTTCTCCGTGCATGTGCTGGTATTTCCAAGCTGTATTTTTCTATGCGCACATGCTCCCCCCGTGTCTTTGAACGTGCTCAGATTTCATTCGATGAAGCACTTCGCTCCTCTTTGGAGCGAATTGTCACTGCCTCTGAGCCTGGGTTTGGAAATTGGCAATGGAGACTGGCCACTCTTCCTTTTGAATTTGGGGGGCTTGGTGTATACGCTGCTGGTGATGTTTTGAATTATGCCTTCCTTGCTTCTAGACTCCAATCGGCCAGCCTACAGACTGAACTTCTCCGGCAGTCTGGTGTTGGTGCTTCTGGATCTTCCTTTGATGATGCCCTGCATGTTTTTAACGAGAAAATGGAGACCGACCTTTTGGGTAGCTCTTGTGAGATTGCTGCCCCCAAACTCATGAAGAAATTGGCAGATTTATATTTCACACGTGTCACAAAAGAGGCTGAATCCACCTTCTGCTTATCTGCTAGACAGATGGCCCTATGGAGATCGCAAATGGAAGACCATACTTCAGACTGGCTCAGAGTAGTCCCGATAGTTGGGCTGGGGCAGACTATGAATGCTAAAACCTACCGGTGTGTTTTATGTTATCGTCTAGGTGTCCCCCTTTTCTCCACTCAGATACCGTGCTCTGCTTGTTCCAAGGTTTTTACGGGTGATATCTATGGGGATCATGTTGTATCATGCGCGGGTATTATTGGTATTAAACATCGACATAATGTGGTGCGTGATACTCTCGCTGATATCTGCTCCCGGGTAGGGGTTTTGGCTGGTAAAGAAGTTGATAGCGGGCTCTGCGGAGAGAGGGACAAACACCTACGCCCATCTGACTTGTTACTTTACTCGTGGGAGAGAGGCCTTGATGTGTGTGTTGATCTTACTGGGTCATCGCCCTTGAAGCAAACTGGTATGACTGACTTTGTGGCAGAGCGTGCCGTGATTGAAGCTGCACAGCGCAAAAGTGTCAAGTACGAAACCAAATGCGCTGATATTGGATATAGGTTCATCCTCTTCTCTTTCTCTTCTTTTGGTGAACTCGAGAAGGAGGCGGTGACCCTACTGAAGCGAATCCGAAAGTTCTCGGTCACTCAAGATATTGGCGCGCGTGGTGCCAACTATATTTTTAGTAGGATTTGTTTTGCTATTGCTAGAGGAGTGGGGGCCCAGTTAGTATCTCGGCTCCCCACTAATTTCTTGTAATTTCCTATGATTTTCTAATGAAGTAATGTTTTATATAAAAAAAATAATAAAATAAAAAAAAATAATAATAAAAAAATAATAATAATAATAATAATAATTACCCGAAAGGCCTCCAACGTCTATATGTTCGGAGGAGGGGGGGAAGTTTACATATTTGGCCCATGTCGTGACATAACAGCTATGTGCATTAAAAAAATTAAAACATTTAATAAACCAATATAAATAATCAACTAATACATAACTTTTTTTACACTTCCACAACTCAAACTCATATACATGTACTTCCTTTCTAACCAAAAAAAAAAAAAAAACTTGTTCTTTCACAGTGGATCCAAATCAAATTGCCGAAGAAGATAAAAGTTGGTCTGATGTAGATGATGAAACTGACTTTTACTTTATGATGGTCGCGTACGAGTATCAGCAACATTTAGAACAAGAAGCAACTCGACCTCGTGTGAACCGTAACCATATCTACCGTGAACGTGAGATTGTCGAAGAACATTAGAGGAACGAATATTTCATTCAAGATTGTAAGTATTCGAACGCGAATTTTTGAAGAAGATTTCGTATGAGCCGGAAACTATTTCTAGAAATAGTCAAAGGTATTGAATCTTATACTTATGATCCTCTTCCAAGTCATTTTGAATTCTTTAGCCAAGCACCCGATGCTACGGGTCGAATGAGTATAAGTGTTCTTATGATGTGTACTGCCGCCATACGCTGGTTGGTATACGGCAGCATACCCGATGCGTTTGATGAATATTTGCAAATGGATGAGCATACTTCACGTGATTGTCTTGATAATTTTAACAAGTGTGTTATTGAATTGTTTATGCCGGAGTAATTGAGAAAACCAACACTTGCCGACATTCAAAGTATTTATGGAAGAAATAAAGTCGGATAAGTCATTAGAATCATGCAACACTAGATGTTACATATAGGGGAAAACTATACATAAGTATAGACCTGGTCGACTCGACGGTTCAACCAATGACATGTGACTTTATGAACTGACGACTAAACCGGATCGATTAAAAAACGGTTTTAAAACATTGCCCAAACCATTTAACACATGAAACTAATGACCAACTACCAAGTTCTTTTTTGCTAGGCAGAAAATTTATTGCTCCTTAACGTTTTTGCATGTACTTGAACTAACCAATTTTATTTCAAGTATCTTTGTCATTTCACTTTTTTACTGACTTTCTCACAGGGCTTAAAAGAACATACATTTTCATGTTTTTTGTTTTCTTTTCCAGATTTCCTTTAACTGACACTCTGCATCAATATTGCATAATTTGGAACATGAATACCCCTGGAATAACTGTCCACACCTCTACTAGTAATTTTGTTTTCCTTTTTAATTTTTTGTCTTGTTGCGAACCATCAAAGCCACCTCCATTTTTCTAGATTTTTCTTTTTTAGAACTTAATGTTTAAATATTTAAACACTAAAATTATTGAAATGACAAAGAGTGATTATGGATTAAGCTGCAGAACATGCGTAACAAGTGGTAAAGTATCCATCCATTTTCATAATTTCTTTTGATATCTATAATCTATACGCCCTTTATAAAACATGCAAAAATCATAATATTGTACCACTGGATTCATTATCATATTTTCATAATGGATCATATCATAAAAATAACATTTCGCATATTTTCTATACTGTTAAATAAATACAACTTTTGAAAACATAGGAGTAAAGGTAAAATGTAGAAACAAATTTGGATGTTTTTCAGAGAATTATTACCTTACACTTGCATATAATTGTCAAACAATTCTGCACACGACTAATGTTAGCGGTGACCACATTTTCACAAAAGCAACCCCGTCATCTTAGCGCCACATCAGCTTTTTCTCTTCACAACTCCACCCCAACCATAACTATCTAGTGATAACCACAAAAGCGACCACAAATATTTACTCAAACGTTCAAAAAAATATAGGAGAATGGTTGCAATTCTTTCGGTTGGTGAGGCAACCACTTTTTTGCAAATTGTCATCCAACGCGTCGCACAAGGCTTTGCTAGAGGGGAGGCGCGTTGCTTTTTTCGGTTGTGATTGCCCACCAACGCCCATTAGCATTAGTCTAATAATTTAATTCCTTAACCAATATAATGATCATATTTCCTCTTACATGTTGTCTTAGTGTACAAATCTTATTCTGAAAATCTGAGCATATAGCCTTGATTAAAAATTATTTCAATTGAACAATAGCTTAACCGGTCAAGGTTGCGCGCTTGCATTATGGAGAAGATAAGTTCAGCTCTTGTGAGCATCGGAGTATAATTTTTATTTACTTTATGCTAATGTTTTCATATTCGGATCTCTTCAACCAAATTAGTATTACAATATTTTTTACTTCTAATCTTTTATATAATAAAAGAATTACATCATTTCGGAGTATTTTTGTAAAACCCTTTTCATTGAAAAACTAATTGGGCTAATAGGAGAGCTCGATTTTGCCAAGTAAGCAAAATCGTGTGATGTGATTGGTTAATAAAAGTCAAAATTAAATTGATTTTGGTCAATTTTTAATAAATTTGGTTCATAAAAAAAACACATAAAAATATAGGTGTCAAATTTGTGAAAATAAAAACTTAAAAAAAGATGAGGTAATTAATAAAACTTTAGTGGTTGAATTTTTAAAAATTATATAGAGTTAAATGTAATATTATAAGCCTCCATGTTTTTTAATATCTTTGGATTATAAACAAATACCCCCTTATACTTTATACCCTTTAAACTTTATATTTTAAAAAATACAATGTATATGTTGTTTTAAAATAACAACATATAAATTTGCATAAGATTATAAGTATCAAAATTTTTTACTATATACGTTCAATAAGGACTCATTTATTTTATTTTTAAAAGTTTAACCTATGTAGACACGAGTTTACATTTTAAATACGGCTAAATTACTGAAAACGGAATATAATTATCAAATTGTAAGCACGGGTTAATTTAATATAAAAATAAATATACGCGATTGTACTTATAACAATGACTCATGTAATTCTTATTTATTTATATAAGGATATCTAGAAAAATATTTTTTTAAAAACTTTAAGGAGTATACTTTAACTTTATTAATGTTCATTATGTGCTATTAAACTTGCATCATGTGTACAACATAATATCAGTAGTGAAATTTAAATAACAACATCAACATCTTTGTCAGCTAAATTAAATTAAATTTTGAATTACCTAAAATAAATTTTTACAAATATTTTATCAAATTCGAATGGATATTAATGAATAATGAAAAACTCGTGCATAAGTATTAGTTGTACTTATATCACAATTTTCATGGGCAAATTCTTATCTATCTATACATATATATGGGACTACATATGCCACATCATTAATGCTGACTAGGCTTTTTAATGTTGACATGGCGCATCTATGATGAGGTGGAAATGGTGACTAGGCACAAGATCCGTTTACATTAGAAAAAAAAAGTTTGTAGATTGCAAGGTTCGAACTCGGATTCCATCGTCCAAACACAAACGCCTCAACCAATAGAGCAATGCATATTTGTGGTACAAAGCCTTCTTTCCAAAGTGGTATTCATTCTAAAATTTTAAAACATTGACTATTTCCATTCAGTTGTTTATAATCTGTTTTTGAAACGTATTTTTCCAAAAAATCAGCCTCTTTCCTCTCAATCAATAACACACAGTCATCAATCCATTCCATTCTTACCTTAATCATTTTTGGGATTGATTTTTTTTTTTCAAATCGTTTCAGAAATCATGGAAGAGTTTAAACACATAATATTATCTCAGTTTTTCAAACTTCTGTACTCAGTGCACAAAATCAAAACCCACTTTTAATCCGAAAACAGTCATATGCTACACAACAATCTCTCATCATCTTCAATCTAATTTCAAAAAGTTACAGATGGGGTCGGTTTTTGGTCAATCCATCATCTCTACAATTGATCATCACATAAGGTAACCATTGTTTTTAATCTTCTTTTAATCTTCTTATAATATTATCTTGATGATTTTATATAAATATTTGTCTTAAAAAACGATTAAAAGTAGCTAATATTCTTATTTCTACATTAATATATGTTTCAGGGAAGTGTACTTGGTTATTAGTATGTGATGATTTCACCTAAGTTCCCAGCTAAGTGACAATTTCATTTGTAAAGGTATGGATCTTCACCTATCTCCTTCTAAATATGATAAAATATACATGTGAGAAAATAGACCGCCAATTGTTTGATGAAAGGCCTAAAAGGATTATATATGTTAGTTAAGCCAAAAGTATGGAGACTGATAGTATATGTGGTATGATGACTTCAAAGGCAATATTTAATACGTTGACCACGGTTAATTTTTTGTGAAAGTCTTATTCGGATCATTATGTGGGTGTATTCGGATTGACTGGGATTGAAAGCTTTTCATATTTCATTATATTTTCAAGAACTTTTTATATTTGACTAATAAGAAAGCCATGTGTGTAGTTCAAGACTACATTTACAAAGGAATGACTACTTTTTATACAATTTGCTTATGTATAATGTTGACTATTTCTCACTTAAAGTTCTTATATGACAATTCTTCCCTCTCAAGGGATAGTAATGATAAGGATGAATGAGCTCTATATAGAGCAATGGCTTGAGCACTACCATATCATGGGTAGAGCCATGGAGTAAGACTATTGACATCCTTACCTGTCTTATATTCAGTGATATTTTATTTTCGAAAAAGGTTTTCATAACTCTATTTGGCTTTAAGATCGTATCTGCATAGATGTATTTTCACCATAGATTAAAGTAAATATTGTACCATCAAAGGAACCATTTAACAATCGCCCTCTATCGAGACGACAATGTTAAATTAAAACACAGTTACACATTTTCACAGATCGCTAAACTAATTTTAATTTGCAGATTTTTACCTTATGTTGGCTATGTTACAATCATCATGACTGATCATCCATTATATAAGGTACACTCAAAATAAGTTTTTGTGTCGAATCAATTGCCATTTAAGCTCATGCGTAACTTTTTTGTTATTGTTTGACATGCTAGAGTATGCTTTTAATGGTGCTCTCGGATTACTCGTCATTACATCCAAAGATTGATCAACCAAACTTCTAGAGTTCACAGAATCATGTGTTTTGTCATACACTTGGCAAAAACCTGTTTTGCGGCTTTTGCAGGTTAGCATTTGCTCATGTTTGGATGTGTGTTCTGAAAGTGATCTTGTGATATCATATGTGTGTTTGCATGTAGCTTAATTAATAATTAATACATTTTGCTGCATAACCGTGACTTCCAATAAACTTTTGATGGCTTGATCGGTTATCTATACAAAATTTGAAAAACTCATTAATAAGAAAAAAAGAAGGGGAAATTGCACATTTAGGCAACATAAATGCCCAAGCAGCCATATTTTATTTATTCTTTATCTTTCTATGCATAGCTTTCAGAAAGTTATGATCTAAAATACGGTGAATTTTGGTTCTTCCCCCAAGTTGCCTCACCAGTCTGAGCCTTGCTTTATGATATACCAGTCAAAGAAACTGGAACAATTAGGAAAAAAACTGGGGCTGAATAACATCTAAAAAAGATAACGTTTAGTTTGCATTGTGCAGTGCATGGCAAGAGGTGTGGTTCACGATCATGTTGGTGGTGATTTTCACCGTTACAATGTGGATGAAAGCTGGCACGGTTAGTAACTTACATATATATAGACAAAAACCTAATAAAACTATTTGTGTGTTATTCCCAATTCTAAATGTGTCAAAATAAATAAACTTTTTTGGTACGGGTCGAAACTGGTTGGGTTGACCCATAATTATATTTTGTAAACAATTAGCTTACCAAATAAGATTACTAAAGCTGTATTTCTTTTGTTATACAGTATATCTTTAGTTATATTTTAAATAAGTTTTAGTCGTATGATTTAGGAGGTTTTATGCATTATTAATCAACTTTATGTGATTTTTCACTTACTCACTGGCAGTTACCTTTTAGCATATTTATACCTCCTATAGATGAAACATAACCCAAATCGACCCGTTTAAAGTAAATAGTAAAAATTGCGACCTCACTCCATATTTGTATTACAGTTTTTTTCAAGGTTTTAATTTATGACATTTTTTTGGCAGTTCCACACTTTGAAAAGATGTAATACGGGATCAGAGTCAACTTGCCAACGTGTATCTGGATATTTCTCTATATAAAAGAAGATGTTGTTTGCTAGAATGTTGTTCATGATATTCTTGATTATCTAAGGAGAGACATTAGCGGACCCATTGGTGAGATCTTTTCTGATGAGGATGCTTATAGCGCTGAACCTGAAAATCCTACAAGGAAAAAGGAAGGTGCTTTTTATGTGTGGAGCAACGACGAGGTCAGTAACTATATGTTGACTTTTTTCTCTACCATAAATTCTTCTAATCCTAATATGAATTAAATGACTCTCTACGAGCCAATGTTTTAACGGAATTGCAAAAACATGATAAATTTCAGAAGATAGCAAACCACTGTTCTTCTTAAATTTAAGATCAACCTCAAGTTGAACTAAACAGTTTTGTCAACTTTCAACTCTTAACACAGTTACATCTATATGTTCTTTAAGATTGATGAGTTTACGAGGCGAACATGCAACTTTTTTAAATGAGCAATATTTGATCAATTTATATTAAAAGGCAAAATGTACACATTGAATAAGAGCTTACCTTTTCCTGTATTGGGGAACCGGACACAAAATAAGTTGCGAGTAACACAAATAAAACAATAACCAATATAGCATTTTGTTATTTGGGAAGATAGATGTACTTGATATGATTTAGCAACTTGGATTTTCACTATAATGTAGAGTAGTGCATGCTAAAAAACATAAGCTAATAAATTTACTAATCATGTGTAAAGTTTGACACATATATTAGAAACCATCATGTGTTAAAATGCTTCACTTGCCTAGGCTAATAATACTATGCTAAATGTAGTCCCTGTCCATATTTCTTTACTGCTTATTTCTACATGTGTAGTATGTAGTTGACTAATGATTACCACGTATAGTATATATCCTTCCTACTAGCTTAAGTCTGATCATAATTTTACGTATTATTATTAACTTAATCTCAAGTTTCAATGACAAATGACTAATAAATGTCTTTCTATTTTCTTTTTGGTGTTTGGTGTTTGGTGTTTCAGATTTGTTCTTGGGTCAAACAAACTCATGCAGGTTGCTCTAGGCCACTTTGATTCTAATGCGATCGGGCTTCACAAGGTTTCGAAGGTATACTATTTACTAGAACCTTGAATCACACGAGAGTACTCGTGTATGATTATTTTATTTCATTGCATTTAAGTTACCTTAATTTACTTAGCTTCTCTTTTCATTGTCTACTTAAAGCTTCTTCACAGTAATTCTAGGCTTTGTGTTGCCTACGGAAGTCTCAAAAGTACCACTAAACACCATTTTTTGTCATTTAACTATTTGTATTATAACTTAAGTTGGGTTGTTTCTACAAAAGCCGATATTTTTCACGCGGACAACTTTATATGACTGTTTCAAAAGTCAAGAAGAGAAAATGTTTCAAAGTTCTTTGTTGTGACAAAGATGATGAATACACAAACTCCACATCCAACGTAGTCTACAAAGAAGTTTTATTTCGTATATGAATAAGGACCATCTACTTTAATTGTTCTCACACTTTTCATCGTTCTTTTTACATATGTTACATGAACACTTTCATTTTTTTCAATTTTTGTGTTTAAGATATTTGGCATTATTCATTATTTATTCATGTCCAGTTAAAATTCGTCAAGTAATATTATGAAGCTAGCCCGCCCATTGGGCGGGCTATGAAGCTAGTATGTGTATATACTGAACTAAAATGTTAAAATAAATTTGATTTATGTGTAAACTTCGTTCGTGCACGAAACTTATAACTATATAATTATATGCAATTACTTTTAAAGACACAATATTCGGTATTAATACAGAATAAATTTTTTTGTCAAAACCCCGTGCGTGCACGGGTGTTATAACTAGTTATTTTAAACTGAATTATGATATCTCCAGTGCATTGTTACAACCCTGGGCAAATTAAATTACTCCCTCTGTCCCATATTAAATGTTCAGTTTTGAATTTGCAAGTCTTTCTTTTTTAACTTTGATCTTAAATATTTTTACTTGTGTTATATAGTATTTGATAAAAATTATACGCGGTGAAAATAAATTTTAAACTCAATGCATTCATATATTTTGCATCAAGTATTATATAACACAAACAAAAATATTTAAAGTAAAAGTTGAGAAAAAATGACTTCAAAAAATCAAACTGGACATTTAATATGAAACGGATGAAATATAAAAAAACGCCTTTTTGCTAAGAAAAGTTTATGCAAAATAACTTATAACAAAATTTTCAAACTTATTACAATTTTCTTGCACCGATAACTCACTTACACTTATGCAAATACCACCAACTTGTCCAACTAACAACCAAACAATCCCACAATCATCTATTAATATCAATGCTATTTATAAAGTAGAAAACATTTTACTTTAACAACTTACAAAATAAGAAAAGTGGATTTACCAACATACCCTTATCACTTCCCATACTTTTCTTTTCTCAATACTCTTTTTATCCCAAAATAAATGTTTATTTTCAAAATGAACAAAGTTTAGAAAATTCTCAATGTTTACACTCTCCACAATAAAATATCATTTTCATCAACCAAAATTTTTTTTTTTTTTTTTTTTGGTTGAAATGCAAAGTATACACTTATTTTGAAACATTCCAAACTTAGAAACGTGGATGCTTATTTTGGAGCGTAGAAGTTAGTTACAGTTTAGTCCACAAAAATTCTCCGCTCTCAATTGCTTCACCACTTTTACCTTTCTTGTACATCACTATGACGGGAAATCGTTGCATGATCAAAAGTAGAAAGAAAAACAATGCAATAAAGTATTTGTTGTCGCTACTTTGCGTGAGTGTTATATAGTATACATGGCATGAAAAATAGTTTATGTAAAAAGTTTAAGTAGACCCGATTAAAAAATAGAGCCAACACATCGGAGAAAATACAATATTTTGGAAAATAAATGAGAAAATAATCAGTGATTTCTTTTCATAATTATCTCAAGTTGCACAGGCTATAATTCATGTAAGAATGATTCAAACACTACATTGCTTAAGAGAATTTATAGATTTGCTTAATCTATACGCATATGCTATATTCCGCTAATTAATCTATTTAGTGGTACATTTGTTTTATAGGATTATTATTCTAATTCACTTTAAGTTATAAAACATTAGAGAAAATGTTTTAAACGAACACTTTATTGTATTAGATTACCAAAGTGAACTCTGCATTTTCATTTTACTAAAATGAACTTTCGAACAAGCATCCATTAGATTTAAGACACCTGACATATCCAACGACATATTAAGTAGGCGCATGATGTTTATGTTGTGCGCCTTATGCATATGCCCAAAAACAAATACAAATCTTGTCCGCTTGATGCATATGCATGTGCACCTGATGCATCTGTAATTTGTGCGCCTGATCAGGGGCGGAGGCAGAAATTTTGGCTCGAGGGGGCACATTTTAATCATTTTTAAAAATTACATTACAAAATGTTTATTAAGGGGGCAAACTACCCAAAAAAAATCAAAATATTTAAAAATTTTACACTATAATTTTTTTTGCTAAGAGGGCATGTGACCCCCGAAACCCCTCCCTATCTCCGCCCATGCACCTGATGCATTTTGTGAAAACTTTGTGCGCCTAATGCAACTTTACATTTGTGCGCCACATGTATATCTTGTAGAGTGTGTTTTACTAGTGTGTATTTTTTCAAGGTGGTTATATATGTGCTAATTACTAATTACATGTTTAAAATTGCTATTTTCATATAAAAATGTATAATATTTAACGCGTAAGTTATAAGTTGTGGTTGTAACAATAGTTTGGATTTGGTAAAAATTAGGCTAATGCTAATAGCAACCACAAATATTGTGGTTATTCTTTGCCACATCAGTGTCACATCAGCTTTCTCTCTCCAAAACTACACCCAACCATAACTTGCTAGTGGTGGCCATATTTATTTTATTGCTTTGTTTAATGCAACAGTGGTATCCTATGTTCAAAAATCATCAAATTTACTTGGTTGGGTATCCAACCATAACATATGAAAAGTTGGGTGTTTGATCGGTTGCATTCGGTTGGGCGAGTAGGCATAACTCGATCACGTACTCGGCTGGGGGGCAACCAACCAAGCAATCAATCTTCCATTAGCATGGGCCTTACTTTGAAACTTTCATATTGTTTTTATAGATTTTTTCGAAGCTTATGGCAGAGGTGCGCAGAGCCGTAGACCCAAATAGTCCATATTGGTAATTGTTTGTGTGGAAAACTAGAAGGGGGGGAGGGGGTTGAATTGTTTTACCAATTAAAACTTCATTTTAAAATATTTAGATCAACTTATGTCAATCTATTTAATGTTTGTGTTGGATGATGATAGATAAAGCATATAAATAAGTAAAGCAAAGATAAAGAGTAAGAAACACAAAAACACGACACGAGTATTTATAGTGGTTCGGCTACAAGGACACCCCACTCCCCGAGTTCCCCACTAGAGAGTTCGTAAGCACTACACAACACAAGCTCCTTAATGTGCCGGAGAAGCCTTCACAACGTCGCCTACTCTTTATCCGGTATAAGGCTAGACACCGGGTTCTTCCACGAGGTAGAACCAAACCTATCACAATGTTGCCTACACTTTATCCAGTACAAGGCTAGATACCGAGTTCCATTACAAAGGAGGAACTACTACCCAACACTACACCAATACACAACAACCTAAAAGGAGACACACTCCTTATTACAACACCATAAGGATATCACTATCCTTTAACCCAAACTAACTATCTTGTACATCAATGCACCATATCGATTGTATACCCTTTGCACCTTTCACTAATGCCTTCGACGCGACCCTTTGGCACCTTTCACTGATGTCTTTGACACGACCCTTCGACACCCTTCACTAATGCCTTTGACATTGACCTTTGGCACATTTCACTAATGCCTTCGACACAGACCTTTGGCACCTTTCACTAATGCCTTCGACACGGACATTTGACACCTTTCACTAATGCCTTTACCACAACACTTCTATGGAGGGAGGAAAGAACTATCAACAAGATAACTTCAGTAGTCTTGATGATGACGAAGCTTGGCAACCCATGGACTTGAGCTTGCTCGACTTCAAGAGGTGGTGATCTCGTCTTTAAGAGGAACCTATAGAATCAAACAAACACAAAACTACATAGAAAGATCCTTTGGATCTGAGGTTAGAGAGTTTACAATACTAAGAGAGAGTATGTGTAAAAGGGGTGAGTTGCAAGAGAGAAATGGCTCACTATTTATAGGCAATTTTCTCTACTGTTCCCCAGTTCCCACAGATCCCTCCCCAGAGGGATTCGGCTAGTGCAATCCAAGGGATTCGCCAGCTGGGTCAACTTAACTCCGGATTTTGGGTTGCAAACCGGGTTATGGGTTATGGGTTATACAAGATGCAATGTATCTAGACATTGGATCATGGGTCATGGGTTATGGACTATGGATAATACCCAACATGACTTCATGCATGATGTCATGCAATGGGTCATGGGTTATGGATCAAGCTCCATGGGTATGGGTCATGGACTTTAGGTTTTACCCAACTACATTCAATGTATCTAGTCAATGACTCAAGTACTTAGATTTTTACCCATTACAATATAAGTATGCACATTTCCATATTATGTAAACACTAGTTGTTATACATATGTATTTCTATAAAATATAAACACTATTACTAGTTTAGTGTTTTATATGAAAATGTAAGTGTGTTAATAAACTATTGGGTCAAACCATTTACGTATTTTATTTGTTTCATTAAAATAATTTTACGTTTGTTATCGACAAAACAATAGAAGATTGTAAAATATAAATAAACGTTTTTACGGCTTATTTGTATTAACAATCTCCCCCTTTTTGTTGATGACAAAACATAAGATTAAGTTTGAATTGGAGTTTTTACTCTTTTCTCCCCTTTTTTGTCGAAACAAAAAAGAGCGTCGAAAAGAAACTAACACATTGTTTTGAGAAAAACGTGTGAAAATTAATTATATGAAAAATAGAGAGTAAGAGAAGAGAAGAATTCTCGTCTTATCTCCCTCTTGACGGGTGCTTCCCTTTGTTGAGGGCGTCAAGTAATCAGGAAGACTAAGCGAGTGTTTTGCAATTATGTTTGCAAATGGTTTCGTCTTTTGACGAACATGCTCCCCCTTGACGAGTGATCCCCTTTGTGAGGTCGTCAAGTAGTAACGAAATCCTAAGTGAAAGTATTGCAAGTGTTTTTGTAATTGTTTTGCTTTGACTAAAAGCTCCCCCTTGTTGAGGGTGTCAAAGTCTTCATGTGTATTTTGAAAATCTACAAAAACAAATGTTAGAAAACAAGTATATGATGCATAATTTCCTGCAAATGAGACTCAAGTTAGTAAAAAAAAAATTGCTTTTGTTTCACGGATCCCACGGTTCCTCCTTGGGAGGGATCCGTCTTGGCAAAACGGAGGGATCCGTGTACCTGTAATCTCATGACAGTAATGTGAATGTAAAGTATGATGTTTAATATCGACAAGAGTTATATATTAAGATACTAAACATATTTTCATAACCAAATAGCATACAACATGTAATATCATTCAATAAAACGAGAGAAATGATGTACATAACTCTAAAACTAAGAAAATGATCCAAACATGAAGTATGATTCTTAATCAATCTAAGTTAAGCTTAAGACTAGAACACCACTTGAATTCCTAAGCTTAAGGAAGTTTAGGTTTGTTGACTTCATCGAAACGTTCAAAGAGGTGATAGAACATGAAACGTAGCTCGTCACGTACTTCATGTACTAACCCTTCAACATGTTGATAATGATAACAATCTTTGTCATGGCTAAGGAATGGTGGTGGTAGGAAGGGAGTGGTTTGAGATGGAAGGTTGGGTTGAGGTTCCACAAAAGAAGAAGAGTTTTGTGGAGGTATGTTTGATAAAGTTAGAGGTGGTTCAGCTAAGGATTCTTGTGGTGGTAGGGAGGTGTCTACTTCCATGTGATCCGGTTGTTGATTCCTCATAATCCAAAATGGACTATTTGAGGGTGATGGAGAAAAGGATACCGGTGCTGGTGTTGTTTCAACACCATGGTTTTGTTGTTGCGCTATTCTCTCAATTAAGGAGAATGTTGGCAATGGTGGAGGATGAGACGGCCTAGAAGGAAAGTCCTCTAAATTGTAAAGGTGTGGAGATGAGAGTGGAGTGGTGAAGGATATGGCTCTGGGCACTAAGGGTGATGGTTTAGTGGAAATAGGGGTGTTTGGTTTAGGAGGTATAGTAGTGTTTGGAAAGGGTAGTTTTTTGGGAACAATCCTTTTGGGGATTGGTTTGATCGGTTGAGTTGGTTGAGAGGGAATTCTAGCATTTGTGGTTTTAATGGGTGATGATTCGGTTGAAAAGATTTCGTGAACAACCCGAGAAAGTTTCTTGGGAGGTCCTTTGGTGGATGAGTTAGCACTATGAGCTTTCCTCATGATGAGATGACAAATTGTTAGGAATTGGAAAATCCATAGTGAAGATTCGGTCACCCCAACTCTAGTCTAGCATATGTTAGCTCGTAGACATTACGTTATTTACTAGTTATTTAGTTAGTTATTTAGTTTAGTGCAACACCGTGGAGGAAGGACGGGTCTTTACCCACTGTATGCCTGATCCACAGTCCGAAGGAGGACGTTTATTATGTAACTATAAATACCCTCTACCTCCCAAGGTAGAGGGTTGGACCTTTCACTTAATCTAACCTTTCTTTCTTTGTTTACTTTCTCTCTCTAAAAAGGCTCCCACCTTCTACTTTCTCTCTCTAGAACCTTAAACTAATTCGACCCATATATTGTTATGTGATGTGTTTGTGAAATGCAATATGTTACAAGTGGTATCAAGAGCCATGGTTTGATCATCTCTCTTACATATCCTTGGATTTCTAGTGGTTTTATATGGTTTTTGGGTTTGAAAAAGTTTAGTGGTTTTTGCATCATTTGGATCATTTCTTGTGTTAAAGTTTGGATTTTGATTGTACTTTTATGTTTAGAATCATTGTAAGTGCTTGGGGTTTGATTTGGAAAGCTTGAATCACTGTGGTTGAGTTTGTTTTGGATTGAAAAGTGTGTTTTTGAAGTTTTTCTTGCTAGCGACTTGGTTCTCGTAGTGTTTTTCATCGTAGCGACTTGCTTCAGTAAAAGTTAGCGAGTTACAGTGTTTGTTGTTAGCGACTTGTCTATTGAGACAAGCCGAAAAATAGTACAAGTTAGTGGATTCTCCAATACGGCTAGCGACTTGGTGAGGTTAGCGACTTGCTTCAGAAATTGTTAGCGAGTTGTAGTGTAAATTGTTAGCGACTTGATACTAGCGACTTGGATCTTAGCGAGTTGTTCTTTAGCAACTTAACTGTTTCTAGTGACTTGGTGCTTAGCAACTTGGTTCAAGGATTCTTAGCGACTTGGTGACTTAGCGACTTGTTCTCAAGGTTTATAGCGACTTGTCTCTAGCGACTTGTTGACTTTTCCCGACAAAACTTCAAACGGCTATAACTTTTGATCCATAACTCCGTTTTCAGCGTTCTACCCATCAAAACGACCGTGAGAATAAGGAGAATGGCACGCCGAATGAACTAAACCTTTGAGGCCTAAATCCGCTCCGAACAGAAGTTATTGAGTTTTTTATGCTTTTTGACCTAAATTTCTCCGAAAAATCGTGCATAAACCAATCCAAATCTCAACCAAACAACATCTCTGCTAATCCTACAAACAACCATAAGACCTAACACACAATTGTCTATCATTGTGTCGATCTATCAGTTATCTTAACACGTTCTATTGGTCTCTATATCACGGTTTCTTCTTGATTTTGTAAAATCCCGCGAAAGAATGTATTTCTCGGTTTAAATCATAGACTTGTAAAATCCCGTGTATACTACAACATCATGTCTTACACTATTGACCCAGTAATTTTAGAAGTACTTAAATTGTATGATGTTGTGGACAACAATGATAATGTATGCTACACTGAACGATTAAAGATGATTGAATCAATCAATGATGATGTGAGTTCTTCATGCTCTGAGTCCAATGAGAAATATTTGCACCTGTTCAGGCTACAGAATGCCATGCAAAAGGAAAGTAGCATTGAACCTTATCAACAACTTCACTCACACCTCATGTTACTCACACCGATAAGAATGGAACGAACATGCATTGCCATTTTCCGTCAAGACTTATCCACATTAACGGGAACATTACTATTGAACTTAGAACAATTGGAACAACAACTTGATAAAGAAAAGGTTCAAAAGGATAGTTCCAGTGCTGCACTTCAGGTGATCCACAAACAATTTCATTCATTCATCAGTAGGGAATTTACATCAGATTATGATCAAGACATGACTGAAGTGTCTTTCAAGAAACACACTGGAATGGAAATTAGCGTGTTCATAGAGACACTTATCCATCTCATGGATAATGTGGAGAAGTATATTGAGGAAGTTACTCAGATAGATGAAAAAGTGGATGAGTGTCTGGTGCAGTTAAGAGATTGTTGTGATAAGTTGGGTAATGTATCTGTTGAAGAATCGGGTGTTGCTGAATGCAGAATGTCAGAGACAACAAATAATGATGAGTCGGGTAAAGCACCAGATGATGGATCAGTTGACACTGAATACAGAGGCTCAGAGATAGATAAGCTTGACACAGCCAGCGGTCCAGTGACTCTTGTTACACATGATGTGGATGCAGATATCAGACCAGAAATTGAGCAGGTGTCATGTGATGAGGTACCCTTAACTGTTCAATATAGTGCATCTGCTAATGTACCTAAACATACTGATCTTAATGCTGAACATGATTCTGATAAATGTTCCTTGGTTGAGGCTGAGTCTAATAATTTCAAAACAAATGATATGGTTGACAAAAAGGCTTTTGATGAACTTTCAAACAAATTCTCAAAACTTGAAAAACATTGCATTTCACTTGAAATTGCGATACAGAGTAAAGAAGAAAGTTTTCAACTTAACAAACCATGTAAAAATCCAGAACTTCCTGAATTCCGTGAACTTTTTGAAATTAACACTTTGAAAGCTCAGCTTCAAGACAAAGAGTCAACTATCAACAATTTGAAGAAACATATTTCTAATATGCATGTGAAAAGTAATTTGGTTACAAGTAATTCTGATGTTAATACTATTGATGATATTCAAATGAGAAATGATGAATTAGCGGTTTGTATGGCCAAATTACTAAAGGAAAATGAGTCTTTGAGAAAGCATCACATAGAACTAAGTGACTCTGTCAAAGAAGCTAGAACTAAGTCAATGGAGCAAACAAACTCTTTGATAGCAAAAATTGATGAACTCAAAGCCCAACTTCAGGAAAAGAGTTTCGCTATTGTTGCCTTAAAAAATGAGCTTAGGAAAACTGTAGGGAAAAGTGTGAACACTAAGTTTACAAAACCATCAACCTTGGGGAAACCAATTTCTCATCCCATTAGAAACCGGTCCATTGTTAGGCAGCCTACTGCGTTTATATCCGAAAGACCAAAATTTTGAAAAACACGGTTTGCCTCCCAAGTTGATGAGAAACAAGTTTTGTCAAAGCCAGTCACTTCACCAGAGTTACCTAAGAATAAGGCTTCTAGCTCCGTTAACTCTCAACACGTAGCCACTTCTACTCCCAGCACCTCTAGGATTAGTTCGAAAACAGTGTCAAAACCAAGCATTAAAACCCAGAATTCATATGATATGAATGACTTGTGGAAGAACTATTATCTAGAAAAAGCTAGGAAAAAGGCACAGATTCGAAAAGACGGAATTTTAGGTGCAAGACCTAGGGTGAGGAATTCTACGAGATTTCAAGGCACTGCTAGTAGTTGTAAACCACTACCTAGGAACACTCAAAAGACTAGGGATTGGAGAGCATCTAAGAGTAGATATGAGAAGAAGAATGCTAAGCATGTTGAAAACGAAACTAGAAATTCTAAGTCTTTTCCGAATAAGAAACATTCTCCTAATTCACATGCTAAGGTACAATCCACTAAGACTACTAACGTGACTAAGGTTCAACATGTTATGAAGCAAAACAAACAAAAAACTTTGCCTAGATGGATACCAGCTGCTAAATCTTTGGAGTCTAGGAATATCGATAAGTCTTCAACTGTGCATAAGAAGCTTAACACTCCTAGACCTTGCCATATGTGGATACCATCAGGTAGAATGTTTAAGGATGCTGGACTTAGGTGGATACCTACCGGAAAGCTGTTTTCCAATGGCAAAATCAAGGTTGACAGTGAAGCCCCAAAGGATTTGGATACTAATGTCACTAACCAATATATATGCAATCAAGTTTGTAATGTTAGTGCAGGTATTCCTTACTCAGTTGCAGATACTTCGATCCTTCACTACATGGACTCGCTTAAAGTATGGATAACAAATGGATTGATATCTCATTACTCACGGGTTCAAGTTACTCAACCTTGATATTCATTCGGATATGACGTTTGTTCACATCAGTTCAGGCCTCGTACTTCATCATTATGGCGTCTGCAGATAACACTTCAGGCCCCGTTCCTTAAAGAAAAGAAAGGTGTATGCCTCAGTATGCTTTATCTTCAGAAGAAGAGAAATCTTCATTTTTATGACCATTCTCATTGACATTCTTCATCAACAAGCTTCATGTTTTTCCATGCTCATTCAATCCTCAAGTGGATCTTCGTTCATTGGTATACATTCTTATTCACTTGATTAATCAAAAATGGCAAACTTCATTTGCAATTTTTGAGGGGGAGAAGAGGGAATATACTACATATTGATGGATGCTTAAGTTATGGTCATACGACTCTCCAACGCCTAATGTCTTCACTCACTAAGGATAACTGGGATATACTATTTGGGATTCATTGTTTTTCATGATATGTTTGATGAGTACTTCCAATCTCCAACGAATGTTGATCATCCAGTTTCTGAAGCTCATGCTCCGGTTCCTACTGACTTAAGTGGTTCACCATCTAAGAAGTACTTCTCGGAATTCTAAAGAAACAATCTCCAGTTATTCCTCAAGGCATTAATAATGACTATCATAATATTGCAGTTGCACTCATGAATAATGATCCGCTCTTTGGTACTCCTTTGCCAAATCTTCACGGATTATTGTTCCTCTCATTGTGCACGCTATAAATCAACCACATGAACATTAAGGAAAATGACTACCTCATCCGCTCGAATACATTATTGGTGAATCTTCCAGATCAGTCTCTACATGTATACTTTTAGGAAGAATGCATTGATGTTGAGGAATCATTTGTTCCGGTTCATTCAGTGGGTCAACGTACATCCGGTTGTATATTTATTCACGTGTTGGACATTTGACACAAGTTGATTACTTCGGAGTTAATCATTTATCACTTATTTGAGATTAAAGTTGAGTTTCACAAAGGTGTGTTCTTATTTGATAACTTGCTCGGGCTTAAGAATTTGAGTTGAAGACTTGGTTTATCTAGTTACCAGCAGTCGGGGTGGTTGGTTGAAGACCTGGTTAACTATCACTATTAGGAGTTATGTTGTTTTACTCAGTGTCACATGCAGATGACGATGTGGATAATCTCAAGAGGTGTTAATTGCTTGAAGCGTAGATTCTCAACACCGTTCTTCCATCATTAAGTGCAAGCTTAAGATACACATACGGGGAATTCGACTTCAGTTTCAAGTTTGGTATATCGGGTTTTCTTCAACAGTGGTCACTTCAAATTGTCTACATATGGGTTGATAAAGATAGGCAGTGAGAGTTTATGTAGCAGTTGATTCTCACAGGATTCATTTGGGCTATTTGAGTTCTTCTCACAAGATTTCATGTTTATGGGTATATTATGTTTTGCTGATTCTGAGGTATCAAAACCAGCAAGGGGGAAGGAGACATATATCTAAAAGCACAACGAGTACGCATGATGAACTTAACACTTCTACCTGATTGAAGTTGTCCCGAAAAGACAATGGTCATAACCGTAGAGAAACTCAGTGTTTAACTCGTAGCCTTTGGTGTATTATTCCAACTATTTGGGGGAAGAATATATTATTCCAACTATTTGGGGGAAGGATGTATTATTCCAACTATTTGGGGGAAATGGTCTCTGGAGACTTTTGGTATGTGTTACGTCAGCGTTCAGTTGGAAGAAATGTGAGAAGAATATTTGGTACGTGAGATGATATTGCTTATCGACATCTTCTATATGATTTATGATAAAGTGCTTCCGGTTAGTGCTTCATGTACACAATGTAATGATGATTCCGATGAAATCGCAACCATCAGGGGAGAGATATGTGCACATCAGGGTCGCAAAGCATATTCACATGATCGAGCTTAATCAGTTATTCCGGAGTTGACATCCGCAGAGAAGATCAGTTATTCAACCAGTTACTGTGATGTCGTTGTCTCTACTCTGGTTGGGTACTTGTGTACATTATGGGCTGATTGGTTATATGGAAGTTATCTGGAATGCACTAGGTAAAATGAAGATGTTGATGTATTGTTCCCCTGAATTGACAACTGGTAAATCTCGAAGAGTAATGTGTACATCGGGGACGCACAACAGGTTCATGTGATCGGACTTCATCAGTTATTCCGGATTTGATAACCATTGAGACGATCAATGTTTCAACTTGTTACTTTGGTGTTCTCGTGTTCTTCGGGGTGCAGAGCTTCATTCAATGAGACTGTTTTCATTCATTTCTACTTCTTGGGGAAATGGTCTTTACTCTTAGTTTGTCGGTTTGAGGGGAAGCTACCGAAGATTCACTCTTTGAAGGCTCAAGTTCTTGCGACAATTTAAGAGCCTCGAATGCTTTGGTGGTGAAAGTTTAAGAGATGATGACTTCTATCTTCTACAAAGTGCTGAACGATTTCCTTATCTCGGTACTTGTATCATCATCTTCTTAAACTATTTCTCTATCGTTGTAAATATTTTTCAAAAAGCAAAATACAAAAATATAAAACCAACAAAAACAAAATAGAAAAATATAAAATCAACAAAAGCCCATAAAAATCAAAAAATTGAAAAATACCAAAAATATGTTTTCTCAAGACATGTCTTCTGGTATCGATAACATCTACGGTCTTAGAAATGTCATTCAATAATGGCACGGGACTTTAGATGAAGTTCGAGCAGGAGGTGTAAATATTTCTTTCTAAACACGTCTCAAAACAATGGCTTACAGTTATTTCAGACTGTAACCCGGGCTTCAAATGATGGCTTGCAGTTATTTCAGACTGTAACCCGTGCCTAAAACTATGGCTTGCTATTATTTCAGATAGCAACCCGCTCTTTTAAAGAAAGGAAAGTGTTGCGCTAAACCTATTTTCAAAATATTTCGTGCACTTATCCTAAAACTATTTGAGGAAAGTATGTCGAAGGACTGTTGTTCCTACACAAATGTTTTTCCGTCTAAAATTATTCAGAAAAATATTTGTTGTTTTCTAAAAGTGGTGGTAAATGAGTTGCAAAATCAATCAATTTCAGAATTTTTATTAATTTGCAAACTCAATCAATGACTTCCGCGCTTTTAATCTTTTCATAAAATGAGTCATTGATTGAGGGGGAGAATGTTTTCAAATTTATATCATCTATCGGACTTATCTAATTATACTAATATGCTTAATTAAAAATGATGTTAACCTATGTTAAAGGACTAGGTGCCTAGGATAAGATTGTTATGATTAGATGATTATAGTTTGATGAACACATATATCCCATGTCTTATATGATCTGATTGATATGTTGAATTGACTTTAATTAGTCGATTGTTGTTTGGGTGATGTCGACCACCATATATCTGCTTGTGTTCACTAACGTATGCAGGTATTTTGGTATAAGAATGTTCCCGATCCGGATCCCACATAATATGATGATTGGATGCCGAAAGGAAAGGGTAACTATATCTTGGGTTGACAAATGAAGAAACGGAGCTTAATTTGACTTCCATGGAAAGTTGGCATAAATGCAACGTAAGAGGTCTCACTGCATCAGCAGATGGTTTTCTTCTAAGTGATTGAAGAAACGGAGCTTAATTTGACCTCAGTTGGCATTAAAATGCAACGTAAGAAGTCTCACTGCATCAGCAGACGGTTTTTCTTCCAAGCCCTACAATAGCGACATCAACAGAAGCAGCTCAACCACTTAACATATCTTTGTGCAGGATAATTGTGATGATACCATCTTCTTAAAACAATTTTTAAAATAGTGTTTTGAAAATGGAAAAATATTGTTTTGAAAATAAACTGGACTAAATTTTGAAAATCGCCGGACTTCATTTTATCAAAACTTAAGTCACTCAATCATCGACTACGGTCATAGATTGAGGGGGAGAGTGATTTATAATAAAATATTTTCAAACGATATTTCTTCATAAAAGTCCGTTTGTACGTAATAAAGTGGTGATCTAAAGATTTAATGTTATGTCATGGTATGATTTTTCATTAAGAATCAAGATCTTTCAAAATGAAATTTTTTCTGTTCTTGTTTGATTGTGAAATTGTTTTATTTTACTTAAAGATCTCTTAAAAACTATCATACCTGACACTAACAATCTTTAATGTCTGTAATTGGTCCTCATCAGTCATTTTTCAAAATTAAATCTTGCCACGTCTTTCCCCTAAAATTTTCTAAACGATTTAAATCATTCGGGATCACAAATCTCAAATGGTTTGATATTTTTTATCGGGGGAGAGATCGTGATTTAAATCTCAAATCTGTTTTAGTCCTTTAAAGGCACTCCTGCCTCCATGTGCCAAACGATTTCAATATATGATGCACATGTTGAGGAGGAGCATTTATCCAAAAACCAGATGAGTATTTAAACCAGGCACATATTCTCCCATGTTTTCTAAACCTTATTAAATCACTTGGGATCCAAAATCTCAAAGGGTTTGATATTTTTGATCGGGGGAGAATTTGTGATTTAATAATGAAATTTGATAAAGGATGATCGATTTGATTCAATGTGTTGACTGCTCTCTCATATGTGCTAAACACTTTCGAATCTCGAAGCATATATTGAGGGGGAGCATTTCAAAAGAAAATAAACTTTCAAGGTACAAAGATTTCTATGTTTCAACATACGTACCTTGATTGATTTTTTTCTAAATGGTTTCTTAATGGCTGTGTAATCGTGGAAGTGCTTCAAAAGAACTCTTTCCTCTATGTGATAAAATGATTTAAGATATCCTATGCACATATTGAGGGGGAGAATTTACCAAAGAAAATCAAATGGCTTTTTCTATGAAAATTGTGATCAAGAAATTATTTCAAAGAAATTATTTCAAAGAACTCTTGCCTTCATGTGCCAAACAATTTATAAAATCATATGCACATGTTGAGGGGGAGAATTTCTGAATGATCAAAACTATTAAGGTACAAAATACTTTGATATTTTATCACTAGTACCTTGATTGTTTTTCCAAATGATTTTTCAATTGGTTTCGAGAAGAAAAGAACAATACCAAAAGATCGACCAATTTATTTTATGCATGGTGTTATAAGGATGGTTAGGTTAGGTATTCGTTCCCACGATCCCGCCAGAGCCGGAGGGATCTACCCAGGGACAATCCACTAGATAATGTAGAGTCCTTAGGTATGATGAAAAAAGGAGAAAAGTGAGATATGGGAAGAGTGCGGACTGAGACAGAGCTAGTACTGGAATAAACCCAACAAGGTTCTAGTTATGAAGTCTCGGTAAGCACTGAAGGGGTTGAAGAATGAAAAAGAAATAAATATGAAAAGGGTGAAAAGAAATAGCCCTCCAATAATTTAACCTTAGGGCAGTAACCGGGTTCAATACATATGCTACTGATGTTTACTAAGGTAACACTGGTATTGAAGACAAGACGTCATGGACCCAGTGACGCACTGCACTAAACTTCCCAAGCTACTCAAGTTCCTCTTAAAAGGGCTTGTTTCATTCTCACGGGGAACCTACATAATCTATCGACTTTCTCTTAGAGATTGTTGATATTGAAGAAGGAGACCCTCTCCCTAGTCTCCGGCATAGGAACCAAATGTGCACAATTGAGTCTAGAGCCAAGAGATCATCCACAATATCTCATTAGGACACAAAATTAATGAAGACTTGCTGTTTCACACAATGTGGAAAGTAAGAATATATTAAGAGTCCTACGCTTTATCCTTGTGGTATTGCCAGAACATCCGCGTGATATGAAAATATTCACGATGAAGATGGAAATCCTTCTAGAGCCAACATCAAACAAGCTCTTGGTGGGTGACATGTGATTTCTTGCAAAAGATCAAGCTTGTGACAACTGGATAGAAACAATGGGGCGATTCAATCTTGAATCAACCTTGGTACAGGAAATGGATTGACGGATACCTTTGAAAAACCGGTCGTTGTGCTCAACAATTATTTTCTCTAGCACATCGACTGTGTATTAATCTTTCAAAATTAAAAGGGTATTTATGATTGAAAATTGATTTTTCTTATAAAACCTTCTTCGTACTGCAAAACTCTTTCTTCAAGCAATACGCGATTGTTTTCAAATCATTTTGAATCAATCAGTAAATCTCAATTTGCTGGTTCACTCACTCCGTGTTATCTTCTTTGAGACGTTCTGGTTTGAGAACAGCTAGAGCAGCTGCGAAACCCTGTCAGGGAGATTCTTCAGAATTATAAGTGATCACAGGCAGTACTTGTACTGATCAACGGGGAACCGTGGGCCGTGTACCTCAATTCAATGAAAGTGATCAAAGACACTTTCGTGTGTTTTATTGCTAACAGTTGTTTGCAGGTACATTTGGACGGTTGCAGCTGATCAGAATTGAGAAGTCAATCCAAAGCCGCATGCTCACAGCATCCACACTTAATTGAAGAAATCATGACTTGTGCATATCTACAGAACCTGGCTCTGATATTTTTATACTATGCTTCTGCTACGCTGCTGCAAATATCTTGAACCAGTAAAAGCTTCCGCTACTCTGATGGAAAGATGTCATGATCCAGAAAGTGTGAGCATGTCGGTCCAAAAGTCACAACATCACATGATGGCAACACAATAAAGGGTGATCCAGAGATTTACTGTGGCTGATGATCTCAATGAAAGCTCGAAGATCATCAAAGATGTGGATCAGTTTAAGACCTCCACTGAAAGTACAAAAATATGCGGACTTTGAAGAATCGCTACAAAAGCACAAAGACTGCGGACATTGAAGAATTGAAGTCTACGAGCTCGAGAATAAAGTCAAAGATAGAATGCTAGTATTCAAAATGTAAATTATCGGGTGACCTCCCTTAGGGGGAGATTGTTAAGAATTGGAAAATCCATAGTGAAGAGTCGGTCACCCCAACTCTAGTCTAGCATATGTTAGCTCGTAGACATTACGTTATTTACTAGTTATTTAGTTAGTTATTTAGTTTAGTGCAACACCGTGGAGGAAGGACGGGGCTTTACCCACTGTATGTCTGATCCACAGTCCGAAGGAGGACGTTTATTATGTAACTATAAATACCCTCTACCTCCCAAGGTAGAGGGTTGGACCTTTCACTTAATCTAACCTTTCTTTCTTTGTTTACTTTTTCTCTCTAGAAACGCTCCCACCTTCTACTTTCTCTCTCTAGAACCTTAAACTAATTTGACCCATATATTGTTATGTGATGTGTTTGTGAAATCCAATATGTTACACAAATGGATAGCGAAATAAGGGCTTTTAGTTGTTGAGAATGAGGTTGTAAATGGTGATTTGAAAGTACTAACAAAGAGGTTTATAAATGGAAGGAGTTAGTATATGAATTTAAGGCTTAAGCCACTAAAATCCTTCAAATTGCAATTATTTGCATGCACAAGAGTCAACTACAGAGTTGCACTGATCTAGGAAGTCACTTAAGACAAGGTGGAGTGTTCAAGTTAGCAAGGAGAGCTTGAAATGATTGTTTTAGCATAGTCTGTGCAGCCGGTTCCCTCAAATGAGGGATCCATCTAGGCTAAACCTAAGGATCCGGCTATCAGCAGTCACACAAAAGGAAAATGATGTCTAGTAAGGTCTAATACCTACACATCATGAGTGTTTTCAGTCTTCTCAGGTGTCTTAAATGATATGAGACTTAAATGATCAAGTGAAATGAGTGAGGATAGCTAATGATTGTCTTTTATGGAAAGAAATGGGGCTTTATGAGCACCAATGGATGATCAAGGATAACACTAAGAGATTTGAGAGTGTCAAGTGAAGTCAAATGATCCTAGAGATCAGATGGTAACTTAAAAAAATTTTGGAAAATTCCTAAAAAATCATAAGAAATAAAAAAACTAGTTTTTGGCCTATTTTGAGGTAAAGGTGACGGAAATCAATTTTCTAAAATTGAGAGAAATATTAAAGTAGGTGTTTTGTGATGTGAGTAACAATGTGTGAGCATTGTAGCGGAAATATGGTGAGTTTTGGCGAAGTGATAGATCAAAGGCACCTTGAATGTGATCCTAAGTTTAGCTATGAGTAAGTGTGAGACCTACTGAGCTTGAGGAAGACTTAAGTGATCCTACAGTATCATATTTAGCTCGTATGAAAAGGTCTGGAAGAATGTATTGAAGTGAGAATAAAAGGAAATCTACTTCTGTTGCCCGGATCCCACGGCTCCCTAACTCAAGGGATCCGGCTAGTTGAGAGTCAGGGATCCAGTCATCTTAGACATAATACTTCAACAGTGAACGTGTACTATCTAATTACAACAACTAATGATTTCCAAATAACACATATATAAGAAAGATATCAAATGATCAATAAACGTTTTATTTAATAGGAATGATCATGTTACAAGGTAAAAGATGAGTCCTAAGGATAGAATCTATTTGGATAAAAGACTAGAATTCTGTTGCGTTTTCATTTGTTGGATTGTCGAATGGGTGATGAGTATTTGAGGAATCCAGAATGAAAAATGACGTGATGTGAGATGTGCTCAAAGGTTTCATCATTTTGTTCACAAGTATGTATAAAGGACTTTGAAATTGAGGATGAAAGTACATGATATGATGATAAAGGCGTGTTAAGAACATTCCGTATGGAATAAGTTTGTTCTTGCTACCTTGGACATTTAAAATTCGTCTTGCGAAGAAGTAGGCGAGATTGTATGGTTGTTGAGTTAGGAGAAACTACATCATGTGGGCACAACAGGCAGGAAGTATCTCACGGTTTCCTCTAAGACTCCAAACGTTTTCACGTAGAATGACTGCGAGAGGTTTGAGATAATCTCGGATATCACGTGTAAGGATTATGTTTGTGTTAATACAAATAAGCCTTAAAAACGTTATTTATATTTTACGATCTTTTAATGTTTTGTCGATAACAAACGTAAAATCATTTTAACGAAACAAATAGAATACGTAAATAGTTTGAGTTAATAGTTTCCTAACACACTTACGTTTTCACATAAAACACAAAAACAAGTATAAGTGATTTTATTATTTAAATACATATGTACAACAACTAGTGTTTACATATTGGGTTAGCGTATACTTAAACTAAGTATACTAAAATGGGTAAAAACAAGTATATACTAAATGGGTAAAAACTAGCAAATGGTATTGACCCATAACCCATGGTTTTATATATACCACTTAACCAAGTTTATTGTATCTAGAAAGAAAACCATGGATCAACCCATAACCCATGACCCATGACCCATAACCAAAAATACCCATGGGCAAAGAGGAGCGTTCCACGGATCCCTGGCTTTGTGCTAGCCGGATCCCAAGTGGAAGGAATCCGTGGGATCCGGGGAACAGTAGGATTTTTCCTCTATAAATAGTGAGCCATTTCTTCATTATTCCTTACCCCTTTCTAACACACTTTCTCCCATGAGTTAAATCTCACTAACCTTAGATCCAAGAGATCTATGTTTGTAGTTTTGTTTTTGTGTGATCTTCTAGGTTCCTCTTAAAGGCAAGATCACCACCTTTGAAGTCGAGCAAACTCAAGTCCATGAGTTGCCATGCTTCCTCATCATCAAGGCTACTGAAGTCTTCTTGTTGATGATTCTTTTTTGAAAGAAATGTAGTGTTGAAGACATTAGTAAAAGATGTCTCAAGTGTCAAAACGAAGATATTAGTGAAGGGTATCTATCATCTATAGGATAAGCACTTGTGGTAAGTGCTTAGAAGTCAAGACAAAGAAGCATTAGTGAAAGGTGCTTAGAAGTCAAGACAAAGAAGCATTAGTGAAAGGTGCTTAGAAGTGAAGACACAAGACATTAGTGAAAGGTGTCTTGTAGATCTAGTCAAAGGCATTAGTGAAAGGTGCCTTAGATGTACATTCGATATGGTGTGTTTCGATGTACAAGATAGACTAGTATTAGATCCAAGGATATTGATATCCTTGATGATGTTGTAAAGGAGTAGATCTCCTTTGGGATTAGTCGTTGGTGTAGTGTGGTAGTAGTTCCTCCATTGCAATGGAACTAGGTGCTTAGCCTAGTACCTAATAAAGGGTAGGCGACGTTGTGAAGGTGTAGTTCACCTTGGAGTGAAAGAACTAGGTACTTAGCCTAGTACCTTATAAAGGGTAGGCGACGTTGTGTAGGTTTGGTTCACCTTGGAGTGAAAGAACCCGGTGGTTAGCCTAGCACCGGAAAAAGGGTAGGCGACGTTGTGAAGGCTTCTCCGCCATAAGGAGATTGGTGTAGTGTTTACAAACTCTCGAGTAGCTGACTCAGGGAGTGGATTAGGGCAAGGAAGGTGTCCTTGTAGCCGAACCACTATAAATACTCGCGTTGTGGTTTAGAGCTTCTTACTCTTATCTTTTCATTACATATCTTAATATGCTTGTTTGTCAACATCCAACTCACACAACCAAATAGATTGACATAAGTCAATCTAAATAGTTTAAAAGGAAGTTTTAATTGGCAAAACTATTCAACCCCCCTTCTAGTTTTTCACAATTGGCGTCAGAGCTTCGTTACCAAGTTTCTTGAAGTATATTGTACTTTAAAAACTTGATACGATCCATGGTTAATTGAAAACTACAAAGAAGGTTTTTCATAAAAACAAACACCATGTCTTTTAAAACTATATGTTTGGATGTTGATTTGATAACAACATTTTTCCTATTTATTTTTTCATTTAATTGCACTAATCTTCTTTGTCATGTTGATTAGTCAAAGCTCATACCCACCAAGCTTTAGGAGTCGCTTGGTAACAAGAATACCTTCCTTAAGAAGGTATCATAAACGCAAAGGAGCGGGAATAGTCTAAGTGACATTTGCTGTGTCATTTGTAAAGACATTCCTAAGTGCGCTAGAGGTATGATTTTCTTTTTACTTTGTTTGATAATTAAGTATACCTATTTAGGTATTTATATGATTATCTTTTGTGCAAATTACATTTTTACATGAAGCTTCATTAGGAAGCCTTTTTCTTACATACGTGTCTTATTTCTCGTCTAAAGTCGTGGTATATAAAACTTATGTTTTGTTTTCTTTTAATCCAATAATAAAACAAAACACGAATTTCAAAAATTCCTCCTTCCCCATAAATACTCCCATCGTCGACCACTCTATCAAACCCTCACTTTTTCAAATCTTCCAATTTCAAAAATTTCCTCTCACTCAAAAACTTCATCTTCCTCCTCATTCCATCTCAACCGAAACCAAGAAGATCCGTCATCAACATGGTTTACATCGCACTCGTGCTCATCGCCTTAACACTCATAGCACTTGTGTTCCCTATGATGAAGTTCACATATGGAGACATTTACTTTGTGTTGTTAATCTACATTGGGATCATATACCCAATCCTTTGTATCATCCTTAGCATTGAAATGCAATATTACTAATAATCTTGTTATCTTTGTTATTATTTATTTTCTAGTGATTTATATGTTTCATATTCCTTCGTGATACATTAGAAGTCATGTGTGCATGCTAAAAGAAAATGTAGAATAAAACACTTCTCGTGGTATAAAAATGTAAAACCTATGTTTTTATCAAATTTGTTTCTTTTACTACAGATCCACGGATCCCAGAAGTTATACTAGCCAGATCCCTTTTGAAAAGGAACCGTGGGATCCGTCCTACCGGAGAACAGTTTTTTCATGCAAATTAAAAACCATTTTTCTTCTAGAAGTAATACTCCACTAGAATGTCAAAACCATAAGTGAGTCAAGTGTCTTTCTTGTTTAAAAAATCATTGTTAATAAAAATCTAATAAAAACGTTAGATAATTATAGGTCGACCATAAACATCACCTCTTATTAACCCATCATTTCTATAGGTTCAACTATGACGCATGAATATGAGTTTGATTTTTCACTCACTAGCGTTTACACTCCGAACATCTCTCTCGAACCCAAAACACCTGGAAATCATGTCTGTGGGTTCAATAATCTCGAAAACCGTCACTTCCACGAAGGACGTATTGTAGACACCTCTCTACAATTCGAAGAAGGTATCAATACCTCCTTCCGAGCCATAGGACTAGAATGTCTTCTTGAAATCAATGAGAAGATATGTCCAAGGTTCATAATGGAATTCTTCCGTCAAGTCGAACTCGTTCGTAACGAGGATCGCTCTCTATCCCTTTGGTTTTATATCAAAAACCAAAAGTTCACTCTAACCCTTGGGCATTTTGCTCACATCCTCCGGATTCCAAATCATGGAAAATGTGCCTTCACCGAAGATTGGTCTCTTGATTCTCTCTTCAACTTTCGTGAAGAAAATAGCCCATATTGTTCACACATACCCTCTCCGGAAGATTTAAATCGCATAATATGCAAACCTCGACCATATTACTCTAATCCAAACATTATCTTCACACGGGACATCCGAGAAGAGTACAAGCCTCTTGCACTCATCCTACGTGAAAATGTTTGGAGTCTTAGGGGAAATCGAGAAATTCTTCCCGCTTGTTGTGCTCACATGTTGTACTGTTTGCTAACACAACAACCATACAATCTCGCCTACTTCTTCGCAAGGCGAATTGCAAATCTTCAAGGCTCCAAGAATAAACTCATCCCTTATGGAATGTTCTTGACACGCCGCTATCATAATGTTATGCACTTCCATCCTCAATTTCAAAGTCCGTTGTACGTACTTGTGAACAAGATGATGGAACCGCTAAACATATCTCTCATGAAGACTTTCTTCATTCTTGATTCCACCAACACTCATCAATCACGTAATGATCCTCCTAGCGAAAACACTCAAGAAACTTAGTAGTATTTCAAAATAGGATCAATTCTCTTGTACTCGTGCTTTATCAATGTAATCCTATTTCCTTCATGAAATAAAAACATATTACATTTGATATCTTAGGGTTAGAACCCCTCTAAACCAACCATGGAATATGATGCATTGTCAAGATCATTGCATACCTTTAGTAAAGGTTCTGCTGAGCAGATGGACGGATCCCAAAGTTTGTGCTAGACGGATCCCTTCACTTAGGGAACCGTGGGATCCGGCAAACAGAAAAAATGCAATTGCAAGCATTATATTTCAAAGATATCCTTAGAACACCTCACACTAAGCTAAACATAGTGTCTTAAGGCAAATTAAGTCCTTATCAAGATAGGTTGATCCTTTCTACTCACACACCTAGATCACACTCTAAAACGTTTGTAGATCTACCATTTCATTTTAATCCGTTACTCTTCCGCTCTTAAACTCACACTTCATTTTTTTTCTTGATCCCTCACATCTAGTCTTAGAATCTTTCTATTATGAAAAAATTGATCATAAATCATCCTCACCTCAAAATTGATCAAATTTGATCAAAATCTAGTTTTCCCATCTCAAAGCTTCTAGGATATTTTCCAAAGCACTATCCTAAGACACAACCTGATCTCTAGGATCATTTAGCTTCAATTGACACTCTAAATCTTTAGTGTCATCCTTGCTCATCCACTGGTACTCTTGAAAGTTCCAAATCCTTCCATAAATAACAATCATTAGCTACATCATTCATTACCTTTAAGTACTCAAGCACCCCTTCATTTAAAACACTTAGGAGGACTGAAACACTCAAAATGATATAGGTCTTAGATCTTAGAAACATCATTTCCACTCTTTCATAACTGCTGAAAGCCGATTCCCTAGGATTAGCCTAGACTGATCCCTCTGAGGAAGGAACCGTGGGATCCGGATGACAGTTTATGTCAAATCTTGCTAAAACAATCATTTCAACTCATCTTCCTAACTCAAACACTCCATCTCATCTTAAATGAATTCCTAGATCAGTACAACCTCTGAAGTTGACTCTTGTGCATGTTAATCATCACATTCCAATGAATCCTAGTGGCTTAAGGCTTAAATGCACTTGCCAAATCTCTTGGTTTATAAACCACTTTGTTAGAACCTCCATAGTCATCACTCTCATCCTAACTTTCAGCTCTTGCAACCTCTTGAAATCATCTCATCATGAGGAAAACCCCAAGTAGTAACTTATCCACCAAAGAACCACCCATGAAAAAGGCTCGTGTTATACACGAAATCTCTTCAACCGAATCATCTCCGGTTAAGCCAACAAATGATAGGATTCTTCCTCATCCAATCAAACCAATTCCTAAAAGGATAGTACCCACAAAACTACCAATACCAAACACCACCATACCTCCTAGGCCAAACAATATTATCTCCACTAAACCATCACCATTGGTTCCTAGAGCTATTTCATTTACATCCCCACTATCATCACCACATCTCTACAATTTAGAGGACTTGCCTCCTAGGCCGTCTCATCCGCTTCCGCCGACAACATTCTCCTCATTAGGAGGAATAATGGTTCAAAATCAAGGTGTTGAGTCAACACTTGCTCCGGCTTCCTTTTCGCCGTTTCCATCATATAATCCCATTTGGATTATGAGAAATCATCAAAGTCAACCACCCGATCATATGGAAGTTGACACCTCTCTACCACCACCATCATTCTTGGTTGAGTCATTCTCAAATGTACCTCCACCAATCCCTCCATTGTTTGAAGCTCCACAAGCCGCTTCACTTGATCCTTCGCATCAAGCTATTTCATTTCCTCCACCACCACTACCTAGTCATGACAAAGATTGCTATCATTGTCAACATGTTGAAAGTTTGATACATGAAGTACGAGAAGACCAACGTTTCATGTTCTATCATCTCCTCGAACGTTTCGACGAGATTAAACCTAAACAAAACTTGAGCTAGAAGATTTTAGTGGTGTCCTAGCATCAAGCGTTAGTTGGTCTAGAAATTCCTAGTCATGTTTTGTCTATTTTCTTAGTTTTTAGAGTCATGCATATCATAACTCTAGTTTATTAAATAGAATTACATGCTGCTTGTTATTTTTCTGAGGATATGATTACCTTGTATTCATATATCATTTTTGTGATAACATTACATGTTATATCACCGTTGCTGAAATTAATCAGCTACTACAGATCCCTCAGAATTGCCTAGACGGATCCCTACTTGGAGGGAACCGTGGGATCTGTGAGACAGAAAGTTTTCTTTCTACTAACTTGAGTCACATTTGCAGGAAATTGTGAATTATACTTGCTTTCTAATCTTTCTTTTGTAGTTATTCAATTTACACATGAAGACTTTGGCATCCTAAAGCTAGGGGGAGCTTTATGTCAAAGCAATACATTGCAAATTACTTGCAATACTAGGTTTAATTTTCGTGACATCCCCGTGCATAATTGCAATCATCAAGGGGGAGCACATTCGCCACTTAGACGAAATCTTTTGCAAACTTACTTGAAAACAAACTAGATTAGTATCACTTTCTTGACGCCCTTACATAGGGATAGACTCGTCAAGGAGGAGTTAAGATGAGTACCATTCCCGTCACTTGCTCTCTTTACATTTTTACATACCTTTTTTTATAAAAATTGTGTTAGTTTCTTTTAACACTTTTTGTTTCGACAAAAAGGGGGAGAAGAAAGTAAAAACTACAAATTCAAACTTTTACGAATTTTAGCTTTTCCTTAAAATAATTTTATGTTTTGTCATCAACAAAAAGGGGGAGATTGTTAATACAAATAAGCCGTAAAAACGTTTATTTATATTTTACGATCTTCTAATGTTTTGTCGATAACAAACGTAAAATCATTTTAACGAAAGAAATAGAATACGTAAATAGTTTGAGTTAATAGTTTCCTAACACACTTACGTTTTCACATAAAACACTAAAACAAGTATAAGTGATTTTATGATTTAAATACATATGTACAACAACTAGTGTTTACATATTGGGTTAGCATATACTTAAACTAAGTATACTAAAATGGGTAAAAATAAGTATATACTAAATGGGTAAAAACTAGCAAATGGTATTGACCCATAACCCATGGTTTTATATATACCACTTAACCAAGTTCATTGTATCTAGAAAGAAAACCATGGATCAACCCATAACCCATGACCCATAACCAAAAATACCCATGGGCAAAGAGGAGCATTCCACGGATCCCTAGCTTTGTGCTAGCCGGATCCCAAGTGGAAGGGATCCGTAGGATCCGGGGAACAGTAGGATTTTTCCTCTATAAATAGTGAGCCATTTGTTCATTATTCCTTACCCCTTTTTAACACACTTTCTCCCCTGAGTTAAATCTCACTAACCTTAGATCCAAGAGATCTATGTTTGTAGTTTTGTTTTTGTGTGATCTTCTAGGTTTCTCTTAAAGGCAAGATCACCACATTTGAAGTCGAGCAAGCTCAAGTCCATGAGTTGCCATGCTTCCTCATCATCAAGGCTACTGAAGTCTTCTTGTTGATGATTCTTTTTTGAAAGAAATGTAGTGTTGAAGACATTAGTGAAAGATGTCTCAAGTGTCAAAACAAAGATATTAGTGAAGGGTATCTATCGTCTATAGGATAAGCACTTGTGGTAAGTGCTTAGAAGTCAAGACACAGAAGCATTAGTGAAAGGTGCTTAGAAGTCAAGACAAAGAAGCATTAGTGAAAGGTGCTTAGAAGTGAAGACACAAGACATTAGTGAAAGGTGTCTTGTAGATCTAGTCAAAGGCATTAGTGAAAGGTGCCTTAGATGTACATTCGATATGGTGTGTTTCGATGTACAAGATAGACTAGTATTAGATCCAAGGATATTGATATCCTTGATGATGTTGTAAACGAGTAGATCTCCTTTGGGATTAGTCGTTGGTGTAGTGTGGTAGTAGTTCCTCCATTGCAATGGAACTAGGTGCTTAGCCTAGTACCTAATAAAGGGTAGGCGACGTTGTGAAGTTGTAGTTCACCTTGGAGTGAAAGAACTAGGTACTTAGCCTAGTACCTTATAAATGGTAGGCGACGTTGAGTAGGTTTGGTTCACCTTGGAGTGAAAGAACCCGGTGGTTAGCCTAGCACCGGAAAAAGGGTAGGCGACGTTGTGAAGGCTTCTCCGCCATAAGGAGATTGGTGTAGTTTTTACAAACTCTTGAGTAGCTGACTCGGGGAGTGGAGTAGGGCAAGGAAGGTGTCCTTGTAGCCGAACCACTATAAATACTCGCGTTGTTGTTTAGTGCTTCTTACTCATATCTTTTCATTACATATCTTTATATGCTTGTTTGTCAACATCCAACTCACACAACCAAATAGATTGACATAAGTCAATCTAAATAGTTTAAAAGGAAGTTTTAATTGGCAAAACTATTCAACCCCCCCCCCCCTTCTAGTTTTTCACAGTTTGGATTTGTGTGATTGGATTAAGGAGTGCATAAAATGCGAGTTAATTCTTGAGGAGAAGGTATGTGTGAGCAATATGGATTGTTTTCTTCACGGTAGTTAAAGAGAGAATCAAGAGACCAATCTTCAGTGAAGGCACATTTTCCATGATTTGGAATTCGGAGAATGTGAGCAAATTGCCCAAGATTTGAGACAAACTTTTGGTTTTTGATCCAAAACCATAGTGATAGAGAGCGACCCTCGTTACGAACGAGTTTAACTTAACGGAATAATTCCAAAACAAACCGCTGACAGATTTTCTTGTTAATTCCGAGAAGACCTTCTAGTCCTATGGTGCGGAATGAGGTATTGATACCTTCTTGGTATAGTAGAGGTGAGTCAACAACACATCCTTCATGGAAGCAACGAGTTTCAAGATTATTGAACCCACAAACATGATTGCTAGGTGTGTTAGGCTCAAGAGAAATATTAGGAATGTAGACACAAGTGAGTTGATGGTCGAATGATGTGCTATTTCATCCTGCTTTTAATATTTATAAAACTTAGATAACTTAGGATAAACACATACTAACGAGCAGAGAACCCAATCAGATGTAGTAAAGCCTTAGGTAAATCCGAGTATCGTCCCAAGAGAGCTGTGACCTTGAAAGAACTAAGATGATTAGAAATGATATTGATAATATATTGGTGTGATAAGATTGTGATAATTCATCGATATGCTATTATTCCAAACACACATATACCAGAATTTTAGGATAAAAAGATAGATAAACGAAGCTTAACGAAGAACACAAATATGAATTGATTCTCGATATAAAGGTTCAATATAGTGGTTAATTATCACCATACTTCTTTGGTCAATTCGTCATGGCTTATGGTTCTTAGATTCCTCACCAAGATGAACAGGTCACCCGGGATCATTCGGCAACCTAATAGCAGTCATTAAGGGCCAAATCTACTAGATCTAGTCTGTGGAAACCCGACCGTTAGGAACTTAGATTTCCCCTAACCTCTTAAATACCTCCACTTGATAGGTGATCATTTGGTCAGTTCGCACACGAAGAGTGGTTGTACTATGGCCAATTCCTTCCATACTCCGCAACCTATCAGAGTGGGGTCAGTTGGTCATATCTCCCAGCCCTTTAGATACTAACAAGCTTATAATATTACAAAGACTAGCGATCTATGATAAGACTAGTAAATTTCTATAAATAATTAAAGAGAAGATCAATTAACATAAATGCAAACTTCAATTAATAACATGAATTTATAGTATAAGTCCTATAAAAATATAAAAGGAATTCAAACTCGAATACAATGGAAATCGTAGATGAAAACTTCGTTATTCAATGCTCCTAAGCCATGCTTCTTCTTCTGTGTTTGATCTCCCCAAACCCTAGAAGGTTTGGGAAAGGAGAGATAATTCTAACTGATGAAATCTTCGACTAGTTATAGGCTCGGAAACTAGTTACGGCGTAACATTTATTAAGTAGTTACGCCGTAACTCTTCAAATCTTGTGCTTATCCATGGTTACGGCGTAACCTGAGCTGGGGGTTACGCCGTAGTCTTTGTAAATCATATGCATTTCTTCGGTTACGACGTAACCTGAGCTAATGGTTACGCCGTAGTCTTTGTAAATTTGATGTTTGTCCATTGTTACGGCGTAACCTGAGCTGAGGGTTACGCCGTATCTCTTGTCAAGTAAGCTGCATAATGTGCAGTACCCATGTTACGGCATAATTATATCATTTGTTACGCTGTAACCTTCATAATCGTTATTACACCGTAACTTCATCACTTGGTTACGCCGTAGTTGAGAGAAAAATCATTCTTTGGGCTAGAAAATGTCCCTTCACTGCTTCCTTGCATAAAATAGGTCCTGAAATGAAATAATAAGGAATAAGGATGTTTTCATTAGCATTTTACTCATAATGTGATAATAAAGGGGGAAATTAACGCGTAGAATATCAGGACTATTTGATGTTATCAAATATCCCCCCACTTGAACTCTACTTGCCCTCAAGTAGACCAATTTAGACTGCAAAAGATACACCCCCAAGGAATGTGCAGTTAAGATTTCCATACTAGAATATATAATAAGAGCCGAACACCTCACGAAATGGGAACGAAAAAACTCTCTCACTCATCCTAATCTAAGTGTTAATTTCGGGGTGATCACTCAATTGCACGGGCATAGCAAGTATTCTATCATAAGCTTGGCAATTACACACAACTCCACCACTAGAGCTAAGGTTAAGACAGATTTTAGAAAGCAGTGTTGGGTTGATAGTGATTCAAAGTCTATGGGGTAGTGTCATTACTAACGTGTCACGATAAAGTGGACAAAATCAATGATACATGACCAAATCCATGGCCAAGACATCAAGGATTGCTCGCTGCATCACCTAGACACGCTTCACGACAAAAAGAGTAAGGTAAGGCATGGGATATTTTAATGGGTGAAAAGAAAAAGAAAACAAATAGTCTTAGCTTAAAACCATGTTGTCATCGCCCCACCGTTCATTCAAGGTTCATCTTCATGGTACGGAAACAGGATCATAATACGTCACGGGAACACACCATTTAAACATTTTTTTCTTTCTTGAACCGACGGTGTCTTGACTTTCTTCCAATCTTCGAATGTGATTGAGGAGTTTGTTTTCACTGCTAAATTCTTTCATTCACATAGTGCTTACAATATTTCGCACTTTCATCAACAAAGACTGTTACGCATTTTTTTTCTAATCCCCCCACTTGAGATGAGCATAAGGAGATAATTGGGGGGTCTTTAAGGATCTTCAATAAGGTGTAGTTGGTACGCCTTCCGAAACTTATACTCAAACCTCGAACTAGGGCGAACAATGACTTCAAGATCAAAAGGTAAGACTACACGGTAGGCTGAGGTGTAAAGGTGTAACGAAAATAAGGGTTAGAAAATGAAAGGATATGCTCAAATAGGTGTAACTAGGGGTATCTTGCACTCAAGGAGAGTGCAACAAAAGGGTTAACACGGAGGTCGAGAAGTCAATGTGACTAATCGATAAACACACACAAGTAAACACACATGGGCTATTTGGGTTTAATCCTAAAACATTTACTTTTTTCAAATTGCCTCTTCTAAATGCACCAAGTTAACTTGATACACTACTCGTCTATGGTCTCGAAGTGATGTAAAAGCCAAGTTCTAAAGTTTACAATACTATCGGCACACTCAATATTTGGTAGATATGGGTAAAATGGGGAAAACGGGAAGGCTAAATCTCACCAATGACAATAAAGGTTATAGTGTGCTCGGCTATATGTGATTCTAGATTGGTTAAAAAAATGAAAAAAAATTTAAATGAGCTTAAAATTTTAAAAACCAACTAGAAAATTAGGGCAAGTAGGCTAAGTAATCATACACTTCAAAAAAATTCCTGCTGCTTCACAGGTTACGGCGTAACTCACCCAAAGGGTTACGCCGTAATTCGCATCACAGAACCAAAACCTACACAGAATACATAGGAAAATTTTGTACCCATCGGTACAATCGATTATGAAACACACAAATATCCTAGCTATTCAGTTATTACAGACATATGTTTGAAATTGATTTAGAAATTTTTCAACAAACAGGGGAATCAATCATCCCTGTGGAGATCGTGGTCCATGGAGTGAAACTGAGTTGGGTCAAACGAGGTGCTTGTGGTGCTACCATGAGTGGGCTCGGTCTGCATAAATGCCACTCCCCCCTGGACGCCAATATCGAGGATGTCGGGTTGGTACACATATCCTGGTCTATGCCACCTAGGGTGGCTCAGGTGCATGCTCGCAAGCATTTGGCTTGTATGATCTGCACTTCAGCTGAAGAAATCTTGTTGCAGCTGCTGCACCTGATCCATTGTACCTGCAAAACCCTCAAACTGGTTACTCAGACCATATAAACCCACTCCGAGGCTATCAATCTCCTCGTTGAAGTGGGTAGGCATCCCCTCGATCCGCTTATCCCCAACATTAACGTGTGCCCTACGTCGACCCCTAGGCACACATTCCTCAACATCCTCTTGGGCGCCACCAGCACCACTACCTTCCCCGACATCTCTCCTCAAGGCTATTCCAGCTAACTCAATCACTCCATACACATCTTGGGTGCAAATCTCAAACTCAACTAGCTTATTCAACCCAATCAAGCTAGTTTCCTTCCCATGGGATACCCAAGCCAAAGCCTCCTCAGTCATCAAATCATAACTCCTCGCCAACCTACAATGAAATAAGCCCCCTGAATTGGACTCTTCCCTGTAAAACCCTTAGCTCCACTGCCCATGAACCTCGCCAAATAATAGGGGACATCAATGTGATTTCCCCCGTCCATCCCCTCTAAGAGGTACAAATCGTCCATGGTCATCTTCTCCTTAGTAGAGTGCCTTGCCCTTATAGAGCAGGCAAGGAGTCGGTGCACCAGACGGCGAATAGGGTTCTTTACCATGGTGTAAGTCGGTGGGTGCTTTGAATCGTACCCGGTCACAGTAGAAATTCGGTTGAAGTAGGCGGCGGTATCATGGTCTTCGGGCCTATGCCTCCAACAAGTATTGTAAAACATTTGGAAGGCTTCAGAATCCATCTCTTCCCGAGTGTACAAACCCATTCTCTCGGTAAATTGATTCAAAGTCAAACGCCTTCTCACACCCCCCAACTGAAAATGCAATGAAACCACATTATCATCCTCGATTTCATTTCTCCCGAACATATTCCGGAATAATCGGCTCGGTGATCTGAAAGAGCCTTATCCAAGCATTGCAAGTGAAATCCCCCTATGAGCACGTGTACTTGATCTTGCAAAATTTTCTCAATTTCCTTCCAGCAGTCCCATTGGCAATCCCATCAAATGCCTCGAAATCCAAGGCTTCAGGCTGACTAATGTCTTTTCTTCTTAACTTCTCGTAATCATCAAGACATAGTTGCCTAATCCCTTCATCTTGGAATGCCAGAAACCTAACCCACTCAGCGAGGTTTGGAACGAGGTTTTCACCTGCAAAGAAAACATATATCAGTTAGGTAAAGACCCTTATGATGTACTAGTTACGGCGTAACCAACATTACAGGTTACGCCATAATTAAATTACTCAAATAGTTACGGCGTAACATAACCCACAGGTTACACCGTAACCTTCCTCAGAAACTCAGCACAACAGATGGTTACAATTAGCAATAGATTACGCCAGAACCGTCAATTTATCCAAGTGGTAAAAAGAATCAATAATTTTTAACCTATTAGTGCTGAGGGACCGCGCCTAAACCATTAAGTCTGTGTTTGACCCAAAACCCTTTTAAACTAAGTCAAAACATCTCATACGACCCATAATGTTATGACACGAATCAAAATAACATGGGTAATTCATCATAATTATTAATTTATCAAACCTATAGCAATAGAATAATAAAACAAGCAAGATCCCCAAAATATTAAAATATAAACCCTAATTGAATAATCGAAAGAAACGAATCAAAAAGAGCAGTAATAGGTCTTACCAGCCATGGTTTGAGTGATGGAATGAAGAAATCTTGACGAAATTTTTTTTAGGAGCGATCCTCGTTACGAACGAGTTTAACTTGACGGAAGAATTCCAAAACAAACCGCTGACAGATTTTCTCGTTAATTCCAAGAAGACCTTCTAGTCCTATGGTGCGGAATGAGGTATTGATACCTTCTTGGTATAGTAGAGGTGAGTCAACAACGCATCCTTCATGGAAGCAACGAGTTTTGAGATTATTGAGCCCACGGACATGATTGCTAGGTGTGTTAGGCTCAAGAGAAATATAAGGAATGTAGACACAAGTGAGTTGATGGTCGAATGATATGCTATTTCATCTTGCTTTTAATATTTATAAAACTTAGATAACTTAGGATAAACACATACTAACGGGCAGAGAACCCAATCAGATGTAGTAAAGCCTTAGGTAAATCCGAGTATCGTCCCAAGAGAGCTGTGACCTTGAAAGAACTAAGATGATTAGAAATGATATTGATAATATATTGGTGTGATAAGATTGTGATAATTCATCGATATGCTATTATTCCAAACACACATATACCAGAATTTTAGGATAAAAAGATAGATAAACGAAGCTTAACGAAGAACACAAATATGAATTGATTCTCGATATAAAGGTTCAATATAGTGGTTAATTATCATCATACTCCTTTGGTAAATTCGTCATGGCTTATGGTTCTTAGATTCCTCACCAAGATGAACAGGTCACCCGGGATCATTCGGCAACCTAATAGCAGTCATTAAGGGCCAAATATACTAGATCTAGTCTGTGGAAACTCGACCGTTAGGAACTTAGATTTCCCCTAACCTCTTAAATACCTCCACTTGATAGGTGATCATTTGGTCAGTTCGCACACGAAGAGTGGTTGTACTATGGCCAATTCCTTCCATACTCCGTAACCTATCAGACTGGGGTCAGTTGGTCATATCTCTCAGCCCTTTAGATACTAACAAGCTTATAATATTACCAAGACTAGCGATCTATGATAAGACTAGTAAATGTCTATAAATAATTAAAGAGAAGATCAATTAACATAAATGCAAACTTCAATTAATAACATGAATTCATAGTATAAGTCCTAGAAAAATATAAAAGGAATTCAAACTCGAATACAATGGAAATCGTAGACGAGAACTTTGTTATTCAATGCTCCTAAGCCATTCTTCTTCTTCTGTGTTTGATCTCCCTAAACCCTAGAAGGTTTGGGAAAGGAGAGATAATTCTAACTGATGAAATCTTCGACTATTTACATGCTCGGAAACTAGTTACGGCGTAACATTTATTAAGTAGTTACGTCGTAACTCTTCAAATCTTTTGCTTATCCATGGTTACGGCGTAACCTGAGCTGGGGGTTACGCCGTAGTCTTTGTAAATCATATGCATTTCTTCGGTTACGACGTAACCTGAGCTAATGGTTACGCCGTAGTCTTTGTAAATTTGATGTTTATCCGTTGTTACGGCGTAACCTGAGTTGAGGGTTACGCCGTATCTCTTGTCAAGTAAGCTGCATAATGTGCAGTAGCCATGTTACGGCGTAATTATATCCTTTGTTACGCCGTAACCTTCATAATCATTATTACGCCATAACTTCATCACTTGGTTACGCCTTAATTGAGTGAAAAATCATCCTTTGGGCTAGGAAATGTCCCTTCACTGCTTCCTTAATCATCCTTTGGGCTAGGAAATGTCCCTTCACTGCTTCCTTGCATAAAATAGGTCTTGAAATGAAATAATAAGGAATAAGGATGTTTTCATTAGCATTTTACTCATAATGTGATAATAAAGGGGGAAATTAACGCTTAGAATATCAGGACTATTTGATGTTATCATCGAACTCATACTCATGAGTCATGATGAGACCTATAGACATGAAACGAGTAATTTCCAAAAGTAAGTTAAGATGAAGTAATGAGAGTATTTTTTATTGAAGACAACTTAGTTTAATCTTTTGAAATGATATGATTGTTTTTTTTTATTGGCTATTCTATTTTTATTAACAATGACAATTATCTTACTTTGTTCTAATACATCTAGTAGGATTTTTTCCCTTATATGGTAAGTTTTATGAAGTAGTTTTTATGTTGCATGAGTTTCTGTTACCAGGTTTACGGTTCCCCCGGTTCCCTTTTAAAAGGGATCCGGCTAGTTAAAAGTTAGGGATCCGTGGATCTGCAGTATGACAGAAAGATGTTCTTGACGTAAAATTGTTTTTGCAACTTTTATGTTTATAAGAAGGAATGTGTTTTAGCCTATGTTTACTACTTAAGCATGCATTGTATATTTTGAAAACATGTCAAGGTTTAAAGGTGCGAAAGAAAGAAAGAAAGAGAAAAAAATAATAATATGACAAACACGTTATGAGAAATAAACGAGATAAACTAAGACATTAATAATATTTCATTTCAACACTAAGAGCAATACAAAGGATTGGATATATGATACAAATGTAGATCAACAAGACAAAGTACATGTCTCCATGAGAAAACTTGATCATGGGATATACGAGAGCGATGAGTGTTATGATGATGATCACGAAGGCGATGTAAACCATGATGATGGAAATCTTCCTTGGTTTTGATTTCAAAGTGAGATGAGGAAGAAGATGAAGTTTGAATGAGAGGTATTTTGAAAGTGGAAGATTTAAAAATTAGGGTTTGGTGGTATTGGAACGATTGGAAGAGGGATTTATGGGGAAGGAGGATTTTTTGTGATTTGTGTTTTGTTTTATTATTATTTAGAAAGATTTGATTTTTAAGTTAAGATAATACATATTTATATACCTAGGTTTAGATGGAAGAAAAATACGTATGCATAAGGGTTTCTAATGAAGCCACGTATATCACAAAGGCATATATTATAAACAAGAAGATAAAAATTAATATAACTATATAAGTTCTTGTGCAAGCATACTTATTCTTAGCTAATGTTATTTAGAGATAAGTTTTAAGAAAATCATACCTCTAATGCAATTTTGAGTGTCCCTTACTTTTGACAAAAAGTATCAACGGACAACTCCGGTTCCTTCGAGATCTAGTTGGTAGTATGTTAAGATACCTTCTTTGAAAAGTATATCTTATTACCAAGGAATCTTGATGGCTTGCTTAATAAGAGTTTAACTAAACAAAATGACAAGAAATGTTAGTGCATTTTGTAAGACAAATAAGATGTAAAAAAAATTATGTTGTCATCCAAACAACATCCAACAAAAGTGTTCTTAAAACATGGTATTTGTTTTTAGAAAGTCGTCTTTGTAGTTTTCAATCATACACGGATCGTATCAAGTTTTTAAAGTACAATATACTTTAAAAAACTTGATAACGAAGCACTGGTACCAATTGTGGAAAACTAGAAGGGGGGTTTGAATAGTTTTACCGATTAAAACTTCGTTTTAAAATATTTAGATCAACTTATGTCAATCTATTTAATGTGTGTGTTGGATGATGATAGATAAAGCATATAAATAAGTAAAGCAAAGATAAAGATTAAGAAATACTAAACCACGACACGAGTATTTATAGTGGTTCGGCTAAAAGGACACTTTCCTTACCTTACTCCACTCCCCGAGTTCCCCACTCGAGAGTTCGTAAGCACTACACAACACAAGCTCCTTAATGTGGCGGAGAAGCCTTCACAACGTCGCCTACTATTTATCCGGTACAAGGCTAGACATCGGGTTCTTCCACGAGGTAGAACCAAACCTATCACAACGTCGCCTACACTTTATCCGGTACAAGGCTAGATACCGAGTTCCATTGCAAATGAGGAACTACTACCCAACACTACACCAATACACAACAATCCCAAAGGAGACACACTCCTTATTACAACACCATAAGGGATATCACTATCCTTTAACCCAAACTAACTATCTTGTACATCGATGCACCATATCGATTGTATACCCTTTGCACATTTCACTAATGTCTTCGACGCGACCCTTTGGCACCTTTCACTAATGCCTTTGACACGACCCTTCGGCACGTTTCACTAATGCCTTTAACATGGACCTTTGACACCTTTCACTAATGTCTTCGACACGGACCTTTGGCACCTTTCACTAATGCCTTTACCACAACACTTCTAAGGAGGGAGGAAAGAACTATCAATAAGATAACTTCAGTATTCTTGATGATGACGAAGCTTGGCAACCCATGGACTTGAGCTTGCTCGACTTCAAGATGTGGTGATCTCGCCTTTAAGAGGAACCTAGAGAATCACACAAACACAAAACTACATAGAAAGATCATTTGGATATGTGGTTAGAGAGTTTACAATACTAAGAGAGAGTATGTGTTAAATGGGTGAGTTGCAAGAGAGAAATGGCTCACTATTTATAGGCAATTTTATCTATTGTTCCCCGGTTCCCACGGATCCCTCCCCAGAGGGATCCGGCTAGTGCAATCCAAGGGATCCGCCAGCTGGGTCAGCTTAAGTCCGGATTTTGGGTTGCAAACCGGGTTATGGGTTATGGGTTATGGGTTATGAACCATGGGTTATACAAGATGCAATGTATCTAGACATTGGATCATGGGTCATGGGTCATGGACTATGAATAATACCCAACATGACTTCATGCATGATGTCATGCAATGGGTCATGGGTTATGGATCAAGCTCCATGGGTATGGGTCATGGACTTTGGGTTTTACCCAACTACATTCAATGTATCTAGTCAATGGGTCAAGTACTTAGATTTTTACTCATTACAATATAAGTATGCACATTTCCATATTATGTAAACACTAGTTGTTATACATATGTATTTCTATAAAATGTAAACACTATTACTAGTTTAGTGTTTTATATGAAAATGTAAGTGTGTTAGTAAACTATTGGCTCAAACCATTTACGTATTTTATTTGTTTCGTTAAAATGATTTTACGTTTGTTATCGACAAAACAATTAAAAATCGTAAAATATAAATAAACGTTTTTACGGCTTATTTGTATTAACAGTTTGATTTTAGTTCATTTTTGTAATTTGTATTATGTTTTGGACTGTATATGTAATTCCTTTTGTATATGGAGATAGTTATTTTACATACCAATTTTTTTCCACATATTAATGGAGAAATATCAGTAATTGAATTTTCCGTTGAGAAAAAAAGAGAGATTAATAAATATTTAAATTAAAAATTCAATTACACATATTTTTTTATAATTTAAATATCTCAAGAACCGTTTATCGTTAGACAAAACAAATTATACCATTACGACGAGCATTTAATTATTTTTCTATAGACGGGCATTTTGATATGCTTTCGACAAACTTTTTTTTATCCTTTTTTTCACGTTTTATTTTCGGTATTTGAATTCACATGATATATCACATGTTTGATTTAACACTAATATCGAAGTTCGAACACTAAACATCTGTACTAAAATTGACATAAGTATTTGTCTATAAATCAAAAACTTTTCTATTTTTTGCAATGTAGAACACACATTCATGGCTTCCCAACCATATATCACATACTATATTCGAATTATATATTATAGCACTTCATTCGTGAAACTTTTATAATCACATATGATAACAATATATGCAGTAAAAATCATATGTGATTGAGATCACATGTGTCCAACTTTGATAAATTAACTGTAACTAATTGACTTATTAAAAAAATTATTACTTTGATATTTAAACGATTGTGTAACTTAATCAGACAAAAATAAGCATAAACTATCTCTAACTAATTGACTTATTAAAAAAATTATTTCTATTATTTTAAAATTTTTGAAAACATAATAAGCCAAATGATTTGACAAAACATTGACTCCTTATTAAACAAACGAATATTCAATCACTTTATTTACTCCTCATTGATTTCCTTTGACCTGTCCCCACCCTCGCCGGAAAACTACACCGGAAAATCAAGAAACCCATTTTCCGGCGATGAATGAACTTCCGTTCATTTCTCTCCCTATCTACACCGCCGCCACCACCACCTCCTCACCACCACCACCCTCACCACCACCACCGTCAACCACCCCTCCACCCACCGTCGAAAACCGCCCCAAAACCCCACCGTCACCGTTAACCATACCCACCGGACACACATGTTTCCGGCTACTCTGCCATGCATCCCGCATCAACGGCGTAATGGGTATCTTAAACCACCTTCAAAACGACACGTCAGCAAAAGTGCGTGTGGAGCACGCGCCGCCGTCCTCCGTCGACCGTGTCATTTCCGTCGTGGGTAATGCTGCTGTTGACCGGACAATCTCGGTGAACGAAGAAAGTGAACTTGTGCATAACAGTGACTATTGTGATGTTAGTGTGGCACAAGAGGCTTTGGTTAGGGTTTATGAGAGGGTTTTAAGTGTCACTGCTGAAAATGAGGGTGAGGGGTATTTTGGTAATAATGGGAAAGTTGAGGGGGTTGTTGTTTCGTGTCGGTTGCTTGCGGACACGAGTTTGGTTGGTTATGTGATTGGGCGAGGCGGGAAAGCTGTGGACAAGATTACGAAGGAGACCGGGTGTAGGATTAAGTTTTATAAGAGGGATAGCAAAAATAAGTTGTTTCCGTCTTGTGCATTGCCGAGTGATGAGTTGCTTGAGGTTTGTGAAGTTATTTTGAATTCGACGTTGTTTGTTTTATACTTTTATGTTGCGTGGCAAGTTTTTGATACGTGTCGAAATGAATAGGTTAAGGGTGCTTGACACACGAGATTGTTATTGTGCTTTTTTTTTTTTTTAAATAAGCTACTTAAAATTTAATCTCTGTTTGGTAGACATAATATAAAAAAAATAATATTTCATTATCTCTAAATGTTAGTTCGTGTAGCTTATAAATATAATCTCTTTTTATAATCTCCCTTTCTATCTCCATCTACATCTCCATCTCCCGTTTCGGCAACCGTTATTTTTGCCAAACATACCTTAAAAGGGTAAATTTGTCATTGAAAATATAGTGAGCCGGTAAAATTTTTGCCCCAAACATGTTAAGGGTTTAAAATTATAATGCTTGAGTTTTTCTAGTTGAATGGTGTGTTCTTGGTATTTAATGTGAGGAATGTAGTGTTTGGAATGACGAATAGTCAATTGTTTGACATGTGAGATTATGTAAAAACAATGTATACGAGACTTTGTTTTACAAGGCAAATAGTTGAAGGAATATATGTATTCCTAACGGTATATTTGAAAGTGGCAAATTATTCTTTTTATTGGTAGATAAAGGCTCTTTAAGGGATTAGCTTTCATTTGGATGGCAAATTTGCTTATTTAACCATGTGGTTTACATATTTTGGACTCAGTTTATTAACGCATGCAGCTTATATTTTTGTCACAGATTGAGGGTGAGATTATAGCAGTTAAGAAGGCACTTGTTGCTGTTACTAGTCGTCTTCAAGAAAGGCCCCCTTTAGATAAACCAAGGATGGTTTCTGGTAGACCTTACAACGGGTCTAATCACGAACCCACAGTACCTAAGGGGCACGGGCATGGGCACATGGATTTTCCTCCAGCTGGAACTCTAGTACAAGAACCAGTACCAACTACTTCTAATTGTGCTACAGGAAATCAGCCTTTTGGACCATTGGGTTCTGAAACTTTTCAGGGCCAGCGTGAAATAGTTTTCTGGATCCTTTGTTCGGGTGATCGTATAGGCGGTGTGATTGGCAACTCAGGGACAATCATTAAAGCGCTTGAAAAGGAATCAGGTGCTTCTATAAGTGTTCACAGTCCAGGTTATGGTTCCAATGAGCGGTTAATCACCATTAGAGCATTCGAGGTTCGTTAGTTAAATATTTACACATTATCGAAAAGCTTCTTTTTGTTATATCTTATTGGGAGAATTTCATCTTTTTAATGTATGTTGGGTATATATAAAATTTCCAAATTGCCCCCTATCTTATTTATCTTATTCACATTGTTGTGTTATATAGGACCCAGAGTCACAAAACTCGCCTGCCCAAAATGCTGTACTTCTTGTTTTCAATAGGTCTATGGTGGCTGCCTACGAGAAGGGACTAGACTCACCAGGAACACCTATTGCTGCTAAAGTTGTGATTACCCCTCAGCAAATGGGTTGTCTTTTGGGTAAAGGTGGTTCCATAATCGCGGACATGAGAAAAGTAACTGGTGCTTCTATAAAGATTGTTAGTGGCAAGGATGTTCCTAGCTATGCCTTAGAGAATGATCATATAGTTTTGGTGAGATCTTCATGCTTCTTATACCACTCAACTAGATTTTGGCAATTTCAACCCTTATGAAACGTCGATTTTCATTTTGTTCTCATATGTGTCAAATAAAAACAGAATCTTGTTGTCGAACTTGTTGAAAGTCGCCTCAGGGTTTATTGTTAATGGGTACAACCTTTGTAACCATTTTATTCAACAATATAGATTATTATTATTATTATAAAATTTCTATTTATAATTATTTATTAGCACATTATTTTTATAAAGAAAATATCAAAAATTGGACAAAAAAGTGTTTGTGGCTAGAAGTAGACCAATGCTAAGTGGGTGTTTAGGAATTGGATTGCTTTTTTTTTTTTTTTTTTTTTTTTTTTTTTTTTTGTTTCTGCTTAAAAATAAGTACTTTTGGAACCGGTGTTTGGATTTGCTTATTTTATAAAAAACGTAATATATTTTTAAAAATAATAGTTTTAATATAAATTTTCAATCAAGTTCATTTATAAAAGGTTTTAGGTTAAATATGAGAGTAAAAAGTCATTTTAATTCAATAACCTGCTTATTAAAAATTGCTTAAAAGTGCTTTTCGCTTAAAAAAAAGCAGAAAAAATAAGCAATCCCAAACACCCGAAATGGACGCATTTCAACCTGAACCCTTTTAAACCCGTTAACAAATCTGACTGACCTTTTTTTTTTATCTAATTGTAAAAAATTAACTTTTCACTTCTTTAGATTACAGGAGAGTTTGTAAATGTACAAAACGCTTTGTACTGTGTCACTCACAGGCTGAGAAACGACATGATCTCTAGTAGAAATTCAAGTGGCCTTAAAACTTATGGACAAGGAAACCGCCAACCCTCTGGTCAACCACCTTTTGGAATGCATCCTTCTATGGCCAATCGTCATCAATTTAACCAGCATGCAGCTACAACACAATGTATGGATAATCTCAGGCTCTTCAACAATGCAGATCATCCCTCATCATCCGGGCCATGGCAATCTCAAGTAATATTTCTTTTCGTCTTTGCGTAGCATTTCAAGTGTTTCAAATAGCCCTCAAAATTATGTATTGCTGGCAGGCAAGAGCTGGAAGTTTCATGAACGGACATGATGTCAACAGAGGACCGAGTTCAGTTAAAGGTGGCATTGAACTTGGCAGGTAATAAGCATACACTGCTTTTATGTTTACAAACATCTAGTAAGTAATAGGTTTAGCCTTTGGTGCCAATAATCATCATTAATAACATTGTGCAGAGGAGGTAGATCTGCTATTGTAACAAATACTACTGTGGAAATTGCGGTTCCTGAGAATGTTATCGAGCTGGTTTATGGAGAGAATGGAAGCAATCTGACTCGTATAAGACAGGTAACTAATTTGTTTTTGTGGAAGCTAAATAATGATATTGAGTTGTATACACCTGCCATTTTAAAGTATCGGTACAAAGTATGTTTGGATGTGTCTTATAAATAGTGATAATGAAAATTGAATTATCAGATTCTTTTAAAGACGTTAAAGGAATGGGGTAAATAGGCGATTTTTTTTAACCCATGGGGAATCAGTTTTGTAGCATTTAGTATGCTATCTGATTATTTGATCTTAATTAATTAGCAAAACCAATATAAACAACTTCAAACTTTATAAAACTAATCATGGTGACTTATATTACCAACAATGAGATTTTCAGTTCCAAAACACAAATCCAAACACGCCCCTAGTGATAAACAGTATTTGAACTTCATTGTAAAGGCTTTGATTGGTAGTATGTCATTTGGTAATTATCTTCTAATCTTGTCCTCCTTTGTGGTGTATGAACCAGATTTCCGGTGCAAAGGTTGAAGTGCATGAACCTGATTCAGGAACGCCCAACTATACTGTTGTCATATCGGGTACACCAAACGAAGCCCAGTCAGCTCAGAGCCTCCTTCAAGCTTTTATACTTGCAGACTAATGATATATAACTAACAACTTTTTGGGGTGACTGAAAACCTTAACCTAATGCTACATTAATCATGTTTCAGAAAAGATAAAGCATAACAGGATTCTAAGAGCTTGGATGATTTTTTATCCAACATTTTTTCAAGATTAGTAGTGTTACTTTTATGGTCATGTGTTTATAAACTTTTATCTGTTACCCTTTCTTGGATTCGGAAAATAGCAAGTTTTAAGAGTTGGTTCACATGACCTAAATTTGAGGTTAAAACCATTGTCATGACCGTTCGGTATATATGAATTCTGGTAGAACTATGAAGTATTGATCACCATATTTTATGCTATCTTTATTTTCACAAGTATTTGATCCTTTTTTCAGTTTGTTGGATCAAACCGGAACCGGAGGAAGCGAGAACCGAAAATAAGGAAAAGATGGAACTGAGAACCGTACCAAGTTCCTCGGCTATGTTCTTGTTCTGTACTCGGTTCCGGTACCGGATCTTCGGTATTTCCGACGCGTACCAAAACTCCAAAAGTGTTAAAAAGAATCCATTTGTGATAGACTAGTGACAAACAAACCTGACAGAATAAAAACAACAGATTCTGAAAACAGCTTATGTGACCATTAGCAATGAGCAAAATTGTCACAAATAAAACCAGATAAACTCTCGTCCCAATTGATATGTATCAGGCTTTTGAATCTAGTCATGTCTTCATATACGTAAACCACCACAATAAGAATATAACCTGACTATATTCGGCCAAGACCTGGCTATATCTTGCTATTCCGGCCAAGACTCGGCCATATCCGGCTAGACCCGGCTATATCCGGTTAGATCCAGCCAAGACCCGGTTAGATCTGGCCAAAACCCGGCTATATCTGGCCAAGAACTGGCTATATCCGGTTAGACCTGGCTATATCTAGCCGAGAGCGGGTTCGGTCGGTTCTCGGCTTTTTAAAATAAACCTAAAAACCTACAAATGTATGTTGTGCTTTTGTTATAGAGATATTCAGCTTTTAGCTTTGTGTTTCTTCAATGTCTGTTCTTACTTCTAAGTTTTGGACGTGTTTGTGTGCTTCAAGGCAAATACAGCCTATTAAGGCTAGACGGAGTGGTGCTCAACTCACCAGTAACCAGTTGGCGAGTGAGTCACTCGCGCCCCAACCAAAATAGAAGTCCAAACTCACGGTCAAATTTGCAAAGTGTGGGGAGTTACTCACCGAGGTTTGTGGCTAACAAATTGCCCTCATCCCAAAAGTAATTGTTTTTTTACTTGTTTTGTGAGTCTGTGTAGGATATTTAGTGGAGTATATTTTTATGAAATAAGTATTTTAATGAAAGGTGAGTGTAAGGAAACCAAAACAGAGATGTATGGTGAGTGGGAGTGAGTGGAAGTGAGAGGAGAGAGAAAGCTGAGGTGGCGCTGAGATGACGATGACTGACTCACCTACCACTACTTTCAGCCTAAGAAGGGTGTACTCTCTCTTGTAAAAATCGGCCCAGGCGGCCGATTAATCCCCGCATAATCGTTGATCGCTCAGTAAGCGCCTTGATTTATCATAATCGGCCTATTTAATCGGTTTGGTCAAAGATCGCTTAAAAATCGGTCAACAAACCGATTAATCGAATAAAATCGGTCTAATCGGACAAAATCGCTTAAAAATCGCTCAACAAAATCGCTTAAAATCATACAAGACCGCTTAAAAATCGGTCAACAAACTGATTAATCGAACAAAATCGGTCAAAGCTCGCTTAAAAATGATCAACCAACTAAGTAATATCTATGTTTGACTTTGAACTTTGAATAATTATGTATTATGTTTATATTTGAACCCTTGAAATATATGAACTTTGATGCACTATGTTTATCTCATACATATAATATAATACAATTTCTAAAATTATAATTTTGTGCATAAAAATTCTAATCCGATTAATCCCCGCTTAACCGATTAATCGCTAGGCCCTACCCAACCGCCTCACTAGCGCCTAGCGATTTTTACAACCTTGTGTATACTAGTAATATATAGTGGTAAGTAAGCACTTGGTTCAGATATGTGCTAGGTGCTAACTTCAAGACGTGAATACGTGTCCTTATAAATTGTTTTATTGACAATCCAATCTAGGGGTGAGCAAAACTGAGAAAGGCCCGAACCGAAACCTAAAACTCGGCAAATTCGACCCGACCGAAACTGAGTTATCGATTTTCGGTTCGAACTCGGTTTTTGATTTTACCGAGTTTCGGTTTCGGATCAGATCGGGTCGGTCCGGTTCAAGCCAAAACCCGAAAAAAACAGGACCGATTAAAATCGAGTAGTTTTAGATTCGGTTTCGGTTTGGGTTTTTAGCAAATTACGGTTTCGGGTTTGTCGGTTTCGATTCGGGTCGGGTCAGGTTAACCCGAAGATCAGCCCTACCTAAATCCTCTGTTGCAAAAATCGGCCTAGGCGGCCGATTAATCGCTAGGCGGTGATTAGCCGTTCCGATTTTCATTAATCGGCCTTATTAATCGGTTACTGAAAAAAATCGGATTAATCGGCCAAGGCGGCCGATTAATCGTCCAAATCAGAAAAAATTGGATAAATCGGAAAAATCAGTTACGGGTAAAAATCGGCAAAATGGGAAAAAATCGGCCAAATCGAAAAAAAATCGGCTAGATCGGCCAAATCGGGCATATAGTTTTAAAATTTTATAATATTATATATAAAAATTCAAATTCGATTAATCCCCGATTAATCCCCGCCTAACCAATTAATCGCTAGGCCCTACCCGGCCGCCCAGCTACCGCCTAGCGATTTTTGCAACCTTGCCTAAATCTAAGTATCTAACCAATTTTCACGGAGGCCTAAATCAAAGCTTCAAACCGAGGCCTCTTTTTATCAAAGTTTTTGATGACAAATCGATAATATAAAATTTAATTTTATAGCATAGACGGACCTTGGTGAAAACCGGAGAGGGCCACGGCTCTCTTAAAACTTTGAGGTTTATTTGAATTTGTTTAAATTAAATATAACTTTTGCCCTCCCAAATAACTGATATAACACTCGATCCCTTCAATAAATTCATCAAAGTTTCGTCTATGTTTTCTAGCATCTGTCGATGCAAGATCTTGATTATGATTTTTAAATCAATGAAGTATAATATTTTATATTCAACCGACAGATGAAACAGCCTATTTAATCTTTTTCTGACATTGTCAATCTTAAATAAATTTTAATTAACTTTAGTTTTAGAAACATTAAGTCATGAAATCACCTTTTGATTAAAGAATGATACAATAAGAGATGAGAGAAAGTCGAAGAGTTAAACATCGATTTATTAATGCAAACATTCAAATGGTTATTAATGACAATATTCTAACTACATTTTAAATATGCTATTAAATCAATAATTTATTTTTATGCAAAAGTGGGCTTTGTATATACTATAAAATATTGGGCTTAAATATTTACAAATTGTAAGCTCTAAAAGTAGAAACAAAAGAGGCCCAAAATTTAATTATTTAGTATTTATCGAAAGATATTGGCCTTATATATCGAAAGATTTAGTATTTATCGACAAATGGATATGGAATGTACATAACTCCCATATCTTCTCGGTTTCTAATGCTCGGCAGTTGATTGATGATATCAATCTACCGTCTGGTAATCGTCCTACTAACTGGAGCAAATTCGTTCCCATAAAGATTAACATCTTTGCTTGGCGCTTGCTTCAGAATCGGCTTCCAACGAAAACAAATCTCAATGACCGTGACATAGATGTTCCCAATATTCTTTGTTCTATGTGTAATGAGGTTCAAGAGGATGCCTCTCATATCTTCCTGCATTGTGAGGTGACATCTCAAGTTTGGGTCAAAATTTCTCATTGGATGGACCTTTCTTTTCCTCAATGGCTTAACATTGAAGACTTTTGGTCCTGGATTACAGACTCTCATCTGAATGGGAAACAAAGAATCATTATCGAAGTCATTGCTCTGTCTACACTGTGGTCCATTTGGAGATATCGAAACAGTGTGATCTTCCAAGACTCCAGGTTTAGAAAATGTCATATTATAGATAGCATTGTTGTTAACTCTTTTGATTGGCTTTCTAGTAGATTTAAAAAGTCTAAACTAGATTGGACGTTGTGGTTGTAAAACCCTATGACTTCCTTGTAATTTGTTCCTAGCGCCTTGCTAGTTTTAATTTAATTCTGCCGTTCAAAAAAAAATAATAATAATAGAATTTCTTAGGAGTTAGGCTGACTTTATATACACAAAATCCTAGGAAATCGGGGCCTTTTGAAAATTAAGGGCCTAAGAGCCCTAGTTTTACATGTTTTACCCTTAAGTCACCCCTGTCTGACAATCACATGTAAAAAAATCGGATTACGAATCACAAGTAGCAAAAATAAGAGTGTATCCTAATTAAAAATAAAAATAAAAAATAAATAAATAAAATAAAAGTTGCAAACTCCGTATGATGCAAGTATGTTGCATATTTAATGTACGGAATGTCGGAATTCATGTATTTGCTCGCTCGTATGTTTTCGCTTTATATGCTTTTATTTATGTAAATGTCTCTATCATTGCACACACCTTACATATCGTTAGTTTGCTTGCACACACTCGGATTTAATTTATTCATTTGTTTTTTCAGAAAGCAGTCCATTTACCCTCGGGTAGGGGTGTGACTTGTCTACATCTCACATCCTTGTACCTCGCTTCGCCAGGATTGGGTATTGTTGTTGTTGTTGGTGGTGGTGGTGGTGGTGTTGTTGTGTGACAGAGTAGCAACGACAAAAAGTGTCTTTCAGAATTATAGTACTATAATAGCATAAACATGTGAAGAACTAAAATTAAGGTAGATGATTAAGACATCTAGTAGAGATGCATTGTAGCTTCGTTGGCATAGTTGATCACCCCTAGATATAAAAACATAGCTTTATATGCCCACGTCTCACTGCACGGTGCATTGAACCTTATATGAGTTCATGCTAGTAGGATTTCATGCTTATATGCGTTTACGGCTTATGTTTGTATAGCTTTATTTCCTGTATATTTGAATTACTTTATCCCATCTGTGATTATATTTTTTTTTTCTTGTGTTGTTTCTACACTTGTATATTCTTGCGCTTTTATTGGGATTTCATGCTTATATGCTTTTAGATCTTATGTTTGTATAGCTTTATTTCCCGTATATTTGATTGATTGTGATTATATTTTTTTTTTGTTTTGTTTTTACACTTGTACGCTCTTGCGCTTTTAATGGTGCTTGTATTGTTTTATTTTCTTGTTGTATGTTGCTTTTTTTTGTAATGTGAACCGTATATGCTCGTAGAGCCATATTTATCTTACTATATATGCTTACATGCACATATATTTTTATGTCGGTATGAGTTCACGCCTATGTACGTTTATATGTGTTTGATATATATGCTTACTTTTACCTCAGTGCCTATACCATCCACACACACAACAAAACATAAAGTCTCATACTTCGCTCATCCAAGGTTTGATATTGCTGTTGCACAAAGCTTTAGACAAGTCAGTTGGCGTTTTCAATGCCCCCAGCCAGCTCTCACTGGCGAGCAATCACGTTTCGAAACTTCACTTGAATGTAGCCACGTACACGCTTACCTACTAAAGTCAAGGAACACCAATGGCAAGTTGAAATCAAACCCAGACACAAAAATCAAAATGAAGTATCATGTTTTGTAACATGTCGAAAAATTATCAATAGCAACAAAAACCACAGCCATTCATATTACAAGAACCCAAAAATAAATGCAAAAGAACTGTACATTAACCTTACAAATAGTTTTACCATTCCCAAAACATATGATATCATAAGACAACAATTCGTTGCAATTTTATGATGTCTTCATAGAAAAAATGTGGAATTCGGGGATCGAAAAAGACTGAACTGCTCCAGCTCAGCAAAACAATGCACTATTTTGTAATAGAAAAAGAATAAAGACTACCCCTCCAAAGAAACGATCTTCAAAACCTACTCAAGGACATCTCGTGTTGTACCATGAGCTTGATTCTCAAGGGTTTAGAAATCTGGTGTTTGGTAAAGACCAAGAAGGGAGCTGCGATTATTACCATTTGATTCTATATTGCCATAAGATGAATTCAGTTCTCCTGAATGAGAAGACTTACGTGATCTATGATTCTTTGGGGAGTAAGAGTCCATTGATGAAGACGGAAGACCTGTTGGATCTTTATTGGTCAAACTGTACCCCCTTTCAACTGTTTCTGCTTCCAGCGGTAGTTCATCCAATGTCTATAAACATTCAGCAAAAAAAATACTAAATAACTAACCAAAAAAACTCAGATCAAACAAACCTCCTAGTGCAGTACAGTGACGGAGCTAGGATTTTAGTTTTGGGTAGGCCAAATTGCAAAGTAACGATTAACAAAATGTAGCATTATTAAATAATAACTTTATTCTAACCGCTACTAGACAACTTTAGAAAAACAAAATCATATACGTGAACCTATATACTTGAATTATGTTTAAACCTATATACTTGAAGTAACTTGAATGATAAATAGATTAATTTTAATAGAAGAATTCTATGATATGAAACATTGGTACGCGCCTAATTAAGAAAAGAAAAATAAAATGACGACACATGTTTTTATTGATCAATAATGACACATAATTAACTTTTATACAAGTCCGAAGATATGTAACGCTCGTATCTTTATTTTAGGCTTCAATATATAAATGTAAACAAGTTTCCTAATGAGATTTTGGGTGGGCCAAAGACATCAAAATTGATCAAGTATTCAATTCTGCATAGGAATATTGGATATCCATGGAAAATGCAGGAGCTTTTGGGTTGGCCATGGCCCACCCTACCACATACATGGCTCCGTCCCTGGTGCAGTACACTACAGTCATATGTGGATGTCAGTAGTGGAAACTTACCCGGAAAGCTTGCTGGAGAACACGCAGCAACTCACGAGTGCGCTTTCTTTTTATAGAAATGTCATCAGGTTCTTGCAACATTTGTTCAAACATATCATCTCTGTTAAAACCAAATGACCGACACACTAAGTAAAAAAAGGACTAAAAAAAGTAGATAATCAAAGAAGCACACACTAAACTTATATTCACTTTTCTTATTACCTGTACAGTTTTTTGATAAAGACATTGTGCAACTCTCTTTTTGTATGGTTAACCTGATATTTAATCAAAGAGAAAACTTTCACTAGAAGTAACGAACAGCTAGAGCTATGATTGGAGAAAAAAAAAGGATTTGTCCAAAGAAATAATTTTATAAAGGTTAGTGATGTAATAGTGACCAGGAAATGCATGATGGCCTTGGGCACGTAGTCCTCGATGTTCTTCCTGACAATATCATAATATGATCTCAACAGCAACTTTGTGACGTGAATCTCAATATTCTCTTGATCTGAGTTAGCATCAGAGGGCCTCAAGACTGTTGGTGGCTGTAACACATTAAAAAAGGTATTAGCGATAGTAACATAGTGTGATCAATTATGTTAACAAATTTCAAGACTAAAACCATACCTCCCTCAAGTGGATCATTGAAGATGAGTAATCAAAAGTATCCATGGTATGAGCAGGTTCACTAAATGGCTTGTTTGCAGAGTTATCTTTGGTGGACATTCGACTATCTGAACCACCGAATATGGATGAAATCCCCCAGCTAGTGCTTCCTGAAAAGATCAAAGGCATTGGAAACTTCACAACAGTTCCTCATATAGATACCAAATGTTGCGTTTTTTTATCTTGTTTATGTTAAAAAGCAGAACTTTACCAGATGTTGGTTTCTCAACCTCAGTAGCTGGCCGAGACCCAGGCTGAATATGCTGCAAATTTATGATTAATAAGAATTTAGGACAGCAACAACAAACATATAAAACATCTGCATTATATGGAAGTTCTTGACTTGTGAATTTCTGAGAGATGACATATCCACCAAATGTGCCTACAAAAATCCTCCAAGGGATGTGATAATGACACATCGCAAAATCAAAGGCATAAATGAGACATGAGAATTAGTGGATGGCACATCTCATGATTCCACGGGTTGGGAGGATTTGGTAGGAGCCCAGGAAGATATAGCATTACTCTTTCATTGTATCTATCTACCAATTAATGAAATGGGGCACAATACAAAATGATAATGGTTCCATTTCGTCATATACATTGCTCTTAAGAATTCACAGGCGACGACCAATGGGCCCTAAAACTATGTATAAGTTATAATAGACGGATAATTTTCAAACAAGCGCATCAAAGAAAACAACCTGCTCTGTGACAATTCCATTGCCCTGCCGACCAAGAAATGAGCGTGACTTGCTACCTCTTTCGGACTGTGGTGCTTTTTCGAGCTCAGCAGCATCCTGACCAACCAAAATGTAATATAACTCGAAGTTAGGAAGGAGATGATCAGTGAAACCGAAAATTACACAAATAACACCAAACTATTTAAAAGTTGCTACACCTTTTGTTTTTGAATTGTTGTTGAAATCTTAGAAGACTTGACTTGCTGTATTGCCATTTCTACAGCCTTACTTCCACCAATAAAGTTTGGGTGTGAAGTATTTATGTAGTCCATCTGTAAACGATAAACAAAATGTGAGACGCGCGTTATCTTTTGCATGACATAACAGTGTGGTACAAATAACAATGATATACCTCCATTTCAACAATGTGCCCAATCATTGTCTCAGAAGGTTGGAGACCATCTCGTAAGAAATTCCCAATGACGTCATCCATTCGTTTCCTGAGAACCGGAAATCTTTGCAATTCATTTGCCATACAACGATGACTCATCTGAGACATAAAAATTAAAATCAATATCTACGATCAGTACAGCATAACAGAGCTAATAGGTTTTGATTAACACCGACCTTTATCAACTCATCATAAATAAATCTTGCACATTGGACGCTAGGATCTAGCAGACGAGCAATTTGTCTTCTGATAAGAACTTCAAAAGGAACCTGCAATTGCATGTTGAAAATAAAACTTTGAAATTTGAATCATAGAAAAGCCAGAAATTATAGAAAAACTGAGTTTCGAAGTAAGACCTACTTCTGGAACAAATAACGCAGATCTAGGGCCAGTTGCATTCTGTATGGCAGTTCGAATGTCTTCATCAGTTAAGTCCTCACATGGATCAACCTCCTGCAGCAGAAATCCAAACTCATGCTACGAGAGATGAAAAACAGCTATGCTAAACTGTGCATAGCACGTTTACGATATTTATCCAGCAAAAGAACAAATTTATGATAAGGATCAATAGAGATCCACTTTTTCAGATATACGTTTATGGATAAACTAATTTATTCATAAGAAAGATAGAAAACACCTTTAACACATCAACATTTTATAATAAGTCCAAACTACACACACCTCCAAACTCTTCACAAATATTGACTGGAAAATATAATGTATCCTTGCTCCACCAGATAACTCAGATGTAGACATCTCTTCATTCTTTCCCTCAATCATCGAAGAGAAGGCTGTTCATAAAATCAACAACTTAATTATAAAATCAACTAGCAGATTTCTCAAACAATTACATAAAACAGGCTCCAATTACTATCTCCATGAAAAAGGCAAGAAAAGTCACACAACCTTCTGAATACTTCGATAAAATATTTAAAACAAGAGCTCCCATGCCAGCCTGCAAATTATTACTGAGCAAATTTAGAATGCAAAACAAACCTGGCAGTATTCATGATTATAAAAGGGCAAAAGATATACAGCCATGATCAAAAGTGTATCATATGTTGCAAAATAAATATTACAAGTCACATTTAACAATCCCTAAGTTGAACAGAAACATATAGGTCTTACGGTTCCATTAACATCAGAATTTCCTAAGTTGAACAGAAACATATAGGTCTTACAGTTCCATTAACGTCATAATTTAAATTACTATCATAGCCAGCAGATAACTTGAATGCGTATTGATATATAAAAGTTAGTGGACAAGACCATACAGTCAACTGCCGACGCATACAATGTCAAGATTCAACTACAGAGCATTGTCATGGATTACCTTTGACTCTGTGATCTCACCATAACTAGCATGCTCCTTTGCAACAGTAGTTAACATAGAACTGATGCGTGACTTCAACCCCGGCAACAAGGTTTTAATATGTTGTACCAGAATCTGCAAATAAGAAGGAAAAAAAATCAATATATTTATTTAGTATCTTAACAAACATCACCTCATTTATGGGTGAAAAGGCTAAAGCTTCAAAAGTGCTTCAACACAAAGCAAAATACCTGATTCAACTTTTTTGCCAGTTGAGGCACTCCACAACGATCCGCAAGCTCATTATAAACCTACAGTACAATAAGTTACTTCAACTGAAGAACCGATAACTGCTAAGTTTTTGAGTCAGAGAAAAACATCTCATACCGGGCGACTGCGAAAGAACTTCTCCTCAGCCACAAGTGCATCTTTAATTGTCCGGTTAAACATAATATCCTGTTTACGAATGTCATATGGTGTGAGATAAATTAACAAAAAGAGCCACAACAGCTGTTGCCTCTAAAGCCTTAGTAATCTCCGTAAGTTAACAAAAAGAAAAAGAAGACATCTTCCATAAGACTTAACAGCCAGGAAACCCCGGCATAGGTATAATAACTAGATTTTGTATTGACTATTAAAGCAGTGACAGTATTACCTCTTGGCTACGATTTACAACACCCACATAGCCAAGTTTAAGGGGAATCACTTTGCCAAGCAAAAACTTGCGAGCATCCGTACCTCTGTCCATGATGTCCAGCTAAAGCAATGGATGGGATAACCCATGTTAAAAACAAATAATACCACATATTGGCAGAAGAATAACAAAAAATGAAAATTCTGAATTTATGTAAATTGCACCTTTGTTATAACACCAATTGTTCGGTAACCTGACAGAATAAAAGAGAAAAGGGTCAGAATAAAGAAATATATCATTCTACAGAGATCGTGTGAAATGACATCAACACTTACCATCTGGATCAGCATTTCCAGCTATCTGAAGGGCATCTGAGTTAGCAAGATCAGCATTTGCTGGTGTGACAGCAAGTATTAAACAGCTGGGAAGCCTAATGTATGACATGATCATTGTTCTAATACGAGCTTCAATATCACTGGGCTGGTCACCAACAGGAACTTTTGTTATGCCTGGCAAATCGACCAGGGTTATGTCAAGAACATTAGGAGAGAATATCTTTAAACGAATCTGCTTATCAGAAACACCCTTGTTTCCACCAGCTTCCCTGTCGGTCTCAGCCTAAAGTATCCCAATAGTAAAAAAAAAAAAAAAAAGTCAGTGATAGGAAAATAAATAAAATGTTCAATCTTTCTTCTAAAGGTCATATTCATCCACCTTTTGTATGACAAGTTTTAAATAAACAAATGCTAACGTATATAATAGAGGTGGTATGATATACACTCAACAAAGTAAAAGGGGAGAAATACAACTTTTACCCAAAATACAGTTCTTCCTATTATCTTTAGAAGTGTTGCACAAAAGGGAGCTCAATAAGAGCAAGAATAATATTAAGTAAAAGAGTGAACAATGGGCAGCTACACAATATACACTTAATCTATGGATGATGGGCCGGGACTGCTTTCATTGATGGATTAATTTTCAGATTCAATATCCAAATATATCGTCACACCTCTGTCAATATCACTAAAAACTTCACCTGATCACATGAACCGGTAGAAACTCACATAACGAAAGTACACAACTACACAACACTAAAATAGTACAGCCACCAACCGCCTATCCAACATTACTCCCAATCATCACTAGGCACATAACCCAAAAATAGCTTGAAAGTTGAAACACTCACTCTCCAAAAAATAATAAGGTTTTCCTTGTTCAGGTTACCCAGGGAGGGTGAGTCTTTGACTCAGATGTATGCAGCCTAAACGGGAATCCCATAACCGTTTCCGCCCCTTCCCTGGCCACCCTCAAATGTGTACCTAATGAGGTTTGAACCCTTGACACCTTGTGAGGAAGTCAAGTACCTTGCCACTAGGCCATTTGGTGGTGATTAAACAGTCAGTCTCCAACTGTCTACTATTTTCAACTGTTCATTAACTAACACAATATTGAATAACCACACTCCATACCTAAATCCATCTTAACGTAATTTGTCACTATGACTAAAAACATCACATCAGTAACTATCTATCATAACAAACACATAAGTACTAGATAAGTCTTACTGTTTTAGCGAAATTTATATAACAGATACAAAACTCCAACACATATACAACAGCAAAAAAACTGTACACTCACCGTACATCGTAATACAACTAACACAACATATCCAGACTACATACCTAAATCTATCTTCATACATCTTGATCTGTCACTATCATTACAAAACTTCACAATATAACTCACTATTGTAACCAAGCGACATTGCAACAGTATAACCGTCAGCTGCCTAAGCAACATCCCCCCCCCCCCCCCCCCCCCCCCCCCCCCCCCCCCCCCCCCCCCCCCCCAAGCTCGACTCTCCACATAAATTCTAAAATACACTCAAACCACTCACTCTCCACATGTACACTAATTCAACTATTTCTTATGTGTTAACTAACATGATATCCTAAATCTATCTCACACAATAATCACTATCACTAGCGAACTTCAGATCAGTCACTTGCGATCACAACAAACACAATTACAAGATAACACCAGTTATATTCTAGTGAAATCTACATAACAAATAAAACATCGTAACAGTTCAATACCTACACAATCAACAACACAAAACTGTAACACGCGTTGTATATCACTAACAAATTTTCAGTATCATAACAGAAACAACATTACAGCCGTTCAACGCATATACATTAAACAACAAAAATCTATACGCGCGTCGCATACAGTAAAACAGCTAATGTAATATATCCAGACTGCATACCCAACTATCATAACAAACACAAAAATACTATTTACTTTTTAGTGAATATTTATATAACAGTTCGATACCTATACAATTAACAACACAAAAACGTAACACTCGTCATATAATCGTAAAATAACCAGCACATTTTCCAACACTCACTATCATAACAAACACAAAAACGCTAGTTATGTTGCTACTGAAATCTATAATTCAGAAATAAGTAACTCATTTCTCACTAAGCGGTCGAGTATCGTAAAATAAGTAACACATTTCTCACTATGCGGTCGAGTAATAAGTAACACATTTCTCACTAAGCGGTCGAGTATCGTAACATAAGTACTGTAACACATTTTTCAATATCAGAACAAATACAACAACATTACATAAATACACAATTAAAATCAGTTAAGGCGTAACGTAAATAAAACGAGGACCTGAATCTCTTTACGAATATCGTTAAAATCGTAAAACCGCTTCCCAGGCAAATGCAAAAACTCTCCATACTCATCCTCAGTCCCATCACTATTACCATCACTCTTCTTCTTAATCTGCAACAACTGCAACACTAACGGCCTACGCGTACAAATATCCGAACCACGCGGTAAGAAATCACGTCCAACAAGCGCTTCCAAAACACTAGATTTACCACTACTCTGGCTACCTACTACTGCTACTTGAGGTAATTCGATAGTAGATGAGCTGCCTAGTTGAGCGAAGATGTCTTGGAGCTTGTTGATTATCGGGATTACGTTTGCGCCGAGAGGTGCGGTTGCGGCGGCGGTGGTAGGTGGCGGTGGTGTGGTGGGGACTGATGTGTCGTCTGCCATTGGATTTGGAGTTAGGGTTTGAGTTGATGAAAATGATGAGATTTTGAAACCCTAATTTGATGGTTTTATTTTTGATTTGAAATTGGGGAAGGTGGAGGAGAGAAGGAGAGAAACGTGTGGGGGTGTTTGGAATGTGTGAGATGAGTGAGAGAGTTTATGTTTTGGTCAACTTGCTTGGTTTAAAGTCAAATTTTTAGAGGTTTGTTTTTTAATGATCAAATTGGTAATTGTAGTTTAAAATTTTATTTAATAAAATATGTATTTTTAAAAATAATTAACATAATAGTTAGTTATTTTCTTTTTCTATGAAAAACTTGTGAAGGAAGAGTATTTTAAGTAATAATCGTCAACGTTTGCATTTGTGTCCTCATTATTGTCGAATCTTTCATGGGCGACGGTGATGATGTACGATATGACTCGGATGTCATAATTGATAACTCGAAGATTTTGATTTGTTTTTTGTATGATTTCGACGTGAATAGGATTTCGGCATCATCCCTCAAGGAAACGATGGCACAAACAAACAACCAGGCTGATATCGACAAGAAATAATACGGCCAACATGCCTTAACCAATGCCATAACAAACTAAGGAACAATGTGAACAGATGTGAAGGAAGTCAATCGATCCAACATTGAGCAACATCGTTTACCTAATTAGATTATTATGTTTTTTTGCTGGTACGTTATTGGTTCTTTCCACTTGAATAATGACATGGGAATTGTGCATCATACAATCACAGATAAGGGAGTCGGCAATGAAGAAGACATAGGAAATGTAAAATAATTTGTAATTGTGTGTGTGTAAAGTATAATTAGCTTTTGCAGATCAGTCATGAGTTCGTGAAACTTGTTTAGTTTTCAAAACAATGATTAGGTGATCTTTTGAGATGATTTAACTAGTGGGATTTATCTTAGTTTGAAAAAGTGAAATATGGTTTACAGTTGGTACAAATAACTAAATAATAGGGATCTACAAAGATATGCTAAATTGTATAGATAAAATTGTAGAATAATTTGTAATTGTGTGTGTATATAAGTATAATGTGTAAGAATAGAGGCAAATCAATGATGAAATAAAATATCATATATAAGTAGAAGATATAAGAATAGAGTCAAATCAATGATGAAATGAAATATCATATATAAGTATAATATATAAGAATAGAGGTGACAAGTTGGGCGACTAAAGCAAATTACATTTATCGTTAAGTACTTATTACTAATTCCAATTTCTCATTGCCTTAAACAAATTTCAACACACATTTTTACGTCCATCATAAATTTATACAAGATATATATGATGCTTGTCCATTTTACAAATCGCACATTTTTTATATGTTCTCACGATACTCTTTTACTTTTACCCGCCAACCTCTAATTGACCATATTAATCACTTTTACTATCATATATTTAATCTACTCGACCTTTTCCGCATATAAACCTTACATTTACATTGGTTTATTCTATAACACATCTGATAATCTCATTTTAATCATCATATACATTCCCAATATATCAACATGATTATGATCATGTTTTACCATTCATCTAGCGCATTTATATCACTTAAGATTTCTAGCACAACCATTCTTATGCATAGCTTCAATCCACCGCATTTATACACATTTCGCTATCGTGATTCACTTATCATGTTTTCTATGTAACATGATTTCATCTCCTTTTATTTATATACTTAAACCTCATCGCATTCTTAATATTTATGCACTTAAGCAATTTTCATTTTACCTTGTCATTCACATATTGTTGGGAATTAAACATAGCAGTACTAACTGTGCTTAATACTGCCAATCATAAAAACTGAACTAGTGAAGATTACACTAGCAGTATTAACTGACGTAGTCCTGTTAGTACATATAGTTTGTACTGCTTAGATGATATGCACACATTTTATATTTTCAGAATAGATATTGCATATCTTATACTATTTTATAGTGATAGTTTTCCTGCAAAGGACTCATTGTCCTATAAAAGGAGGTCCTAGGTTATATTGTTTGATACACAAATTCACAATCATTAGAACAGTCGTGTGAAGAACTTCAAGGTCGTATACCCTGATACTAGCCAAAGTATCCGTATTATAGTTTAATAATATTGAAGTGTTTTGATCATTACTTTGTCCATTGCATATTCACTGTTCTATTAATTATTCTTCTAAGTGTTATCAAGTAGATTCCGCATACTTGATTAGCATTAAGCTTTGTTTCATTCACATTTGTTTTGGAATTATCCAATGCAATATACTTATACAAGCTAAGTAGATCCAAGGTTTGGGACTCACACATATTAATATACTTTTATCAAGGTTTATAACCCTCCGTAAGTTATCATGCCTTCAAATACATCAATTTCAATTCATTCATTACATTGCAAAAATGCAATCTAGTTCAATCATGCATTCTATGCATTATACTATAACATGCTCACTAGCATCACATGCTTATGTCTACGCATTAAATATTTGAACTCATACCATTCCATATCTATTACTACACATTATCATCAATCATAAGGCATGAAACACTTTTTAGACCATATATTGGTCTTTAGTCACCACATAAATCATATTTATGTCTAAGTATTATCACCCTTATAGTTGAAAGTATCAAATCTACCTTATAATCAAGGCATTCGCTTTTTGCACTACTTACACTTAAGGCAAATGCATCTACAAGTGGTCTAAGTTTGGGAAAACTATAATGGCTACCAAATGCACTTAAACCAAAGCTCTGATACCAAGTTTAAATGGTCCAAACCAAATTTGACAAAATTTGTGCGCAAACGGCTTAACCATAACCGACATTTTGTTACAAATAAAATACACTTATAAATTTTTATAAAGAAAGACACTGGAAGTATTTTTAAGTGTAAGTAGACTCAAATACCTTTCCAACCATAGATGGCACGACATCCACGAAGTTATGGTTTATTTTATACAAATTATAGAAGACCGAAAAAAATCTGCACTATGGGATACGCCGTATCACTACTGAAACGATATTCCGTATTTCCAAAATCGGATACACCGTATCATTCAATACGCCGTATCCCATTTTGGGATACACCATATCAACTTAGCTGGTATAAAATCTCCTGTAGAATTTTTTGCAATTTCTGCACAACACTAAACTCTATAACTCATAACTATTTTAACCAAAAAACCAGTGTATTTCATTACCAAAACCAACTTACATTCACACATACAATATGGCTAGACCCATATAAAGTCAAATGACTCGCAAAAACATACTTCATAAAGTTACGAGAGATTAGCCAAACACCATTTTTAACCCGTTTACATACAGTATAACATAATACTATAACATAAGGATTTAACTGACTTTAACTTATGCAAATATATGCTTTTAAAACTATAACAAGGCATCATTACACTTCATATTACCAAAATACTTTGACTCGACGAATCAAATAGTTCAACTTATTCAAGCCCGGTATCTAATACTAAACTCATAAGCATAATCCAACGCACTTTCATTCCTTCTACTTTATATCCATTGGTCCTTAATCCAAGACCTTACTTGCATCATATTGACTTACAAAAACATCAACAACTAAAAGGTAAGCTTACGCGTAGTAAGCAAACCGGGTTAGAACAGAGATAATACATCAATCATTTATATTTGCATCATGAACATTTACCATTAGTCCAAATATATTACCATTATATGCATATATAACACTATAACAACCAAAAAACTTTAACCACATAATACTATAACAATCACTAAGCTTTAACACATCGACTATAACATGCTATAACAACACCAAGCACATAACTATTACAACACATACCTTAGTGTATAACCAATACTAACATACACTTATCCTACTAGACTACTAGCCAAGTCTCCATTTATTCCATATATTCTAAAACAAATTATCTAGGTCCTTAACGCCTTCATTCATCACACATAATTGATAACATCAATATTAAACACGTTATAACCAAAGTTACATACTTTGGCTTCCATAGCTATGTTTAAGCTTTCCTTTGACTTTCTAAGAGCACCTAAACACATAATAATCATACTAATGCTATTGGAACTTACTAGTTTACTTATATAACATGTATTTGAGTTTAATCTACTTAAACATTATCATATATGGTGCTAACTCAACATTTATACAACTTTTGTAAAAGGACTGAAATGTTGATTCTAAGGCGGTCTGCTGTAAATGGTAGATTTAACCCATTTAAACTTTGACTTAGGACATGAAACTAATTGTATCAGAAAGTAGACGCAGAGAACTACAATTCTAGTTTTGACCTCAAGTAAATTCGATGAATGATGGATTTTCTACGATTTTTCAAAGTTGACCAAACTTTCTATACAACATGTTGTCCTATTTCTATACATGCCCAAAACTAATTGCATTCTAAGTTGTCCTATTTTTCAAAGTAATTCTGCATTTTAATGGCCGTTAGTTTCAGTCGTTAATTCTCTTGCATCGTTTGTCCTTTTTTGCTAACTAATTGCATTCCAAGTCCTTATTCTTGTTAAAAACTAACGTAATGACTTTCTAACATTCTAATGTTTATTAAAATGGTAAACTTTAAATATAGTACCTTATTTGTAAAAGTACCTTACCAAGTTTCGGGTTGTAACAACAAGAATAAAATGTAATTGTTGTTTAGAAATGTCTTAGGCTAGTCACAGTGGGTCATAATGTATCGGTCGGTCATGTGTGAAGACCAATTTAATAATCGGTCGTGCCCACTGTGAAGGTTGGGTCGAACATCGGTCGTCAAACAAAAAAAATAACAATCGGTCGAATTTTCGACAGATTATTAAACACACATTTTTTTTAACTTGGTCACCGACGGTGACAACTTGGTCATGTCTGGTCATCGGAGAGAAAGCTGATGTGGCAGCCGGTGACCCAGGTCACAACTGTGGGTAGCCTTATACTTTGGGAAAAAGAAAAAGTTTGGTCGCACAATAGAATAATAGTTGTCAGACGCACAAAAGGTGTAAAGTTACATCAATAGAGGTGTAGATTACACACCCTACCAACCTTAAATACTTTAATAATAAAAAAATGGGTCATGTATCAAATTATTAATAGAGTTGCACAATTGGTTAGTCACAAAAAACTCATTTGTTAAATGGTTTTTTTTGTCCATTTAGTGAACCGTATTCTCAATTTAGGTGCTTTTGAAAACTTTCACTTTTGTTTAAAGCAATGCGAAACCCACGCTAAAATAGTACCATGAGTGAAGAAGTCCTCAAATCCATGACTCGCATTATGACATATGAAAAAGTGAAACCAAGTAATATTTATTACGATGGTACACTAAAGTGTTAAGGTACCATCTCAATTATTCAATAATTTCATCTTTTTTCTTTTCAAAATCATTTTTCATTCTTTTCTTTATATGATATAGTTTTTTTTAATGAACAACTTTTTTATTTCTTTTTCATTTACATAATGATGAACGAAGATTTAACATGTAAAAAGTGTCCATGAAAATTCAAGTCTAACAAGCGCTTCCAAAACACTAGATTTACTACCACTTTGACTACCCACAACTGCTACTTGAGGTAATTCGATAGTAGATGACCTGCCTAATTATGTGAATATGTCTTACAGCTTGTTTATTATCGGGATTACGTTTGCGCCGAGCGGTGCTGTGACGGCGGTGGTGTGGTGGGGACTCATGTGGTGTCTGCCATTGGAATTGGGGTTTGAGTTGATGAAAATGATTTTATAAAATTTGAAACCCTAATTTGATGGTTTGATTTGAAATTGGGAAATGTGGAGAGAGAGAGAGAGAGAGAGAGAGAGACGAATAGGGAGTTTGAAATGTGGTCCAAGTAAAGTGAGAGATTGATTGGAAGTCAATATGTTGATCAATGTTGATTGAACTTGTTTGAGTTTTTTTTTCACCTTTTTAAAGTCCTTTATGAGCTAAAGTCATTTTTCTAGAGGGTTTTTTTTATGCCAAGTGTAATGATGAGCAACACACTTCATAGCGGACGTTATTGTTATATGAGCGTTAATTCATTTTTTTCTCTCAAAACTTCTTCATGACTAACTTAGTGTAATAAGACGACCACGATCATCACAAAAAAATACCACACTAAACCTAAATATACGCTTCGAAAACTATTTAATATAAAAGTACACACACACACACACAAAAAAATCACACGACTCGATTGTGTAGTCGACTTAGTCTTTTTTCCCCTTGAAGAGGTGTCGAGTGGCGGCACCTTAATGGGGAAGACATATTTTTGGATCGATATACTCTGACCAAACTAACTATGTAGCTTGTAAGGGTTTAGCAACCTTGGATAAATCCAAAATTACTAATGATGAAACACTGATATAACACTGTTAAGTATGCGGAATCTACTTCAACAAAGCTAAGAAGAATAACTTTGAACTTCAACGATTATATTAAAACCAAACTTTGAACCTGCTTATTACACAGATTCACTAACAAACCTAATCGCTAAATAACTTTAATATCGTACTTGCATGTATGTCGTATCTAATATTCGTATATCTAATGCCAATCTAGGGGTCCTTTTATAGGCATAAGGAAAACTCTAGTCGGTTTACAATTCTTGTACGACAAGTAAACTAATTCTAATCTAAGAATATTCTAGAATTACATAACAATCCTTAAACGATTTGCATAGCAGTCCTTTAGCATAGCAGTACTTTGACGAGCAGTACTTTGACTTTCTTCATTTAGCAGTACTTTGACTTTCTTCATTAAGCAGTACTTTGACTTTATACCCCAACAATTCTCCCCTAACTTGATTTCTACTTGCTTGATTTCAATTTCCTTTGTATCTTTAACTTCAACATCTTTGTCTTCAAGGAAAGATTGTATCTTTCACTTCAAATTCGTCTTGTACTCACTCTGTTTGTATTGTCATCATCAAAGTAATCTTTATCAGCAATCTTTATCAGCAACCGATGATATTTTCACAACAACTAATCTTTTCAGCTACTCAACAACATATGGCAACATGTACATCATATTCACAAAGTTTCATAATATTCTCATCACTTCCAGGTGTGTAAACTCCTGTGAGAGGTGAATCATTGAAAAATAATGGATTTTGATGTCTCTTTACCAAAGCCATTAACTCTGGAGTAGCCAATGTTTAGGTTAAAAACCATGGTACATTGATAACCATATGATTTTTAGCAAATCATCAGCTATCAACGGATTTGTTAAGTCGTTACCAAGAGCCGTTTGCTTTTGGACTAGTTAGTTCTTAGTACCATGGTGAACTAATTACCATACAAATGGATTTTTCACAGCCTTTACCACAAACCATTTATCTTGTGGGCTAGCCAACTCTTCACTATTACAGATATGGTGGGTTGAAAACCATACAATTTTTAGTAAATCTTCTTTTGCAAGCAAAGATTCCACGTAGGTTCAAAACGAACAACACCTTCTTCATCATGAAACAATAAATCTTCTTTTGCAAGCAAGTCCTTCCATCTTTTTGTAGGTTTCATTCTTATCACTTTAAGTCCCTCTTGTTTCATCGTTTTTGTCTTATCAACTCAAACGTATAATTCCCAACAATCTTCCCCTAGTTGATAATGACAAAACCATTCTTGAACGAACTTCTCTAGACGAAGTAGAGAAATTGAGATCAGGGATCTCACCTTGAATGAAACAAGTATGTCTTCCTTTATCTTCCCCTTAATTCATGCCATGCCACTCCAACATCTCTTCCCCTTGTTGTTATTATCCAAATAGGGAACGTATGCATATAATGATCTTGACCACCACGAACCAATACCACACTCCTAATCCAAGTATTCCAATGACCCAAATTGCCCTCCAAGAAGCACAATACGAATAATGAATTTGAACAGTGGAAACTCTAACTAGCAGTAGTAATAATGATCAACAGTAGTAAGAATCAAAAACTTCCCCGCGAGTGGTGCATGAACATAAAATGATTGAAACACATCATAAGATTAAGCTTCCCCTGAGACCAATGTGTTAATCATCTTCATGATTCTTCAAATCTGTAGGCTCCTTGTAATGATCACATGTGAAGAAAACCAAGTATAACGAATTTGATGAAGAAGTAAAATATCCCAAACTTGTGTCTTATGTCTTGTTTATCCACGTGACTCCAAACTTATACTAACACCAAATAAGTAGACCGCAATCTCTTGACAAAATCCTTATCTTCAATGAGACACTGATCACTACAATGTAACTTCTTTAAGTGATAGTTAACTAGGTCTTCATCCATCCACCCCTTGACCTATGAAAACTAGATTTTGAAACCCTAATTTGTTGATGGTTTTATTTTTGATTTGAAATTGGGGAAGGTGGAGGAGAGAAGGAGAGAAACGTGTGGGGGTGTTTGGAATGTGGTCCAAGTAAAGTGTGTGAGATGAGTGAGAGAGTTTATGTTTTGGTCAACTTGCTTGGTTTAAAGTCAAATTTTTAGAGGTTTGTTTTTTAGTGATTAAATTGGTAATTGTAGTTTAAATTTTTTTAAACAAAACATGTATTCTTAAATAGAATTAACATAATATTTAGTTATTTTCTTTTTGTTTGAAAAACTTATGAGAGAAGGGTATTTTAAGTAGCCGTCGTCAATGTTTGCATCTATGTTCTCATTATTGTCGAATTCTTCATGGGCGACGATGATGATGTACGATATGACTCGGACGTCATAACTGATAACTCGAAGAATTTGATTTGTTTTTTGTATGATTTCGACGTGAATAAGATTTTGGCATCATCCCTCAAGGAAACGATGGCACAAACAAACAACCATGCTGATATTGACAAGAAATAATACGGCCAACATGCCTTAACCTATGCCATAACAAACTAAGGAACAATATAAACAGATGTGAAGGAAATCAATCGATCCAACATTGAACAACATCGTTTGCCTAATTAGATTATCATGTTTTTTTGCTGGTACGTTATTGGTTCTTTCCACTCTAATAATGACATGGGAATTGTGCATCATAAAGTCACAGATAAAGGAGTCGGCAATGAAGAAGACGTAGGAAATGTAAAATAATTTGTAATTGTGTGTGTGTAAAATATAATTAGCTTTTGCAGATCGGTCATGAGTTCGTGAAACTTGTTTAGTTTTCAAAACAATGATTATGTGATCTTTTGAGATGATCTAACTAGTGGGATTTATCTTAGTTTGAAAAAGTGAAATATGGTTTACAGTTGGTACAAATAACTAAATAATACGGATCTACAAAGATATGTTAAATTGTATAGATATGTTAAATTGTTATGGCATTGGTTAAGATATAAGAATAGAGGCAAATCAATGATGAAATAAAATATCATATATCTATACTATCTATAATAGAAAAATGGTCAAAATGAAAAGTGAAAAGTCAAGAAAGTGAAATGTGTAAAAATTTAAAAAAGAAATGTTGAAATAATTAATTATGAGTAATTTCAACTATTAATACCTACATATGTTTCAAAGGGAAACTATTAATACACATCGAAAATCGGGTTGACCCATGACGCTTCAAACCCGGCGGGTTGACCTGGTTTAATTTGACTCGTTTTTTCGACCCAACCCGTCGGGTTGACCCGGTTTATTTTCACTCGTTTTTTAACCAGAACGGTTCAACCAGTTGAACCTCCCGGGTCGAACGGGGTTTCAAAATATTATGTTAATCCCCAATTTCTCAAACTTTTACTATTTTTCGTTTTTAACCCATAAACTTTTTTTATCACTAAAACTATCTTACTAAAAAGTACAATAAAATTTTCACAATGTACAATTTAAACAAGCTACAACATAATTCTAAATATAAAATAATTAAACATACTAATTAATATTATTTTTAAAACACTCTAAAATGAAAAGTACATGTTATTATATACATTATACAAATTAATAAAACACACAAAGCTTCATGCAAGCTAACAAGTTGATGGTACATATAGTTTTGAAAATCGGATCGGACCAACGGGTTCAACCGGAAACCGGTGTCGCCACCAGTTCGGCTAACCAATAACAGCCATCCGAAAACGAACTAGAGAGGACCCGTTGAAACCGATACAAACTGGTGAATCAGGTCTCTTCGAGATCTATTTCTCCGGTTAATCATCACAGGTACCCACCGCCACAACGCGCGGGTACCCTGTTACACTATATATAAAGGAAAAACCAAAAAGTAAAAAGTGAAAATTTGAAACTATTAATACATATCGAAAACCGGGTTGACCCTGAACGCTTCAAAACCGGTGGGTTGACCCTGTTTAATTTGACTCATTTTGACCCAACCTGTCGGGTTGACTCGGTTTAAATCGACCCGTTTTTCAACGGGAACGGTTCAACCGGTTGAACCACCCGGGTCGTACCGGGTTTCAAAACATTATGTTTAATCCCCAAATCTTCAAACTTTTATTATTTTCCGTTTAGAACGCATAAACGTTTTTTAACACAAAACGATATGTTGCTATATAAATATATTACTACCTCCGTCCCATAATTATTGTCCATGTTTGACTTTTTCGGTCTTTCTTTTTTAAATTTGACCTTAAATATTTTTGTTTGTGTTATACGATGGTCGATGAAAATTATACCAATGAAAAATACAATTAAAACCCAATTCATTCATATATTTTGCATCAAGTATTACATAACACAAACAAAAATACTTAAGGTCAAAGTTGTAAAAAAAAGACCAAAAAATTCAAACGGGAACAATATTTTTGGGACGGAGGGAGTATATATATAAGTTTTTTTCAAAAACGATTATAATGTTCTACAATTAAGAGAATATATGTGCCCGTTAGTGCACATTTAACTTTTCAATAGGCTAAATATGCCCATTTCAAAAAGAAAAATGAGGCAAAATATGCCCAAATCTTTTATAAAATAGCCAAAATTAGCCATTTTTTTTGCTAATCACATTCATGCTAATTTTGGTACTTGCGTTCTTCTTAACAACGGCACCATTAATCTCATCCTTGTTACGCGACAAGTAACGTGTGTTGTTAATGTTTACTTTCATTTTCATTAAATGTTTTTATATGTTGTTTGATAGATGTTAATAATTTTGTCTAGACTTTAGTTATCGTATAGTACAATCGTTTGCAATTGCATTTTCATCGGTTCACGTTCTATTTTAAACGCTACACAAAACACTCGCCACGGTATCACAAATCATTAATTATCTGACGCTAGAAACCGCTGCCGCTAGACGCGGGTACTCGCCTAGTAAGTATAAGATATAAGAATAGAGGCGACAAGTTGGGCGACTAAATCAAATTACATTTATCGTTAAGTACTTATTACTATTTCAAATTTCTCATTGCCTTAAGAAAATTTCAACACACATTTTTACGTCCATCATAAATTTATACGAGATCTATATGATGCTTGTCCATTTACAATTCGCACATTTTCTATATGTTCTCATAATACTCTTTTACTTTTACCCGACAACTTCTAGTTGACCATATTATTCACTTTTACTATCATATATTCAATCTACTCGACTTTTCCCGCTACATTTACATTGGTTTATTCTATAACACACTTAATAATCTCATTTTAATCATCATACACATTCCCAATATATCAACATGATTATGATCATGTTTTACCATTCATCTAGCGCATTTATATCACTTAAAATTTCTAGCGCAACTGCGCAACCATTCTTATACATAGCTTCAATCCACCGCATTTATACATATTTCGCTACCGCGATTCGCTTATCATGTTTTCTATGTAACATGATTTCATCTCTTCTTAATTATATACTTAAACCTCATCACATTTTTAATATTTATAGCAATTTTCATTTTACCTTGTCATTCACATATTAATATATTTTTATCAAGGTTTATAACCCTCCCTAAGTTACATGCCTTCAAATACATCAATTTCAACTCATTCATTACATTGCAAAAATGCAATCTAATTCAATCGTGCATTCTATGCACTATATTATAACATGCTCACTATCTTCATATGCCTATGTATACGCATTAAATATTTGAACTTATACCATTCCATTTCAATTACTACACACTATCTGTTGGGTTCAGTAAATACCCAAACCCCTTAATCTAGGATTTGAATAGAAAATATCCTAAGTGTTTAGACCGTTAAACACTAACAGGTCACTGAGTGCATAGTCTCTCAGTGAGCCATCTTCAGGATACTCAGTATGAGGCGAAGAAGAAGCCTCTCCACTCAGTATAAGGCGGAACTTAAAGGGTGAAGACTAAGTCAAGAAGAAGATGGTGGATTCAATGAGTGATGACAATAACTCACTGAATCCCTAAGACTCCTCTCCAACTACTTACATTGAAGACAAACTGAAGTTAAAGACTGAAGGCTATGAAGACTGAAGAATGAGCGGGACAAGGCGGGAAATGTTTACCCAGATAAAACTAAGTCCCTATCTACTAAAGTCAAACTTTCCCTGAATAGCAAGCGTCCAAGCTAAAGTATTCTTTGTTAAGGAAAGCAGCCTCGCCGCCTACTACAAATAGCAAAGTAAACAGTAACCGAATATATCAATATTCGTGTTTACTGTGATCTCAGTTTTGTCCTTTAGGATAAAGTTAAAACCATATTTGTATAAATAGCATAAGAGATTGAGTGAAAAGATTAAGCTTGCGAATTGTAAAAACACACACACACACACAAGCCATCTTTTCACTCCTCCAAATACAACTAAATCCTTGAGATAGCTCAGTGGGTTCTAATAGTTGTGCTCAGACTTAGCCTGAGCTTAGAGAGGAGTCACCAACCTTTGTCATTTCAATCCCAAGTACTATTCCGCAAGTACTTGGGTAATGTATTATTGTTTGATTCATTTCTAATAAAGAATATTATGTTGAAACTTTATCTGTGTGTTTTACTTACATCTTATCCGTTTTAAGATAGTGAATAGGGAACAACAAGTGGTATCAGAGCAAGGCTGATTATAAAACTTTTTTTGCCACTCTAAAACGTTTTTAAATCAGGATCCCTATGGCTGAAATTGATGTACCCCAACTAGTCAATAAAAAGGGTGGAGCTTATTCAGGTGTTACCCCTAGACTTGAAGTTGGTAAATTCAACAAATGGAAAAAGCGTATGCTTTGCTATTTGATTGGGATGGAACCTTATTATATCAAGTGTATAAATGAAGGTCCATTTATCCCAAAGACTGCTGAAGGTTTGCCTAAACCTGAAGCTCAGTAGACTCAGGATGAGAGAAGAGTGGTCAACCAGGACCAAAGACTCAAAAGTATCATCATATCATGTCTTCCTGATGATATTATGGAGTCAGTTATAAGCTGTAGTATAGCTAAACAAAACTGGGATGACCTAGTTCATAGCCATGAAGGCCCATCTGATACCAAGGAAAACAGGATAATGGACCTGAAACTTGAGTATAATACCTTCAGGGCTAAGGAATCAGAAACTCTGTCTCAAACTTACACCCGGTACAAAACTCTTTTAAATGAACTGTCAAATGATGGTGTTAAGTTGTCCAAACATGAGATCAATGTTGGTTTTGTCAATAGTCTTCATGAGAAGTGGTTGAATTTCTCTCATGGACTTAGAAATGCAAATCATATCCAGAATCTTGAACTTCCTGAAATTTATGAGAAATTTGTCTATGAGGAAAACCTCATCAACAGACGATACCCTGACTTAAAAAAGTATCAGGAAGTCAAGAAGTCCCTGACCACCGCTTCAACACCTATATCAACTGCTTTCTTTTCTAACAATGTGGTTCAAGATTTTCAAGAAAATTCAGATGATGAGCCTGATGAGAGATCAAGTGAGGAGTACTTAAATGACCTGAACATTGAATTTCAGGAAAGGGCACTCCTTGCTAACTCTCGGAGGTTTATAAAAAGAAACAAAGGTTTTTCAAATGCTAAAGCAAATGAGGACACTGAATGCTTTAAGTGTCACAAAACAGGTCATTTTGCAAAAGACTGTTTTTCAAAAACAATTTCTGAACCGTCTTATAAACCATCAGGGTCAAATCAGTCCTCAGGTTTTAGCAAATTTCAACCAAAAATCTATCAGTCTCATCAAAACTTTCAAAACAAATCTGACCAAAACAAAACCATTGATTTTGAAGCTAAGTATAGGAAAATCAAAGCTAAGCTTGCATTGCTTGAGGCCAGTCCCTCAGAAACAAAAAGTGTTCAATCTGTGCAGGGTAAAAACAAAGGTCTTGTTGCTAAAACCTTCGACTGGGATGAAGAGCCAGTCTCATCTGATGATGAAATGGTGCATGTCAGTGCACTGATGGCCCTCTCAGAGGAAGACAAGCTAGCTGTTGGGAAAAATCATGCAAGGAATGGAGAATGGGTCAACATCACAATGAAGAAGGTAAATATTCTACTTTCTATGGATGATGACTCTGATTGGCAGTCTTATATGAACTATATCAATGTTGACCTTAAGTTTGTAGAGGAGCAAATATTAAATCTTTTTTCTAAATACAACAAGTTAAGTTTTGAATTGAACAAGTGTAGGGATGAATTACTTTTGTTAAAACAAGCCAAGCTTGAGGCTGTCACTTTACAAATTCAAAACACTGAACTAGTTAAAAGAAATAAGACTCTTCAAGACGAACTCAAAAAGGTTCAAATTATCCTTGATAGTTGGACTGCTAAGAATCCCAGGGTCTTTGATGTTGTGGGAGCCCCAAGTAGCAAGAAGAGAGTCTTAGGTGAAGATCATCTTCCTGACTCTCTCAACAAAGACCAGGGTCCTAAGCCATTTGTGTATGGTGGCATGATTACCAGTATGTTGTCAACCCCTAAGCCCAGTGACTGGATTGAACGGGTTAATCCTAAGAGTAAGCTTCCAAACTTTGATTCTGGAAGAATTCTAGAGCCTGAAAGTCAAGCTCTAAAGAGCATGCTTGGACTCCCTGATGTACCATGTAGTACTGAATCCATCTCTGAGTCTGAAGCTGAATCTCAAGCACCACTTCCACCCCTGGAACCTCTTCAGGGTGTTGCTCCCAGCTCTGAGCTTACTCCATTACAATAAAATCCACACTCACCAAAAGAAAGGTCTGGACTTGGTAGAACCATCCTGAAAAGACCATCAAAACCAATTCAACAAGAATCTACCCCCACTGAGACTTCCACATCCTCTGTCCCCACTGAAGCTGATCAAATTCAGCAACTGACTGAACTTGTGAGGAAGCTAACTGACAAGATGGAATCCATTGAAAAGGTCCCTGAATCTATCAAGGAAACAAAGTCAGCTTCCTCTAGTTCCTCAAAGTCAAAAGCCACCACCAAACCCAAGTAGAAGTGTGATCTATGCCACTATACCAGTCATACCACTGATAACTGCTATAGAATCCTTTTTTGTATGATCTGCAAAAAGGATGATCATCACAGAAATTCCGATCACTTGCAATATGTAAGTTCTCTCAGTAAAGAAAACTATACCAAAGTTTGTTATCAGTATGCTTCATCTTCCAAGTCTGCTCAAAAGTTTAGAGCAAAACCCTTTCCTCCTTGCCCACACTGTGGCTTTAATGATCATCAACCTGATGATTGTCTCATGAACACATGCTGTGATATTTGCGGAAATCCAGCGCATGAGACATCTCAGCATGACAATGTCATCCAAGCAAGGAGAAGCTCCAAGCAACCCAAAAGCACTGAGTCATCCTCAGTCTCCAAATGCAAAACTTGTGGTAGCGCAATGCACTCAACCACTGACCATGAGTCAATTGCCAAATTCAAACAGACCATGAAGCCCAAGCCCACTAATAAGTGGGTCACTAAGAGAAACTAATTCAGTTTACTACTTGTGCAGAGGCATGCCAGGGAGCCTATCTGGCATCTAGACAGTGGATGCTCAAGAAGCATGACTGCGTTAAGGAATATCTGCACAAGTATATAAAGGAACCAGGACCCAAGGTAGTATTTGGTGATAACTCATCATGTCCCACTGAAGGGTATGGTTCAGTAAACTGCAATGGAATAGTTTTCTCTAGGATAGCTTATGTCAATGGTCTCAAATACAATCTCATCAGTGTCAGTCAACTATGTGATGCTAAGTACATTGTGCAATTCAATGACAAACAAGGTACTATTTTCAATGCCCACAAAGAAGTTGTTTTGATAGCTCCTAGGAGAGATGATGTTTATGTCTTAGACATGTCAACTCTCTCTAAAGATGGAACTTGTCTCTTTGCCAAAGCCACTGAAACTATCAACTGGTTGTGGCACAAGAGACTCTCACACTTAAACTTCAAAACATCAACAACTTGGCAAAACAAAACAAGGTCCTTGGCTTACCATCACTGGTTTTTGCAAAAGATAAACCATGCTCAGCCTGTGAGAAAGGCAAACACCAAAGAGCATCTTTCAAAACAAAACAAATTTTCTCAATCAAAAGCTGCCTTCACCTCCTGCATATGGATCTCTTTGGACCAGTCAGTCCTAGATCAATCCAGCATGAGAAGTATACACTTGTCATTGTTAATGAGTTTTCAAGATACACTTGGGTATACTTTCTTTCAAAAAAAAGTCAGGCAGCTGATACTATAATGTCATTCATCAGGAACATTGAAAACCAGAATGACATTACAGTAAAACAAATCAGAACTGACAATGGTACTGAGTTTAGAAATGAAGAGCTTGAGAATTTCTGTGATGAAAAGGGAATCTCCCAAAAAATTTCATCTCCTTACACCCCTGAACAAAATGGGGTGGCTGAAAGGAAAAACAGAACTCTCATTGAGGCTGCAAGAACCATGTTAAATGGCTCAGCCCTCTCAAAGCATTTCTGGACTGAAGCAGTCAAAACAGCCTGTTATACTCAAAATAGGTCAATCATTGTCAAAAGACATAACAAAACCCCATATGAGATATTCAAAGGTAGACTTCCTGATATCAGCTACTTTCATGTGTTTGGATGTCCTGTGTTTATCCACAACCACAAGGATCATCTAGGTAAGTTTGATGCTAAAGCTGATGATGGATACTTTCTAGGCTACTCACTGATCTCCAAAGCCTTTAGGGTATTTAACACAAGGAGACAACAAGTTGAGGAAACCTTTCATGTCACCTTTGATGAGAGTTCAGAAAGCATCAGGTTCACCAACACCTCAGTGGAGGAAATAGGAATTGATAACTCATCAAGATATCCTCCTGATGAGTATAATACTGAAATCAATTCCTCATACCAAGCTGATGCTGACATCTCATATTATGTCTTGCCTCACAACCTGTCACAACCAACCATCAGTGAATTCATTGATAATCAATCAGTCCCTGCTGGGATAGGTAACACTGAACCAAATGTTCAGGTCCCTGTGATTCATGAACCCCAACCTGAACAAAACATCTCAACAGATGTTCTCAATGATCCTGTGGCTCATGTACCTGAACTTACACCTGAATCTCCAGTGACCTCTTCAAGCTCAGATCCTATACCACAAAGTAAGTGGACAAAATATCAGGACATTGAGCTTGTAAACATCATTGGCGAACCCACTGAGGGCATGCTCACTAGAAGCATGGCTGCTAAGTTAACTGCAGCTTCAGCCAATGAATGTCTATATGCTGATTACCTATCAGATATAGAACCCAAAAGTGTCACTGAGGCTCTAAAACACCCAAGCTGGGTTCAAGCCATGCAAGAAGAACTTCAACAGTTTGATAAAAATAAGGTCATGACCTTGATCAAATGTCCTCAGGATGTAATTGTCATAGGAATGAAGTGGGTTTTCAGAAACAAAACTGATGAAAACGGCACTGTCATTAAAAACAAAGCCAGACTTGTAGCCAAAGGTTACAGTCAACAAGAAGGCATTGACTATGATGAGACATTTGCTCCTGTTGCAAGAATGGAGGCCGTCAGGATCTTCCTTGCATATGCTACCTACATGAACTTCAAAGTTTACCAAATGGATGTAAAAAGTGCATTCCTAAATGGTGAACTCAAGGAAGATGTGTATGTTCAGCAACCCCAGGCTTTGAGAGTAGTGAATTCCCTGACTATGTCTGCAAGCTTGATAAAGCCCTTTATGGACTAAAGCAAGCTCCCAGGGCATGGTATGAAACTCTCTCAGCCTTCCTGATTCAAAACAATTTTGTCAGAGGAAAGATAGACAACACATTGTTTATCTACAGGACAAAACAAAATGTGATACTGGTCCAAGTATATGTTGATGACATCATCTTCGGCTCAACAAACTACACTCTTTGCAAACAGTTTGAAAAACTGATGACAAAGAAGTTTGAAATGAGCATGATGGGTGAACTCACATACTTCCTTGGACTACAAATCAGCAAACTGATAAAGGAATCTCCATCAGTCAAGAGAAATACACCAAAAATCTCTTGAAGAAATACGAGATATCTGATTGTGCCTCAGTGAAGACACCAATGGTCCCTCCTAACAACCTTGGACCTGATCTCACTGGCAAATCAGTCAATCAAACCCATTTCAGATGGATTGTTGGCTCACTGATGTATCTTACTGCTTCCAGACTAGACATACAATTCTCAGTCTATCTTATAGCAAGATATCCGTCCAATCCTAAATAATCCCACCTCACTGCAGCCAAAAGAATTCTCAGGTACCTGAAAGGAACCCCAAGCCTTGGACTCTACTATCCAAAGTGCTCAGGGTTTGACGTCAAGGGATACTCTGATTCTGATTATGCTGGCTGCAACATGGACAGAAAAAGTACCTCAGGGTCCTGTCAATTTCTTGGAGGAAAACTGGTTTGTTGGAGTGCTAAAAAGCAACAATCAATGGCTATGTCTTCAGCTGAGGCTGAGTTTGTGGCTGCTGCAGGATGCTGTGCCAATGTTTTATGGATGAAAAGTCAACTCAGTGACTATGACATCCATTACAAAATGGTACCCATCTTCTGTGACAACACCAGTGCCATTGCAATCTCCAACAACCCTGTCCTTCATCAAAGAACCAAACACATTGATATCAGATATCACTTCATCAAGGACCACATTATGAAAGGAGACATAGAACTTCACTTCATCCCTACTGAATATCAACTTGCTGATATCTTCACCAAACCCTTGGATGAACCTACCTTTAGGAGACTGAAAGCTGAATTGGGAATGCTTGACATTGAAAGTCAGCAATCTGAAAACCAATCTCAGTAAGTTCTCTGAAATGGTTCTACCTCCATGAACGAAACCCATAAACAACCCTCTCACTGAATGAGTAAGACTCATTCATGGACCCTGACTCTAGATATCAAGCATTGAATGAGTAACTAAATGCATCAAGTATTAGTTACTTAAATGTCCTAGGTTGGAAATCACACCAATTAAATATAGGAATATATGTCTTTGTTTCTTACTGTCAAGGGTCCCTCATACTCACCTCATCCCATTAGGCATTAATTGCCTCCTCTCACATAAAATATCCTGTGGATATTTTATTACTGCAAAAGTGCATTTTTACTGTACACTGCAACTGTTTCCTAGAAAAACGGGATTTTGCTGCGGGTAGTGGAGTGGTGGCATTAAATGTGGAAATTTAAACGTTTTCAAAAACCGACTTTACAAATCCACATTTATGCACAAACTACCCCTCTCATCACTCTATAAATACCCCTCACAAAATCCTTATAACACACACAAAAGATTTCTGCTAACAAAACTCTGTCAAAATCTCTTTCAAACCCATAAATCTTTATGTTCTTCAAATCTTTTTCTGAAAAACCTCCTTTGTAAACATTTACAAAAAGTTTTTCATCACAAACTTGAGAGATTTAACACTCTTTGATTGTTCTAGCTCAAACTTTCTTTCAAAACCCTAAAAAGTCTTCTAATGGAAATGGCTAGAACACAATCTCTCCAGTTTGCACCTCAGTGGGTAGGGGATCTTACCAATGTTGAATTTAAAACCAATAATGTCATAGGCAATTTTGAATATCCTCAAACTGTCCCAGCCTACAAGGACATTATGAAATTTTTGTATAACTGCCCACTAAAAAAGGCCTTTGTTCAATGTCCCTCAATTGTATACCAAAATCTCCTCATGGAGTTTTGGGCTACTGCAGTGGCCTATGACCCGACACCCGCAACTAATGAGACAGACCTAAGACCACTCAGGGAGTATCTCATTAAGTTCAGTCTGTTTAATGGGGAAAGATCAGTCACCCTGGATTACAAAACCTTTTGCACCTCAACAGGGTTAGACTACAACAAGGGAGTTTATGTCGCCCATCCTGAACCCACCACAGTGAAGGATGGGTTAAAACAAATTGTTTTGGATCCAAAATTTTTGGACAAGACCCCAGTTACCAAAAACTCATTTCCCACGGCTTGGAAGTGTTGGGTTTTAGGTTCCTTGTATGATGAATTACTTTAAGTAATGGAACCACGGACAAGCTTGAAGACAACCACGAACTGAAGAAGTGTAACCACTGATGAAGATAACCGCGACTAGTAGTATTGTGTAACTGCTGATAGTATATTGTAAGCACTGCTAGTTTCATATAGTCGGTTAGTTTATTGTATCAGATAAATATGGAAAAGATATTTATCTTGTAGGTTACGTATTGTATATTGTATAGGACTCCTTAACCTATAAAAGGAAGTCCTTGGCTAGGTTAGATATACGTATGTTTTATATCTAAGGTCGATACACTTCAAGGTTGCAAAACCCTAATACTGTAAGAGTATTCGTATTAATAAATAATATTGAGGTGTTGATTGTTAACTGTTCTTCTTCTTAAGATCAAGTGTTAAATTCCGCGTAATACTTGATAAGCTTTTGTTACAAGTCAGTTTCTATATTAGATCGTTTGCTCAACTGGGATCAACAAGTGGTATCAGAGCTTGTGATCTAGAAACTGTTAACAAGAAGAAGTCTGTTAATTTGTACTTAAGAAAGTTAAGATGTCTGAAGAAACTCATATGGTGACTGCTTCTAAGGTTCCCATGCTCAAACATGGTGAATACCAAATCTGGAGGATGCGAATGAGGCAATACATTCGCATGATTGATTATGCTCTATGGGATGTTGTTGAAAAGGGAGACTCTCTTCCCAAGAAGGGTGATGATGGTAAGGAAATTACTATTGTCAGTGAACCTGATAAAGCTAAGAGGAAGATGGAGATTAAGGCTCACAGTATTCTCTCCATGGGAATACCTAATGAGTATGCATTAGACTTTGATCAGTATGATTCGGCTAAAGAACTATTGGATGCTCTTGAATTAAGGTTTGCTGGTAATGAAGCCACCAAGAAGTCAAGAATGAACATGCTTAAGCATCAGTTTGAAACCTTCACTGCTCAAAGTGGAGAAAAGATTGATGGTACATATAATAGGCTTCAAAAACTCATCAGTCAACTGAAGGCAGTGGGTTACAAGTTCCTTCAAGAAGACATTAATTTGAAGTTCATAAGGAGCTTATCATCTGATTGGGCTATTCATACCATTGTGTGGAGAAACATGACAGACTTTCCTACAATGACTCTCGACAATCTCTTCAATAACCTGAAGGTCTATGAGTCTGAGAATACCTTTTCTAATCCGTCTTCTTCTAATCAAAACATTGCTTTTGTCTCCACTAATAACAAAAGCCCACAAGATGCATCCACTGCTGCCTATGGTATAACCACGGCTATTGCAAACAATACCACTGTTAGTGATAATGTCAGTGATGGTGCAATTTGTGCTTTTCTGTCAGATTTAACTACTAGTGTTGATGTTTTGAATCAAGATCTAGATCAAATTGATCCTGATGATCTTGATGAAATTAATCTTCAATGGCAAATGGCAATGCTGACTCTCCAAGCAAGGAAGTTTCTGAGGAGGACTGGAAGACATGTTAGGTATGATGGTCAAAGGAAAGCTGGATTCGACAAAAGCAAGATGGAGTGCTTTAACTGCAAGAAGAAAGGTCATTTTGCTAGGGAATGTCGAGCTCCTAAAAGACTTGAGGGCATTAAGAAGACAACTGAAGAGCCTACTTCAGCTTTGGTTGCTCAGGATGGACTTGGTGATTATGATTGGAGTGATCAGATTGAAGAAGGTCCAAATGCAGCTTTTCTTGCTAGTGAAGCTTCAAAAGAGCATAACTTTGCTCTAATGGCCTATGCTTCATCTTCTGGTTCAGATTCTGAGGTATCTAATGATTCTAAAGCATCTACTTGTTCTTTTAAATCATGTTCTGAAAACTTAGAATCTCAAAAGGCTATCACTGAGAGTATGAGAAAAGAAGTAGAGAGATTGACTCTAGATAACTTAGGATATAGAGTTGGCTTAGAGGGTATGGAAGAGAGGCTAAAATTCTGTATTAAATGTGAATTTGAGTATGTAGAAAAGATCAATATACTAGATGGTGAAATTGATCTTAAAAACAGAGAGATTAAAATGCTTAAAGATAAACTAGCAGAAGCAGAAAGTGTAAAAGTTCAGGCCCTAGAGGAAAAAGAAAAACATATTGTTAGGGTTGCTAAATTACAATATGCTTCTGATCTTGTACAGAAACCAATTGGCCAAAAACTGCTTAGAGATGGTACTGGTATAGGATACAATGATATGCCACCACCCCCTTTAATGAAACATGCACCACCAGTTAAAGAACTGTCATTTAGTAGTGAATTCAGTTTTAATAAACCTGTTGAAGAAGTAAATAAGACTGAATTACCTAAGATAAGTTCTGATAAGTTATCTGGTGCTCCCATAATTGAAGATTGGGAATCAGATTCTGAGGATGTTAGTACTGAATCAACTAAGTCTGAAAAGATAGAGCCTGTTAAGAAAGTTGATTCTAAGCAAGTCAACCCTGTACCTAGATTTGGAGCTAAAGTTACCAAGAAAGTTGTAGAGTACAGAGAAATTCCTAGGGAACAAATGAAACAATTTAAACCTAGGGGAAATCAAAGAAGCTTAAATGGTCTAATTTCTAACAGACTAGGTGATGAGTTTCAATGTGTTAATAAGGCTTGTTTTGTGTGTGGTAGTTTTGAACATTTACAGAGGAATTGTAATAAAAACAGACCACAAGTTTGGAATCATTGGAGGAGGGTAAATCATAAAAACTTTTCAAATAAAACACACCCTCATCCTAACAGTAACATGATTCCAAGAGCAGTGCTGATGAGGAATGGGAATACAAAATCAATTGTCACTGCTTCAAGTAAATGGGTTCCAACCACTGATAAGCAAAATGTAAACGCGGCTAAGCAGTGTCAAACCACTGATAAGCCAAAAATCACCTCTGATTCAAAAGAAGTTTTAAAAATTCCAAAGGTGATAACTGATACAGTGGTTGGAAATCATTTTTATGCTGTTAAGGCCTCAGCAAGTTGGCAATGGAAGCCTAAGACAAAGGTTTTACCATATGTCAACTGTGCATCAATGGACCTAACAAAATTTGAATATTTTGATGCACAGGGCAGACCCAAGTCAGTACTGACTTGGGTCCAAAAGAGGAACTAATCTTTGAAATCTTATGTGCAGGGCAATCTTCAAACTGAGCTAAAAGATAAAGGAGTATTTGATAGTGGTTGCTCTGGGCACATGACTTGGGATGGAAGTAATTTGGAAGATTTTGAAGCTTATGATGGAGGATATGTAGCATTTGGCAATGATCCAAAGGGAGGAAAGATACTTGGCAGAGGCACAATCAGAACAGGGAAGCTAGACTTTGAAAAGGTCTATTTGGTACAGGGACTAAAGCACAATTTATTCAGTGTTTCTCAAATGTGTGATAAGAAAAACTGGGTACTTTTTGGGGAAACTGAGTGTGTGGTGTTATCTCCTGAGTTTAAGATGCCTGATGAGAAATTTATACAACTTAGGGTACCTAGGAAGGAAAATATATACTGTTTTGATCTTAAAAATGTTCTTCCTAATAGGTCCTTATGTTTGTTTGCTAAAGCATCTGTTGATGAGTCAATATTGTGGCATAGAAGGCTAGGTCATCTAAATTACAAAACAATCAATAAACTGGTAAAAGGAAACTTAGTGAGAGGGTTACCTTCAAAGGTTTTTGAGTGTAAGGAACTGTGTGTGGCCTGTCAAAAAGGAAAACAACATAGAGCCTCTTGTAAGACCAAAACTGTAAACACCATAACACAACCACTGTTTATGCTTCATATGGACTTATTTGGACCAACCTTTGTTAGAAGCTTGAACCATAAGTAGTACTGCCTAGTTATCACTGATGATTATAGTAGATTTTCTTGGGTATACTTTTTGGCTACTAAGAGTGAGACTAGTGAGATTCTTAAGAATTTCATTACTAAGATAGAAAATCTAGTAAGTCATAAGGTCAAAGTCATCAGATGTGATAATGGAACTGAGTTTAAGAATAATGTGATGAATCAGTTCTGTGTAGCTAAAGGTATTGAAAGACAGTTTAGTGTTGCTAGAACACCACAACAGAATGGTGTAGCTGAAAGGAAAAATAGAACACTAATTGAGGCTGCTAGGACTATGTTGTCAGAGTCTAAATTACCAACTACCTTTTGGGCTGAAGCTGTAGGAATTGCATGTTATGTGCAAAACAGAAGTAAGGTAGTGAAGCCTCATAACAAGACCCCCTATGAGCTGTTACATGATAGGAAGCCAATGATTGCATTCCTAAAACCTTTTGGGTGTCCTGTTACCATTTTGAATACCATAGACTACCTAGGCAAGTTTCAAGAGAAAGCAGATGATGGATACTTTTTAGGCTATTCCACTAATAGTAAAGCCTTTAGAGTATACAATAGGAGGACTAGAATTGTTGAAGAGAACCTACATGTTCAATTCAGTGAAAAGACTCCTAGTGTTGAGACCAAAGGACCAGACTGGCTGTTTAACATTGATATGCTAACCAAATCTATGAACTATGAGCCTATCATTGCAGGAACTTCCACTAATGTTGATGCAGGTATACAAAAGGATTCTGAAGTAGATAAATCTTCAAAGGAAGCTGATTCTCCAACAGAGTTCTATTTGGTTGAAAAGTGGAAAGCTGGTTCTGTTCCTCCCATCATTCACAAGCAAGGTCCCTCTGATGATGATGTACATAATACTGGAGGCAAAGTTTATCATCATCAAGATAAAGATGAGTTGGTGCAAGATAACTCAGTGTCGGTAGAAGAAATTGAAAAGAAGAAAAAGCAGTCTGCAAGCACTGCTAAGCCTACTGTAAGTGCTGATAGGCCATCTGTAAATGCTGACAAGCCATCTTCTACCACTGATAGTTCAAGTGCAATTCCGGCTTCAAGCACTGATGATAGTACTTTCTTTGGACCTTATCCAAAGCCATTATTTGGCAATGAGGAGTATCCACATGATCCTGATATGCCTGAATTAATAGAGATGGATACTCCTACTGATGATGAAGACATGGATGATTTCTTCAATGCTAATTTGACTAATTTGGACACTGTTATAAATGAAAGTCCAATTACCTCTACCAGAATTCACAAAATTCATCCCAAGGAACAGATTCTTGGAAATTTGAATACTCCAGTTCAAACAAGAAGCAGGGTAAAGAATTCAGAACCCTTTCCTGAACATGGGTTCTTTGCAAGATCTCATCACAAAAGAAACAGTCATAAAGATCTGCAAAATTGTTTGTTTGCTTGTTTTCTGTCTCAAAAGGAGCCCAAGAGAATAGAAGAAGCTTTAACAGAAGAAGGATGGGTAGAATCAATGCAAGAGGAGCTTCTTCAGTTCAAACTTCAAGAGGTTTGGACATTGGTTGATCTTCCAAATGGGAAGAGGGCTATTGGGACTAAATGGGTGTTCAGAAACAAAAGGGATGAAAGAGGAATTGTAGTGAGGAACAAGTCAAGATTGGTTGCTCAAGGATACACACAAACTGAAGGTTTGGACTATGATGAAGTATTTGCACCAGTTGCAAGGATAGAGGCTATAAGATTGTTTTTGGCTTATGCTTCTTTCAAGAATTTTGTTGTGTATCAAATGGATGTTAAAAGTGCATTTTTATATGGCACTATTGATGAGGAGGTTTATGTTTGTCAACCTCCTGGTTTTGAGGATCCTGATCATCCTGACAAGGTTTACAGGGTGAGAAAGGCTATGTATGGACTGCATCAGGCTCCTAGGGCATGGTACGAATGCCTATCTACTTATTTGATGGACAATGGGTTTAAAAGAGGACTGATTGATAAAACTTTGTTCATTAGAAAGCACAAAGATGATATTTTACTGGTTCAGGTTTATGTAGATGACATCATCTTTGGGTCTACTAACAAGGAGCTATGCAGAGATTTTGAGAAACTTATGCATGATAAGTTTCAGATGAGTTCTATGGGAGAACTCACTTTCTTTTTGGGGCTACAGGTTCAACAAAGGACTGATGGTATTTTCATTAGTCAAGACAAGTATGTAGCAGATGTGTTGAAGAAATTTGGGTTTCAAGATGTAAAAAGTGCAAGTACCCCAATGGAGACTCAGAAACCTATGCTACCAGATGATGGGAGTCCCAAAGTTGATTTGAAGTTGTACAGATCCATGATTGGATCTTTGATGTATCTGACTGCATCTAGGCCAGACATTATGTTCTCAGTATGTGTGTGTGCAAGATTTCAAGTAACACCCAATACCTCACACATGAATGCTGTTAAGAGGATCTTTAGGTATTTGAAAGGTCATCCTAAATTGGGCCTTTGGTACTCTAAGGATTCTCCTTTTGATTTGGTGTCCTACACTGACAGTGACTATGCTGGAGCTAGTCTGGATAGGAAGTCTACCACTGGAGGATGTCAGTTCTTGGGAAGCAGACTTATTTCTTGGCGGTGTAAGAAACAAACTATTGTGGCTAATTCTACAACTGAGGCTGAATATGTGGCTGCTGCTAGTTGCTATGGTCAAGTTCTATGGATTCAGAATCAATTGCTGGATTTTGGGTACAATTTTATGCATACTAAGATTTACATTGATAATAACAGTACAATTTGCATTATCAAAAATCCTGTTTTACATTCTAGAACTAAACATATTGAGATAAGACATCATTTTATTAGAGATTGTAATGAGAAAAGGTTGATTCAAATGGTAAAAATTCATACTGATTTCAATGTTGCTGATCTTCTCACAAAAGCTTTTGATGTGGGGAGGTTTCAGTATCTTGTTGTTAGTATTGGAATGCTTATTCTCTAAAAATTCTCAAATTGTTTTGTACAAGCTTGTAAAAGTATTGGACTGTTATTATGTAATCTTAAGTATTGCTATCTCTTTTATATCCTCTGATAGTGTAGTTTCTAACCACTGATAAGTGTTGCTTCTAACCTCTGATAGAGTTGGTCTATCCACTGCTAGTTGTTCTGTGTTTTCTCTAACCATTGTGCAGGAACATGCTAAATCATTATAGAGATGCAAGAAGTACTGAAATTTCATTGTTCATTCAACAAAACAGTTTACAGCTTACAGCTTACAATGAAACTTCAAGTGCTGAATAACGACTACAACTATACATGATTTTCTCCTAATATTTCTACTACTACTATCCTTGCTGATATCGTTTGAATGCTGGATATGCATTTATCATATGCAAACGAAGCAGCTAAGGATCAAAATGGAAAGGATGGATTGATGCAAACGAAGAAGCTGAAGCTGATTGTGGCAGATAGATGGCTGATATGATAATCTTCTTGTGCTCCATCTTCTCTTACCACCATTCAGCAACTTACTCCATCTTTCCTTTTCCCTTCCTGGTTACGATATGTGAAGAAGTACCATGAGTTGGTACACTAAGACCAAGAACCACCTCTCTGTCACGAGGGAGTGGTGGGTTTCTTGCTCGAGGTCTTGGATGGGGGTTAGAAGATGAAGGTTTGGAGTTTGAAGGTCTCTTCTTAGAAGATTCATCAGAGTCTTCTGAAGCATCACTTGGATCCACAACACTATCATCTTCAGATGATGGGAGAAATGGAGATTTTCTTGGTCTTGGTTCTAGTGGAGGCAAATAGGTTAGCCATGGGTTTCCATCTTCACTTGATGATGAAGATGATGAAGAGGATGAGGAGGTGGTTAGATTAACCACTTCTGGTTTGTTCCAACTAGGGTTCCACATTTTGATTGATTGGGGATTTTGGAGCAATTAGGGTTTTTATCTCTTGATTGGTTTGGGCGTTCTATGATAATTGGGTGCTTTTTATAAGTGAGGATTAGGGTTACTGAAGTAACTAAGGGGCAGGTTAGATGTGGTTGGAAAGTTAATGAGGTTCTTGGGGATTGGACTGAGATATATTCTAGAAGTTGACTATGTTGACTTTACTGTTCTAACCTCGGATAGGTTGTTTGTAACCACTTCTGGCTATTTCTAACCACTGACAACTATACTCTTTGTCTTTGTGTTTGTTTTGTGTTGTCTTGCAGGAAAGAAGGATGTGTGTGTGCATAAGGAGCTAAGGTGCTTGCTGCTTATGTTTGTGTTAAAAAAAAAAAAAAAAAAAAAAAAAATGCTGATAGATAGTTTTTGTGTAATCCTTCATATCTTGTGAGATACCATTTCCATTGGCATGGATTTGCTTGCTCTAATGTTGTTCAGTTGGGAGGAATGATTATCTGTCTCCACGGATAGTGTGTTACAACTGCGGACAGATGTTGTGGAAGCACGGATAGTATGCTTCTATATTTTTCATGTTACAGGGGTTGTTTTGACACTTTGGCAAAAGTATATCTTACTTATCAAATCACGGATGGATCACTTTCGCTAAACTAATAACCACTTCTACTTCTCCACATCCTTAAACCCTATTCACTTTTATTGATTTCTTCACAAACCCACCTTATTCACATCACTAATGGAATCACAGAAAATGCCTGAGACATACTCCACTTCACATAATCTTGTTGCTATTCTTACCAAAGATGCTCGCTCTGAAGGGTTTCATCAAATGATTGATTTCCTTACACATAGTACGATCCATTTTGCTTTAACGGTTGAACCTACCATTTTTAAAGCCTATATTCGACAGTTTTGGAAGAATGCTAAAATTGAAGAGGTTAATGGATTGGAGGTTTTTAGTACTAGGGTGGATGAGCATGCTATTTCGGTTTCTGAGGAGCTTATTAGAGAAGTTTTGAGGCTTGATGATGCTGATGGGGTTGATAATCTTTCTGATGTTGAGATTGTGGCTGGTTTAGAGAGATTAGGATACACATACAGAGGTGAAAAGGTACAATTTTTTAAGAATCTGTTTTCTCAACAATGGAAGTTTTTGATTCACACTTTGTTGATGTGTATGAGCAATAAGACCACAGGCTTTAATGATTTTCCTTCAAAAATTGCTACTGCTATTATTTGTTTGTCAGATGGAAGGAAATTTAACTGGTCTAGGATGATTTATGAAGGGTTAGTGCAGAATCTTAGGAAGAAGGGAAAATATTATTTGTATCCTCGCTTTGTTCAATTGCTTGTGGAACATCAAATTCAGGATCCTATTGAACATGTTAGAGAGTTTGAGGTACATCACATGATTCCTCGAGTGTTTGCCTATATGAGGAATCTGCCACAGAATGTTGTTATTAGAGATGTTCCTTTGTTTCCTCATATGCTTAATTTTCCTTCTGATTCTGAGATTAATGAGGCTAGCAGAACACAGGGCACTCAGCTTCCTCAGGCTAGTGCTAGTGGTGTGGTTAATGAGGCTGTCACACGGTGTGGAGGTGACATGATTGGAAGGGCTTCCACTACTGATCCATGCTTAGATGCTGGTCAGGATAGTGGAAACATCAATAAGACCCAACCTTTGGCAACTCCTAATGTGGAAAGTTCTTTAGAGCTTAACACAGGTGGAGGTATCCCTAGCCAACTGGCTACTACAGGGTACATAGATGATCAGGCTCGGTCTGGTGCTATGTCTTTTATATCCAAGGATTCACCGCTCGGAGCAGTTAACACAGCTTGAAGTGATGAGGATAGATTGGAACCTGATAATGAATTGACGGTTGATGACTATGTACATGAGGACTTTTTCGATGATCCACCTCTCGGACCAGATAACACAGGTCGAAGTGGGGAGGATATTCTTGAACGAGTAAATGAATTGACGGTTCAGTGTGCTAAAATGGAGGATAAGATTTCTAGTCTACAGGAGGTCACTGTGCTTCAGGGTAAAACTATTCGGAGATTAAAGCATAGGGTCTTGGTTTTGGAAAGAGTGAAAAGACCTGGACTTGCTGTTTTGAAAGCTTTGAGGCGTATGAAAAAGAAGGTGAACTCTTCTCCTACTCTGAATGTGGATGATGTATCCAAACAGGGGAGGAGTGATGGCATGACTTCAGGGGAGGCTGGGAATGTATCTGTTGGTGTTACTATGGAAGAAGATGTTGACAGTGGAGATCAAGAATTTGTAGTTTTTGATAAAGCTGGGAATGCTGTTGTTCTTGAAGAATTGAGAAATGTTGACATGGTGCAGAACACAACAACTGATAGTGTATCTGAAACCCCAGTTAGTATTTTTGTAACCACTGATGTTGTTTCAGTTTCAGATTTGGCTACTCTAGTCATACCTACTGCTATCACAACTACTTCTACTGTTGTTACAACTCTTTCTGCATTACCATCTAAGCCTAAAGAAGTAGAGAAAGAGGCTGCAAGCACATTGATTAATTTGAGCAAAACATCATCAATACCTACATCAATAATTGCACCTGCTTTATCTATTCAGTCTACTGCTACTAAATCAAAAGGTAAACCAAAAGGTAAAAGTTTGGTTATTGGTGAACCTTTGAAGAAGAAAATGGTCAAATCTAATGTTGGAAAAGGCAAAGAAGTAGTACTGAAGTTCAAAAATAAAACAGAACAAGAGGCTTATGATAGAGAACTTGCTAGAAGTATGGAAGAGGAGGACAGAGCAGTTTTGGAAAAGAGAAAGAATGATGAAGAAGAAGCTAGTCAGAAGATATTAGCTATATGGTATGAATCTCAAGAATATCTTAAAGCTTCAGAATTGATCAATGATGAATATACAGTACAAGAATGGGCTTTGTTCGATGATGAAGAAAAAGCTAGACTTCTGGGAATGTTGGCAAAGAAGGTAAGTAGAGGAAAGAAGAAAATTGTAAGAAAGAAACCTCCTTCTATTGCTCAGTTGAGGAATGTTTTGATGAGGATTATCAAAAATTCTGGTATATATGTTTCTGAAAATCTTACTACCTGTTCATTTAAAAGAATTTTGGAAATCTATGAGAGATGTATGAGACTTAATAATGATGACTTCTGTCCGATGGATTCTAAAAAGGAGAAAGAGTGGATTGAAGAGCAAGATGCATGGATGCAAAGTAAACGAAAAAGAAAATCTGAGGTTCAGGAGACATCTGATTCTAAGAAGTTGAAAGTTGTTGCAGAAGTGAATCAAATCATTTCTTATGAGTTTAATCTTTTAGATGGAAGTGAAGGAGTGTGGAAAATTCAAAGACTAAATAATGACATTTCAGAGTATAACAAATTTTCACAAATGCTTCAATACTTTGATAGAGATGATTTGATGAATCTTTGGGTACTTTACAAGAATAATTTTGGTGAAGTACGTCCAGATGATTATCATGAGAGGCTGATGTATCATAATTTGAAGATTCTATTTGAGCCTACTCATGATGAACCTGAATGGCAAGGACTCTACAATGGTCAAGTTACTCGTTGGTTTTTATATCAAACCTGTGGAGTTCATGTTTTAACCGTTTCTGGACAGATTATTTATATGCTTGTAGAAGGTGAATATCCTAAATTGAATAATCATCCAGGAATCATTGCTCAGATGTTGAAATCGGGTTGTTTCAAGATGTTATTGTCCTATGATAATCAAGCTTATGACTTGTTGAAGAAGTATGAGAAGATACTTAAAAGTAAGTGTTTGGTTACATCCTCCACATCAGATGTTTTGAGCTTAAAAGAAATTTGATAATTCTGTTAGAATCTATCAAGTTTAGGGGAGGATTGTTGGGTTTTAGGTTCCTTGTATGATGAATTACTTTAAGTAATGGAACCACGGACAAGCTTGAAGACAACCACGGACTGAAAAAGTGTAACCACTGATGAAGATAACCGCGGCTAGTAGTATTGTGTAACTGCTGATAGTATATTGTAAGCACTGCTAGTTTCATATAGTCGGTTAGTTTATTGTATCAGATAAATATGGAAAAGATATTTATCTTGTAGGTTACGTATTGTATATTGTATAGGACTCCTTAACCTATAAAAGGAGGTCCTTGGCTAGGTTAGATATACGTATGTTTTATATCTAAGGTCGATACACTTCAAGGTTGCAAAACCCTAACACTGTAAGAGTATTCGTATTAATAAATAATATTGAGGTGTTGATTGTTAACTGTTCTTCTTCTTAAGATCAAGTGTTAAATTCCGCGTAATACTTGATAAGCTTTTGTTACAAGTCAGTTTCTATATTAGATCGTTTGCTCAACTGGGATCAACAGGAAGATCTTAATCACTTTTGTGATTCAGGTTCTCGGTGGGAACCACTCATCAACTGAACAAGTTAACTCTATTCAGTTGATGATGGCTTACTGTTTGATAAATGGGGTCACTGTCGACATAGGGGAGATCATTTACAGTGATCTCGTAACCAAGCTCTTGAGCAAAGCTAGGACGAAATACATTTCGTATCCTAGGTTTGTCTCATGCGCTTTGCAAGTGTTACTGGGTTCAAATTACCCTCAGGAAGAAAATTTTGGTGCTCTACCTGGTATCCTAAGTCAATCAAATTTTCAAAAAGACCCATCCCAAGTCACTGATATTGTATTGACGGCCCATATGATTGCTATAAACAATCAAAGGGATTCAGTGTCTCCAAACCCTGCTCCTACAAAGAGAAAGGGGAAGTATGATTGAGCTCCAAACAGTCAAGTTTAATCACACAAGCTAACCACTTGTGAATGGTCAACCGTAATAAATTTAAAACAGCTCAGAAAGCAATACAATTAAGATCAGAGGAATATAGTGGATTCCTGGGTCGTTAAGTCCCATGGAGGATGAATGGTGTTTGAACAAATTCAGATGTCGAATAATCACTAAGGATAGTGATCAGTAAGGATTTTGGATTATTTAAACCTAAAGAAAAAGTTTTGTAAATTACAGGGGCTTAAATGCAAATTAAAGAAAATTAAAAAGCTAAAATATATTAAATAAACGCTATCACTATATTTAAAATGATGTTTTTCTATGATTTGTAAAACAAAATAACTTAAATAAACTATTTTAATTAAAACGTAAACTTAAATTATCTAAAAACGTGACTTAAAATGAAAACGTACGTTATGTATAAAAATTATGCGAGTGCGCAAGTAAAAACGTAAAATTTATGAAATAAAAGTCCTACAAGTGTAAAAACAATTTTCTTACTTCCCATATGACAAAAGAAAATTTTAGAAAAAAGAATTATATTTTTTTAACTTTTATATTTTTTATTATGAATTAAATACTGTTTTACACTAATTAAATGATTAAAAATATTAAAACTAATCGAAAAAATCTGAAACTTTTTTGTAAAATACTTTATAACATTACAAAGCTAGAAAAAATGCCAAAGCTGTAACAACTTATTGTAATAAGCTGTAAATAAGCTAAGACAATTGTATAAGCTAAAAGAGAAAACAAGGTTTATATATTAAATAGTGCAAAGGTATAACAGTCAAAGTCCCAAGGGCAGTTGGTAGTGTGTGTGTGTGGTGAGCTGGGTGGCCAGGGTTCGAATCCCAGCAATGACTTTTTGCAAACTTTTTTATTTTTTTGATTTTTCTTTTTGGAACTTATTAAGTACACTAAAATAAGCAATTTTTATAACTGTAACTTTTTATGAAATCTACTAATAAGCTCAGAATGAGCTTATTTTCTCAACAGTGAACAAAAAAATGAAATAAGCTCAAGGATTTAGCCAAAATGCTAATAAGCTAGAAATAAGCAAAAGAGAACTGGAAATAAGTTAAGAAACTGTTAATAAGCTAAAATTACAACTGAAAAAGCACAATTAATAAGAAATAAGCACAAGTAAAAGCTGGTACACATGACACTTTTTTGGTTTTCAAGCTACCTTCTAGCTTAATTTTAAGCACTTAAATGAGCTTGGAAATGAAAATAAAGACTGGGACTAACTAGTATACCAGCTAAGCTATCCAAAAAGCTAATTTTCAAGGTTTGGATTACACTAATAAGCTTGTGAGAAGCTTTTGAAAAACTTATGAACACTGACTAACTGGTGTACACAGGAAATGGACAAAACAAAAAGCAAATAGCAGGCTAATCAAATAAGCTGTAAAGTGAAAAATGAGCACTGGACTAGAGAGACAGCTAGGTGAGCTTCTCAAAAAGCTAAGGTACACATGCTAAAGCTAAATAATAAGCTCTCTGAGAGCTTGAGAATAAGCTTGTAAAACTGATGCACAAGGCAAGATTTTCAGACTAGGACTAAAAAGAAGCTAAGAAATAAGCACTTTATAAGCTGATTAAAAGTTAACTAATATTTTTCTAATTTAGTTAAGCAGCTAAACTTTAATATCCCAAAAGCTTATATCCTAAATCTTAATATTATGTCCTATATAAAATTATCCATTTTATTCAAAAACGACTATATTGAAAAGTTTGACTTTCTAAATTACACTATCAAGTTGACTTTTATGAGTTTTGGATTGATCTCAATCACTGATTATGTTGTATTAAGGTGGATTAAGACTGATCTGATCAATAATGACAACTTATGAACACAAAATCAAGATCATGGATCATAAAAATCCAACAGTTAGTACACAAGATGTGATCAAAAGGTATTTTGACTTTTTAACAAATGAGAACTGGTTTTATTTGTTGAACTGAGCTAAATGGTACTTAAGTGACATGAAGCAAGTACAAACAACAACACAAACAAGATCAACCACAGTTAAAACAAGCAAATCCAAACAGTCTTTATAGGACTGTTATTAAGCTTTCCAAAGAGTTTCAAAGATTTAGACCATGCACTTTATTACAAACCTTAAATTACCATATAAGGAGACTAATTAAGCATTAAACAATAACAGTAACAACATAAAACAGTTAAGTACCAAAATTGATCAAAATGCTTACAAATTGGTTTCCAAGGTAAAACTGAGAACTGAGGCACAAAGACACTACCTATAGCTTCCCAAGAAGCTCTAAACCCAAGGGCAATCCTTTATTAACCCTACTCCAGCTTTGATCACCATCTCCATTGATTTTTTATTTTTCAACATTTTTTTGTATTTTCTTGGTATTTTTGCTTTTGACTACTAAACTGATTTTTAAAGTTTCTAATAGCTTTAATAAGCTATCTAGGAGCTTATGTGTGCTTGCTCAGTCCAGGATAACAACTACTTAACAACATTCAAACATTCATGAGAATTTGAACAAGTAAAATTTGCATAAACTTGAAATGAGATTAAAACTTGAAATTAGTCACTGGAAAAGATTCAAATACACTAAAGATACTTAAACAAAGTTCTTAAAAGCTTAAAATTACACTCGAAGGCTTAAAGAAATAAAAACGATTAAGAAATTTAAAAATTACACTACTACTTTTTTCATACTACTTCTCTCCTCTTTATAATGATCTTTTCCACTCTTGTCGACATCTCTGAACATATCCCACCTTATCTGAGCCATTGGATCTTCATATTTCATCATATTCGTACAAGTGGAGTTTTTGGCGCCAAATAAGTCTTGAGCAGGTTTTTAGCATTAAAAGAAGTTTGGGAGATTGTGAAGGTGGAGGGGGGTTGGTCAACAACTTGGAAGACAGGTGTAAAGGTAGAAGGATCAAGTGGGATGAAACCATGGTGGTATCTGGATCACTGGTTTTGGGCGGGTATTCGTGAGAGAGAGGAACAGTGCATCTGGATTTGACTTTTGTTGACGGTATTAATAATAAGGGAAGGGGTTCAAAAATGGGGGGTCACAGGTATTTTGGCAGGGGTTCTATTGGGTTGGCTGGGGATCAAAATACACAAAGGGTCCAATTGGTATTAGTTAAGCACAAGGACAATTGTTGTAATTCTGCCAAATTGAGGGACTGATCTTGCCCATTTTCCAAAGTTCTCACAAGGACCAAACTTGCCAAATGTGAATAGTACAAGGACCATAGATGATTATTTTCCATTTTTAAAATATCCAAGGACTAATTATGACATTTTTTTAAACTTTAGGGACTTAAGTTGTAATTTTGCAATTTTAAATTTCAAAGACCAATTTTTACAACTCATAAATCCCTAGGGACTTTAAATAACATTTTTCTTTATTTTGAATTACCAGGGACTGTTTTTGACAATTTTTGAAACTTGGGGGACTAAAACTGCCAATTATACAAACTTGATATGTTTTTCATCTGATTTTGATATTTTTGCATTTAAAACACATAAAACACTTATTTGTGATATTTTCATCATTTTGAAGCATTTCTGAGTATTTTCAGATGTTTTTGGCATTCTAAACAGTACAAAAATGATGAGTATTTAGACACTCATCAAAGTATGAGACTGGGACTAAGACCAAACCCAAGTCTTAAGGCCCTGAGGCTTCTGGAGCACTGGCCAAAAGGCAAAGAAGACCTAAGACTGATCTGACACCCACCGGAGGCCAATCATCATCCATTCTGGTGACAACGAAGGACACTGATACATCACAATCAGTGCCCTTGGTCCCAACTACTACTCCCCAAGATCCAGAGGGAAACATATAACCCACTGGTAGGGGAGCGCCTTTCACTTCGCCCAATGATGACATTAGCAAATCACAGCCTTTGTCAGAGGGCACACTGAATGATCCCAAAGACTCAGAGGGAACTAAACACCCCGCTGATAGGAATATTACTTTCACTGCCTCTGCTAAAGGCATTGGGAAAAGCCCATCAGTGTCTCAGGGGTATCAGGGGGACAATGACTCGGAGGGAAAGAAACAACCCGCCGATACGGAACCCACCACCAATCTTGACTCCAGAGAAGGCACTGGGAAAAACCAACCAGTGTCTGAGGGGTCAACGGGGGACAAAGACTCAGAGGGATTAAAACCACCCGCTGATACGGAACCCATCAACCCCACTTTGTTAACCATGGCTGATGTTACAGGGATACTATTTTCTGATGATGAACCTGCTGAAAGTGATGATGTAATTTTATCAGCAGGGGAAGAAGTGGACGCTGAGGTTCAATCTGAACAAGAACCTCAGCCTGATCCAAAGGAGCATACTGATTACCATTTCAACCTGAAGACAATGACTCGGACTCCTCATTATCCAGTTCTGGTGAATTTAGCCGCTATGATAACATTCTTCCAATCACTGAACGACAGCTAGTCATGTGAATCACCAAAGCCTCAAGGAAGTTATACTCTGGAGTCACTGACCAAATGTGGGATCAACACACTGAGGCTGCTGCTAGTTATGCTGATCTTAAATCCGATGTGCTCACCTTCAATGACAACATTGATGAACACAGGGAACTCATGTATCAGCATCTTAATAAATTGGATGACAACCTGGCTAATTTTCTCAAACATCTTTAGGGTTGTGGGACCAAGATTGATGAAATCAGGGAATCGGTCAAAGAAGACCCAACACTCAACTCAAAAGTGCTGGAGGCTACTGAGGCTTACTTAAAGAATTCCTCAGCCCTCACTGACCTGATCACAATGCTCAAGTCTGCCAATGTTCAGGGTCTTCAGACTTCGGTTCAGTCTTTTCAGACAACACTGGGCTCTTTGGATGCTCAGGTGACCAATTTAGCTAAGGCTTCCTCATCAATGGCTTGGAATCTTGGGCCACGCATGACAACCTTGGAACTTTCTCAAGCTAATCTGGAAACTAAAGTCACTAGTCTTCAAAAAGATACATCTAATATCAAGGCTATGGTCACTGAAATCTACCAAGCCTTCAAAGGTCAAGCAGCTCAAACTCCCCTAGTGTCCGGGCCAACTCTTGCTCTCACTGAAGTTGCCGCAACAGTTGTGGGGGAGAGGAGCACTGAAGAGACTTCCTCTCACACTGAGGGGGAGCCAACACCACCAGTATCTGCAGCTCCAATATCATCATCACCACCTGTTTCAGCAATACCCATCTCATCAATCCCACCACCAACATCAACAACAACAACACTGACAGTCACAACACCAATCATGACAACAACACCAACCTTGGTAGCATCATCTTCATCAGGACAAGACAAAGGGAAGGGCATAATGCGGACACCAGAGCCTGAAACTGAACCTGAGAAAATTCCCTACAAGATCGGCGACACTGAATACCTGCTCTCACCACAACAGCTAAGTGCCTATCTTGCTAAAGTAGAAAGGAAATAGAAACTAGCTGAGGAGGAAAGGAAGAGCAAAAAAGCACTGATAAAAGTTGTCGCTGAAGAAGCTGCGAACTTGGGAATTGATCCAAAGAAGCTTAAGAAGGGTCAGGCAGGACAAAAGTTTAAGGAAGCTCAGGCTGCTAAGATGGCTGAAATGAGAAAACAGTTGGAAGAAAAGAACAAGAAAGATGAAGCCCTCAGGCAAAGCAGAATTGAGCATTACAACTGGACAATGACAAGCCGAAGGCTACCTGAAAAGATCAATGATGTCAAAATCATCCCCAATTCCAAACCACTGGCAATGAATGTATACAGGGGGGATGATAAGAGACATTTCGAGGTTCATGATCCCTTAACCTTCACTGACTTTGGGAAAACTGAACTCGATGAGCTTGGTCCAATCATAGAGACAAAAAGGAATGCGGTGGTTAAGGAGCTGATGAAAATGCTCAGTAAGAGGTATGAAAGACTTAGGCAAGCACCAATGCAACTGGGGATTCAGCAAACCTTAACAACACCTTAAGGATCTCAACCACAATCATCCACTGGCAAAAGGAAGAGAGTTGAGTTCCATCCTGAGATTAAAGTGCCTGGACTGGAGTGTAATAGGGAGCTGCCTGAAGGAGTGAAGTTTGTGAACTGTCTGGTGATAGAAAAGCCTGAAAGAGGACTTTTCTTCATTGATGTCTATGGAAACCCAGCTTTCCAAAGATGGAGTGATATTGATCTTGCAGGGGTAGGAACCATGGCAGGTTACATACCAGTGGCTTATCAAATCAACACCCCTGAAAATGTCAGGTTCTGCAAAGATTTGAATAAGAAGTTAAGAGAACACCCTGACAAAGACGCACTGCTCAAAAAGAAACAAAAGCTTAAAGCACTGGGAATCTATCTGGACTGACATCATTTTTTTTTACTTATGTACTAGTGATAGGAACCATGTAATGTGATCAATAAAGATGTATGTTTTGTTAAAATACTCAGTTTTCCATATTGTATTCATTAGTACATTCAGTGTAAGAAGAATCCATTTGCTCACTTACACTGATCAAACACTTAGGCTATTTGTATATCCAAATAGGGGGAGACTGTTGGGTTCAGTAAATACCCAAACCCCTTAATCTAGGATTTGAATAGAAAATATCCTAAGTGTTTAGACCGTTAAACACTAACAGGTCACTTAGTGCATAGTCTCTCAGTGAGCCATCTTCAGGATACTCAGTATGAGGCGAAGAAGAAGCCTCTCCACTCAGTATAAGGCGGAACTTAAAGGGTGAAGACTAAGTCAAGAAGAAGATGGTGGATTCAGTGAGTGATGACAATAACTCACTGAATCCCTAAGACTCTTCTCCAACTACTTACACTGAAGACAAACTGAAGTTAAAGACTGAAGGCTATGAAGACTGAAGAATGAGCGGGACAAGGCGGGAAATGTTTACCCAGATAAAACTAAGTCCCTATCTACTAAAGTCAAACTTTCCCTGAATAGCAAGCGTCCAAGCTAAAGTATTCTCTGTTAAGGAAAGCAGCCTCGCCGCCTACTACAAATAGCAAAGTAAACAGTAACCGAATATATCAATATTCGTGTTTACTGTGATCTCAGTTTTGTCCTTTAGGATAAAGTTAAAACCATACTTGTATAAATAGCATAATAGATTGAGTGAAAAGATTAAGCTTATGAATTGTAAAAACACACACACACACAAGCCATCTTTTCACTCCTCCAAATACAACTAAATCCTTGAGATAGCTCAGTGGGTTCTAATAGTTGTGCTCAGACTTAGCCTGAGCTTAGAGAGGAGTCACCAACCTTTGTCATTTCAATCCCAAGTACTATTCCGCAAGTACTTGGGTAATGTATTCTTGTTTGATTCATTTCTAATAAAGAATATTATGTTGAAAATTTATCTGTATGTTTTACTTACATCTTATCAGTAATAGATTCACTATTAACTTGTTTTTAATACTTAAACCGTTTTTAAGATAGTGAATAGGGAACAACATTATCATCAATCATAAGGCAATAAACACTTGTTAGACCATATATTGGTCTTTAGTCACCACATAAATCATATTCATGTCTAAGCATTATCACCCTTATAGCCAAAAGTATCAAATCTACCTTATAATCAAGGCATTCATTTTCCGCACTACTTACACTTAAGGCACACACATCTACAATTGGTATAATTTTAGGCAAACTATAGTGGCGACCTAGTGCACTTAAACCGAAGCTCTGATACCAAGTCAAAATGCCCTAAACCAAATTTGACAAAACTTGTGCGCAAACGGCTTAACCATAACTGACATTGTGTTACAAATCAAATACACTTATAAATTTTTATAAAGAAACAGACACTGAAAGTATTTTTAAGTGTAAGTAGACTCAAATACCTTTCCAACCATAGATGGCACGACATCCACGGAGATACGGTTTATTTTATACGAATTATAGAAGACAGACAAAAATCTGCACTATGGGATACGCCGTATCAGTGCTGAAAGCCTGAAACGATACTTTGTATTTCTAAAATCGGATACCTCGTATCTTTCAATACGCCATATCCCATTTTGGGATACACCATATCATCCTAGCTGGAACAGAATCTCCTGTAGAATTTTTTGCAAATTCTGCACAACACTAAACTCTATAACTCGAAACTATTTTAACCAAAACACCAACGTATTTCATTACCAAAACCAACTTACATTCACACATACAATATGGCTAGACCCATATACAGTCAATTGAGTCGCGGAAACATACTCCATAAAGTTAAGAGAGATTAGCCAAACACCTTTTTTAACCCATTTGCATACAGTATAACATAATACTATAACATAAGGATTCAACTGACTTTAACTAATGCAAATATATGCTTTTAAAACTATAACAAGACATCATTAGACTTCACATTACCAAAATACTTTGACTCGGCGACTCAAAAGATTTAACTTGTTCAAGCGCGATATCTAATACTAAGCTCATAAGCATAATCCAACGCACTTTCATTCCTGCTACTTTATATCCATTGGTCCTTAATCCAAGACCTTACTTGCATCATATTGACCTACAAAAACATCAACAACTAAAAGGTAAGCTTACGCGTAGTAAGCAAACCGGGTTAGAACACGAATAATACATCAATCATTTATATTTACATCATGAATATTTACCATTAGTCCAAATATATCACCATACATTATATGCATCTATAACACTATAACAACCAAAAAGCTTTAGCCACATAGTACTATAATAATCACTAAGCTTTAACACATCGACTATAACATGCTATAACAAACACTAAGCACATAACTATTACAACACATACCTTAGTTAGTCTATAACCAAAGACTAACATACACTTATTAAGTCTCCATTTATTCCATATATTCTAAAACAAATTAACTAGGTCCTTAACACCTTCATTTATTACACATAATTGATAACATCAATATTAAGCACATTATAACCAAAGTTACTTACTTTTGCTTCCATAGCTATGTGCCTATGTTTAAGCCTTCCTTTGACTTTTCGAGAGCACCTAAACACATAATAACCATACTAATGCTATTAGAACTTACTAGTTCACTTATATAACAAGTATTTGAGCTTAATCTACTTAAACATTATCATATATGGTGCCAACTCAACATTTATACAACTTTGTAAAAGGGCTGAAATGTTGATTCTAAGATAATGTGTTGTAAATGGCAAATTTAACCCACTTAAACTTTGACTTAGGACATGAAACTAATTGTATCAGAAAGTAAACTCAAAGAACTACAATTCTAGTTTTGACCTCAACTAAATACGATGAACAATTGATTTTCTATGAATTTTCAAAGTTGACCAAACTTTCTGTACAACATGTTGTCCTATTTCTATACATGCCCAAAACTAATTGCATTCTAATTTGTCCTATCTTTCAAAGTAATTTTGCATTTTAACGGCTGTTAGTTTCTGCTGTTAATTCTCTTGCACCGTTAGTTCTTTTTTGCTAACTAATTGCACTCCAAGTCCTTATTCTTGTTTAAAACTAACGAATTGACTTTCTAACATTCTAATACTTATTAAAATGGTAAACTTTAAATATAGTACTTTATTTATAAAAGTACCTTACCAGGTTTCGGGGTGTAACAACAAAAATCAAATGTAGTTGTTGTTTAACAATGTCTTATACTGTGGGAAAAAGAAAAAATTTGGTCGCACAATAGAATAATAGTTGTCAATCGCACAAAAGATGTAAAGTTACATCAATAGAGGTGTAGATTACACACCCTACCAACCATAAATACTTTAATAATAAAAAATGAGTCATGTATCAAATTATTAATAGAGTTTCATAGTTGGTTAGTCACAAAAAAACTCTTTTGTTAAATGGTTTCTTTTGTCCATTTAATCAACCGTATTCTCAATTTAGGCGCTTTTGAAAATTTTCACTTTTGTTTAAAGCATGGCGGAACCCACGCTAAGCTAGTACCATGACTAAAGAAAGCACTCAAATCCATGACTTGTAATATGACATATGAAAAAGTGAAACCAAGTAATATTTATTACGATGGTACACTAAAATGTTAAGGTACCATCTCAATTATTCAAAATTTTCATATTTCTTTCTTTTCTTTATATGATCTAGTTTTTTTTAATGAACTTTTTTTTTTACTTTTTTTCATTGAAATAATGATGAACAAAGATTTAACATGTAAAAGTGTCCATGAAAATTCACGTCTAACAAGCGCTTCCAAAACACTAGATTTACCACTACTTTGACTACCTACAACTGCTACTTGAGGTAATTGGATAGTAGTGAGCTGCCTAATCGTGCGAATATGTCTTGCAACTTGTTTATTATCGAGATTACATATGCGTCGAGTGGTGCTGTGGCGGCGGCGGCGGTGGTTGTTAGCGGTCATGTGGTGGGGACTGATGTGTCGTCTACCATTGGAATTGAAGTTTGAGGTGATGAAAATGATTTTATAAAATTTGAAACCCTAATTCGATGGTTTGATTTAAAATGAGAGAGAGAGAGAGAGAGAGAGAGAGAGAGTTTGGAATGCGGTCCAAGTAAAGTGAGAGATTGATTGGAAGGCAATATGTTTGTCAATGATGATTGTACATTTTTTTTTTCACATCTTCAAAGTCCTTTATGAGCCAAAGTCATTTTTCTAGAGGTTTTTTTAGGTTAAGTGTAATGATGAGTAGACATGATCGCAGTTGTTATTGGTATATCAACATTAATTCATTTTTTTCTCTCAAAACTTCTTCATAACTAACTTAGTGTAATAAAGTGATCACGATCACCACCAAAAACATATCACACTTACACCTAAATATACCCTACAAAAACCATTTAAAAAAACACACAAAAAAAACTCACACGACTCGGTCGTGCAGTCGACGTAGTCCTTATTTTTTCCTTTAAGACATGTTGGGTGGGGGCACCTTATCGGGGAAGACACGTTCTATTTGGCTAGGTGACATATTAGGCGCATTGGTCTTACACACCATTACACATGGCTTAATGATGAAATTGGTATGTGTAATCGGTATGACAGATTTAGGACAGTGAAAATGAAAAAAATAATAATAAGAAGAAAGTGAAAAGAAATAGAAAGTAAAAAGAGTGTTGTTTTGTGTGTTTTTAATATAAAGGAAATAAAAAAGAAAGTAATGATAAGTCATGTTTTTTAGTTGGAGAAGGAGGAAAATAACTTATTCAAATTAGAGTTCACGACATTTTTGGTTTTTGTAGTTTATCGGGTGTAACACTTTTAGTCTATTAGTTTGAAAAATCTCGGATCTTTTCTTGAATTGAAACACTCGTAACCGGTTTGGACCAATTTTTCATTGACAAGTTAGAATATGTTAAATGGCTAAAATACCCTCAACATGTAATGTGAAACGACTTAAATACCAATCCTTTCACTTTACTTTTTTTTTCCTTATATTATTATTATTGTTATTATTATTTTTTGGGTTTGTAAACTAAATACATAAAAACCAAATAACACTAGAAATAAATAAATAGAAACCAATGGATCTATAGAAGAACAAATCTAGTGGTGACACAAACCTGTAAAGATAAAATAAAACCAACCCATTATTTTTTACACGTGAAAGACATAATCATGTCATTTTTTCATCTAATCACCAAAAAGGTTAAAACAATATCAACCACTATTAAAAAAGAGTTGTGAAATAGACTCTAGTACCAAGTGTTACTAATAACAAAATATTTGTTATCTAATTCATAACTAATTATTCAAATTTGGAACTTTTTTGTTATGTTTGAACTCTGTCATTTATAATAAACCAATATGTTGCCATCTTCCTTCCCGGTAGCATCTTTCGTCTTTAACAGGGATATTTCGTACTTTGTCTTTTCAAGAGTTTTAGTCACGTCTTCAATAGTCACCCACGAACAACATCGAGAAACCCACAACCACCACCAAGAAACCCATTGCACCAAAAAAATTCTAATTTTTTTTAGAATTTTTGGTTTTTGTTTTTTCATTAAACAAGAGTAAGGGCATGTTTGTTTTTACAAAAAAACGTCTTCCTGCCTCTGACATCTGACCGGTCAGACGCGGTCAGACGTTATGTATGTTTGTTTTTCTCTTGTGAATCAGACGCGGTAAGACTTAGAAGCTCTTACTCAATAAGATGTGGTGGTAACATCTAATTGCCTCTTAACCTTATTAACACCCTCACATCCCTTCACCCTATTAACAAACGAAAATTGTATCTCGTTAAAAGTAAAAAGCAACAGAATACAGGTATATGTGATTTGCATTTTTGTTAACATAATCGAACAAATCAAAGTGAGATATATGAGATTTGTGTTTCATGGTTGAGAAAGAAAATGGATAAGGGTTTTGGTGGCTGAAAAAAAAAGTGGAGTAGTAGTGTGATATGTTGGAAAGAGATGTATTTATTTTTAGGTTTAGGTTTTGGTACGGTGGGCTTTGTTCTCACATTGTTTTTGTTGGGCTTAAATATCCATTTGATATTACATTTGATTATTATTCACATATGGGATTATGGGAGTGTGTTATAATTATGTTATTTATATTATATATTTAGTGTATTAAGAAATTTATTTAATGATTTATTATTGTGTGTTATCATGATAAAATGTCTTGTTTCATGTTTACACAAGCTACCTATTTATCATATTGCTATGGTTTACTATATATTTGAAAAATAAGGACAAGTAAACCATTAAGACAATTATAAAAAAAACAAACAACATTATTTCATTCAGATTCAGAGTTTATAACCACCTCTTACCAATAAGATGTGGTAGTCAGATTCAGACCCAAAACATCTTATTAAAACAAACACACCCTAACTGGTTGAAAAGGTTGTGTGGTTTGAGTGTGATTTAGACATTTATAAAGTTAAATTTGTTATTTGAGTTGAATTTCTTGGGTTGGGGTTTTAAATTTTTGTAAAATTTGGGGATTTGGGGGTTTTGTTTAAATTGAAGATATTTGTTTAAGTGTTAGTGTTTTGTGGGTGTTTGGATGGCAGTTAGGCGCTTGTGGTGGGCGTTTTTGTTGTTAATGGCCGGATCTTGGAAGTGGTGTGTGTAGGTGTTGTGTATCTTGATGTTTTGGAGTTAGTGAGGTAAGGTTATAGGCGGTGGATGGTGGCGCATGCGGTGGTTGCCTGGAAAATGTGATGAGTTTGGGTAGAGAGAAGAAGAAGAATAAGATGAAGTGAGGTTGTGATGTGTGTGGAGTAAAAATGTGCTTTTGTTGTTTTAAACATGAGAAAGGACAAGTATACCCTCCTATTTAACGGTCAAACATAGTCCAACTAACTTTGTTAGTAAATTTGGACCAAACCTGTTACGGGTGTTTCAATTCAGGACATAATCTGAGACTTTTCAAACTAATGAACTAAAAGTGTTATACCTGGAAAACCACAAGGACCAAAAATGTAGTTAACTCTTCAAATTACATTCATGCTATTGTATTGCTCTTAAGTGAAATGCTTACACTACTTTAACATGATTTCTTTTTAAAAGGAAGGATCGCCTTTTATATGTGTATACTATTAGAGGATAAATATGACCCAAATCCACAATCATGATTGGGCCATATTTATCGTTACAGTATATGCATACATACACGAAACACGAGATCGACTCCATCTGCTACAATGTCATGACGAGTCGTGTTGTCCCGAAATTGCCGACACCGACACCATCGGTTCCTTTGGAAAACTACTTTGCGGGCAATACTTTTTTAAAAGAATCACTTGACGCAATGGGTTTCAGCAATGTCTTTCCAAATCACTCCTCACCACCATCACCAATTGTCAATTAAAATGAATGTTTTTACAAGTTATCCTTTTTCGTCAGTGATTGTAAGAATTGTATAAACTTGAATAACGAAGTCTTATTAACGTTTCCATTCAAAAAAAAAAAAAAACGCTTTGCTTTTGTTTCTTTACTTTTGTTGTTGTTGTTGGATGATGAAGATTAATCTTCGCCTGCTGCCGGATGTCTTCATCAACAAATTTGTTATATGCTTTTGTTGCATTTTGAAGAATTACTTCAGCTTCGTATTGGATTTCTCCGTCAACAAATTCTAGTTTTATTGCCATTATGCTTTTTCTTCTTCTTAATTTAGCTTTGTTTAATGTTTATTTAGTTTTTAATCCAAACCGAGCTTTCGCGGTTTCACCGATCGAATTGAGAGGGGGTATTAGACGATAAATATGGCCAAACCCAATTGTGTATTTGAGTCCACTAGGGTTTCATGATATGTGTATTATATATATAGTTTGGCTGACAATACAATACACCTACGGGGAATTCTATAATCTAACATGTTATTGGAGCGTGTCTGTTCCTCGGACATGCCACCCCATCAAACCCTAGTCGCCATCGTTTATCTTTTTTTTCAAATAAAAAAATTTTAAAAATGCAAATTTCGCCCAAAACACTACCCCGCATATTGTTTTGGTCATAGCTTTTTAACCGTTTGGGTTAACTGATGCCATTAGCGGCATTTTCATTGTTTCTCAATTCTGTGTACAAAAACCGACTTGAATCACATCCGTCAGCCACCGGACGCGCCGCCGGAAACTAGCTGTTGCAAAAGAAAAAACTATTTATCTTCGTTTTTTTCGCTGCTTGAAGATTGCTCCCGCTTGTTGTCAAATATCTTCATTATAAAAAGTTTAAGATGTCGTGCTGTCGGCCAATGACTATCTTTGCTTTTGCTGCTTGTTTTCGCTTTTGTTTTTGCTGCTCGTGTTTGAAGATTTGTTGCTGCTTGTTTTTAGGTGTCTTCACAACAAAATACTTATATCTTTAATAGTTTAAAGTGTTTACTACAATCGGAGCTTTCGCGATTTCGACGCTCGAACTGCATAATAGTGTTAGACAATAGATTAAATGGCCCAAACCGGTTGCGGACTCTGAGCTCATTAAGATTTATTGTTATATCTAATATACTTTATATATATATTGCTCAATGATGAAAAGCAACCTCGAGAGTTGTATCAATCTATCACATACACCCTCAAAATAGATGGTCAAGATTAAATATAATGATTACAACAAAGACTTCTTTAGTTATTATAAAGAGGAACGTTAAGCCACATAAAAATATCCCCAAAATTCTTCACAAACTAACGTGTCAAACAGTGATTGGCTTAATTAGAGAGAAAAGATAGATACTATAATAAAGTTTGTGAATGTTATTATAAAATATCAATTATTAATTGTTTCTCTAGAATTGTCTACTCCAAAATGTTTAAAGAAGGATGCCACAAACTTCTCCAAACCTTTGTTGTGAACAAAAAATGTATCAACGGTTCCTAATATAATGGAATCGACACTAGCTAGGGACTTGCAACTTGCAAGTTTATTCCCCATCAATGACTCAATGTTATTGTTTAAAAAGGGTTCGTGTAAATGAAAAGTGAAGTGTTAGACGGGTGCCACACCATGACACCAATTTATAAAATCATCATCTTTGAAACCGGTTGTTTTGCTAATCTAGCTATTATAACAGATGATATTCTAATGTTCGTGACATGCACAACAAGGCATTTCTAGATGCACATCATACGGATGGATAGGAATACATGTGTCATGTGTGAAGCAACTTATTCTCACATTTTTGCAAGTGTAGTAATCTTATGATTATTTGATTCGTAAAGTTGTATTGTTGGGGGAACTGTGATTGGTTTTCTTATCCCACATTATTTGGACCTGGTATAAAGCCCCTGTAGCACGACGTACACGTTAAATTGGTCGGTAAAGTGTAAAAACTAAAAAGGTTCATACCCAGTCCTTTCGCGTTTAATTACTTATTGGTCTTGTTCTTACCTGATGGTCTAGGATCATAGTTGCCCTAGTGTCAACCTGATGAACATGACCAAGTTATGCCAAGTTATTTGTTGTAGTTTATCAAAGTTTATTGCCTTCGATTATGTGTTGCAATAGTTTTATGTATTTGAATTTAACTACTACATACATACACTTTTTGTGGATGGTATTCACTTTGCAATTTCGATCAGACCCCATAAGAAAATCATGAAGCACTTAGCCAGTTTGCAAGTTGTTTAAAATTTTCCTTTAATTAAACCAGACTTGATGTATATTTACATAATCTTTTCGATTTTTAAAGAATACATAAAATAAATGAATTGTTCATCATAATCTTCCCTTTAAAAAGCTGGTGCAAAGCTTCTTCCATGCCTCCCTATCTGGCTCATGCTCATTTATGCTAGCTCTCCCTTTAAAGGCAATAGACTCCTGTTTTGTAACATCGGTAGCAGATAAATTATATTATGCGTTTGCTTCACTTAGCATTTGAAATATTTGTGCTTTTACTAGAATTCTAAGATAAGTTGCAGCAGCATAAATGAATGAGGTCTAACACGATCGTAACATGACTATTTTTTTTAAGTCTTCTATTGACACACTAATGTTCTTAGTTAGAAGAAGGTTATAAAAGCATTTGTAGTTTGGCCTAACCTAACTTGACCCGTTGTGACAGTATACAATGTTTACCCTTTTAACCTATCACCCAACTCATTCATTTTCTCACTGCTAGTATGTGTAAGAGATATGATGGAGTTTATAATGAAAATTTTAGAGTGAAGTACCTCAATGTAACTTCGTTGGAGAAGGCGGTCAATGAGCTGGAGAAGGATATCCTTGGTGTACTCGGGGTGACCTTGAACACCCATGATGTGGTTACCATACCTAAACATTTCAACCTTGGTTTTATCCGATGATGCCAACACTTCTACCTTAGATGGGAGATCTCGAACCTATTTTGACATGCCATGTATATAATTAACTTTATAGTTACAGACAATATGAGGTACACAGTAATGTCTTAAGCCTTTTAACCAATGTAAATTGTACCTCATCACGATGACATTCAATCAGTTTTAAACGAGTTGGCAATTTTAAATTAGCGAATGTCTTTGTGGATGTCGAGATATTGATGGTCCGTATTCCTATATCCCATCCTGATGTTGCACGAGTAACCTTTCCTCCAAGTGCACGGGCTAGTACCTAAATGTTTTCATAGATGTTACTCATTGTTATAGCGAAAATTCAGTAATTTAAACTGTTTAATCTTTTCAAAGATACTTCTAACACCATTTCTACCACTGACATTAAATCCAGAAACAAACTTAAAATAAATCCTACACGTATCCTTATCATATATATGTTCTTTAAAAATGTTATCACCAAATAATTAAAGTAGTCATTATCCAAGTGATGTAATATGTTTACACTTTAAGAACTAGAATGAGACAGATTAGACAACGAGGGCGGTGGGGGAGGGGGTGGTCATGTTCTTGGATGTATGCTTGATTGGTGGTGAAGCGGTGAACATGTGTCATGTGGTTGGTCTAGTTTTATGTGGAAATAATTCAAGAATCTTATACGTAAACATACTAAACAATACTGAAAAATATCTTTTTCTAAAACACTGATAGCGGATAACACTAACCTGCCATATGTCCCGCACAAAGCACACTATGCGAAAGACAAGTTAACAGTATGCTAAAGAAAGTTTTCTACCTTTATCTAGAAATTACTCTTCTTTGAACTGAGTCATGTACGGACTGACCCGAAAATTAAGAAACCTCATCAATTAAGTTTAACTTTAATTATTGGGTATGATAAGTTTTAGACAAAAAGACATGCTTTTGTTTCAATAATTGATATAAATCATAGAATGATTTACCGCTTTTTGGGTAGAGTGTTATGCACCAAGAATGTAAAGGTAACGAGGTAATCCCAATATTTGACAGGTATATTTGCATAAAACGTTCGTGATAAGACCATTTCATGACTAGATTTCAATTATTATAATTTTGATGACAAACACATACTTGCGTGTGTGTCTCTGTTTATATTGTCATATTCCATTTTCCTCATCTATATTTATCTATCTTTGCTAAAAAGTATCATACAGATTCACACGGCAGCATAATAAATCATTATACTAGCAGACCTTAGATAGCGAAATTTGTAATGGACGCAACAAAAATGACGTTTGCGTGGTACCTTAAGGCTCGAATCATGGTTAGATTATGAATACTTTTTTAGCTTTAATAATACTTTTTAGGTTATTGGCCATAAAGTATGGCTAATCTGCCAAATGCCCAAAATAACAACATATCATGACTATTTACTTTTAAAATGACTAAATATAGTACTTCGTACTAATTAATAAGTAATCATAACAGCTTATAAGCTTTTATCTATCAGAACAACTTATTTTGATGATTACAAACTAGGTAATGTGTCTCAACGAAGTGGTCGATAATACAAGTCTAAGATATGATGTACAAAATACTAGTTAAACAAATTAGGACAGGGTTGACATTTTGTGCAATTTTCATCCCAACAGCCTAGAGCTTTTCCTCCAAATAAAATAAATCCATTTGTACATAAAACTTCAAATAGTAATTACAAGTTGTTTTTTTTTGTTCAAACAAATATAATTTAAACCAAGAGAATAATGCATTTGACATTGGAGTACTATCCTTTTAGTTAAAATAATGAACAAATATCTTGAAAACAAAAGCTTAGCGTGTTAACATTAAATCGATGCAAAAAAAAAAAAAGTAAATTAAAGTAACTCCCAATACCGATTTTCGACCTCCGACCTTGCAAAAGGTGAGGATCGAACCCTTGACCTCTATCTTCAGAAACAAGGGTGTTAACCACTTGATCCAACCTTGCTATTTTTATTAAATCGATGCAAATTGGCAAATATTAAATTTTATACTCGAATCTCGAAGTCATAACAACGTGTTGAATGTTTCTAAACCATAGTGGTCAAAGATAGCTAGAATTAAAGTACAATAATCAAACACCCAACTTTTTAATTTCAACCAAGCCAACCGTGTAGAACACAGCTGTTAGTTAGTCATCTCAACACTAATAATCCCTTGTCGCATAATAATTCTTTACTTTCAAAATGCATAAAATTTTAAAAAAACTACTAACTTGTTAGACTCTCAGTCAATCAAATATTATCTCCATCCACTAAACTCTCTTCTAATTGATTGAAACACAAATAAACATTTATTTTGCAACATATCACCGGGGTAATGTGGACTTATTATGAGAAGAAAGGAGCATGTAAACACATATAATACCGTTCACATATTTTAAACGTACATCACATTAATTGAAGATACTCACATGACCGAATATAGAACTATAGAAGGGAGTGAGGGGTTGTGGTTTCTTAAATTTTTTGACTCTATATACATATTATACCTTTTCATTTTTAACATTAGTCATTTTTAATATAAAAATTTCAACCTTGAATAAATACTTTACCAGTTAGTCTCTTCAACAAAAACGTTCATGTTCCGTCTCCGGATACTCACACATATTCTAAACGATACTGGAATGTATAACATATTGAATACTAAACTACTAACATATATTGCCGTTATCCGTGTATAAATCAAGTAGTTTAACTAGACACCCGTGAAAACTAATTACCTGATGACCAAAGCAAATGCCGAGTACTTTCTTTTTCAACAACTCCAATTTCTTCAACAAAAGAAGAAGTTTACATATCCAAGGATCATTCCCATGAGCATCATTACAACTACCCGTAATCACAAAACCGTCGTAACATCCAATCTCATCATCTGTAGGAAAATGACCGTTACAAACACGAAAAACGTCCCATGTTTCACCTTCCTCAGCCAACATTCTAACAAACACACCATAGTAACCATTATATCTCTTTTTAACGTACTCCGAATCCTCGGCACATAAAAGTACCGCGAATCGCTTCGTTACGACTAATTCTTCCATGATCACGTACAATATGTGTGTTTTTTTAATCTCTCTCTAGAAGTAAGATGGATTCTAGTGAGAGAATGAGAGAAAAGAATGAATGTGAATGATTTTTTCGTTACAATGCATTCAATATATAAATAGACGTATGTACAATGGATGATATGCATTTACGTTTATACCCTTTGCTTGTTTTTTAATTTATATACTTGCACTTAAATTTTTATGTTTTTAATACGACGTTAGGCCACGTTGTCACATAGCAACTTCATATTGGACGAGTTGCAGTTGGCACTAGGTGCATTTAAAAGCCAATCCACTTTTACAGTTGGCACGATTAAGTATTAATGTTGATTAAAAATGAAATAATATTGTCCTTGAACGTAAGACTTCTAATCTATGGTTGTGTGACAAGTTTTAAATGGCATTTGAACTCGAAATAATAAACTGAAAGCAATAGATAACTTAAAGAATTTAAAGAGTTGAATTTGCAACTTGTTTGATTTAAAGATGCTTAAATTGTGGGAAAAGATCTAGACAATTGTTATGGTCCTTATTTAAAGAAACGTAAATTGGGTTTAACGACATTCATTGAATGTAGACATATTTATAATGTGTCATGCGTTTTTTGTTTCCCTTTATTAATGTGTTTTTTAAAAAAAGTTAGATATATTGACAATAGGTAAACCTATCACTTTCACATTGGTGTTATACCATCATTTAACACACCACCAAACATTCCACTAAACAAGTCTAGTGGTGATCACCAAAGCACACATAAATATATCAAACTTTATACAAATATACTTTACAAACACAAATAAAAAATGATGCATCAATTAGGTGGTTTGCACCACCGAACCACGACCAAATTACGATTACCCCCACTGCGCGCTGTTGGGGGAGGTGTGTAGTGTAATGGGGATAGCATGTGGTCAACCACCACCCATTAGACTTAACCTAAACTATTAGTGTTAGGTCGCCAGGTTTACTTATTCATGCCATGTTCTTTCTTTTACAATATGGTGTATTACATAACCTCAAGACCAGATGACCTTTGGCCTAGTGTATGTGACACATTAACTCAAACATTGTAAGCTCAAGTCTCGTTGGAGATATATGATATACTATAGAAAACAAGAACATGACATATATGTTGGAAAATTTAGTGCACTTGTAGGATTAGTTCACACCTTGTAATGGGTTAGGAGGTACAGATTGTACACCCATAAGGTCCATGAACACCCTGACTCTTGTAGTGGTTTGTATTGGTTGTGCTTGTGGAAAGTACTGCTTGTGGAAAGTGCTGCTTGTGGTTTCCACTGATAGGCAGTGTTTCCACTGATAAGCAGTGTTTTCACTGAAACTTGTGGATTCCACTGAAGCTTGTGGATTCCACTGAAGCAGTGTATCCACTGATAGCACTATGAAAGTACTGATGAAAGTACTGCTTGTAACGGTTTTGACCTATTCAAGTGGTAGTTTCAACTGTTTAATGACCACGTTTAATTGGTCATGTAACCACTAACGGCTATAATGGGGATAATTATGAGGCTATTAATGGGCCGATTAATACTCATAATTCCATTTGATTAGCTTAGAGTAAACTCCTATAAATAGGATATCTGATTATGCATGAAGGACACACATAAAACACGAAGCACTTATAAGCGCAAGGGTTATTGAATTGTGCCTAATTCTATAACTGCATTTGGTCTTATCCCAAGTAGATATTCGTGTAACCCAGGCATTAGGGTCGAATAGTTTACTTTGGAAAGTGATCACACGATTCCAAGTGATATTCGGTAACCACCAAGTGGTATTTGTTACTGCTGACTATTGTTGTTTCTGCTGAAGTTGATTATCTAACCCTGCTGTTGGGCTAACCACACTAACAATCAAAGTAAACTATTTTGTGATAATCAATGGCAACTGCTGCAATGAAACACATGGCTTCAAACTTTGCTAAGCTGGACAAGTTTGAAGGGGTGGACTTTAGGAGGTGGCAGAAGAAGATGCACTTCTTGCTGTCAAGTATGAGTGTGGTGTATGTGCTTACTACACCTATTCCTGATGATGGGGATGATGCTACTGTGGAGCAGATCAGAAGGAGGAGCAAATGGGAGAATGATGACTACATATGCAGAGGTCTTATTCTGAATGGTATGTTTGATTCTCTGTTTGATATTTATCAGAACTTTGAATCTTCCAAAGAACTGTGGGATTCCTTGGATGCCAAATATATGGCTGAGGATGCATCAAGTAAGAAGTTTCTTGTAAGTAATTTCACAAATTACAAAATGACTGATTCAAGACCAGTCATGGAACAATACAATGAACTTCTTGGAATACTTGGAAGGTTTACACAACACCAAATGAACATGGATGAGGCTATCAAAGTCTCTTGTGTCATTGACAAACTCCCTCCTTCATGGAAAGATTTCAAGCATACCTTGAAACATATGAAGGAGGAGTTAACTCTTGTTGAGTTGGGCAGTCATCTGCACATTGAGGAATCTCTCAAGGTGCAGGATAATGACAAGCCAAAGAGTGGCAATGCTGCTGGACCATCTGTTGTCAATATGGTGGAACATAACAACTCCACCAGGTACAATGACAACAAAGGCAAACGCAAATATCATGATAACACAAAGGCAGATCTTAACAAGAAGGCAACTCCTACTTGTTGGAAATGTGGCAAGACTGGTCACATTAAAAGGGACTGCAAAGGTGTTAAAATTGGTGGTAAAGCCAATGGATCAGGCACTAATGGTTCAGGGAGTGGTGGTTCAGCTAACTCACTGAAAGGATGATGATGTTGCGTGGTGGGTTGACTCTGGTGCAACAGTTCATGTGTGTAAAGATAGAAGCTGGTTCAAGACTTATGAGTCACTGAATGATGGTTCTATTCTTCACATGGGAAATGAGTCAACAGCCTTGGTGCATGGTCGTGGTTGTGTAGATCTTAGCTTTAGTTCTGGAAAGATTGTAACTTTGTTTAATGTTATTCATGTTCCTGATATAAGGAAAAACTTGGTTTCAAGTAGTGTTTTGAATAATCATGGATATAAACAAGTTATTGAATCTGATAAATTTGTGCTTTCTAAGCATGGTGTTTTTATTGGTTTTGGTTATTTATGTAATCAAATGTTCAGGCTTAATATTACCACTGACAGTGTTATTTCAGCTTTTGTGACCACATATGATCAGACTGATTCTACCCTTTGGCATGCTAGACTTGGTCATATTCACTATAAAAGAATGCAAGATATGTCTAGGGATGGTTTAATCCATGCTTTTGATATGGACACTGAAAAGTGTAAAACTTGCATGTTGACCAAGATAACCAAGAAACCCTTTCAGGGTGTTAGTCGTGAGACTAAGATCTTGGAGCTTATTCACAGTGATCTGTGTGATTTGCATGCCACTCCTTCTTTGGGGAATAAGAAGTACTTTGTGAAATTTATTGATGATGCTTCTAGATTTTGTTATGTCTATCTTTTACATACCAAGGATGAAGCATTAGATAAATTCAAAGTGTTTAAAACTGAAGTTGAATTACAACTTGGGTCTTTGATCAAAAGATTAAGGACTGATAGGGGAGGTGAGTACATGGATACTCAGTACTTTCAGTCTGTTGGAATAATCCATGAAACGACTGCCCCTTATACTCCTCAGCAAAATGGTATTTCTGAAAGGATAAACAGGGTGCTGAAGGAAATGGTTAATTCCATGTTGTCCTATTCAGGACTGAGTCAAGGGTTCTGGGGTGAAGCTATGTTAACAGCTTGCTATTTATTAAATAGGGTTCCCAACAAAAGGAACAAGGTTACCCCTTATGAACTCTGGACTAAAAGGAAACCCAACCTGAATTATCTCAAGGTTTGGGGTTGTAGGGCTGTTGTAAGACTCCCTGATCCAAAGTTGAAAACTTTGGGTGAAAGAGGCATTGACTGCATCTTTGTTGGATATGCTGAGCATTCCAAGGCTTTTAGGTTCTATGTTATTGAACCTAATGAACATGTTTCAATTAACTCAATAATTGAATCAAGGGATGCAGATTTTGATGAGAATAGATTCTCATCAGTCCCTAGACCAAGTCAGAGGATTCCTAATGGAACTCATGACACTGGTGTATCAGAGGTCCCTGATGGTGAACCATCAGTGGTCCCTGATGAGGTTGTGGTTCAACAACCTGAACTTGTGCTCAGGAAGAGCAAAAGGGTCAGGACTCCAAAGTCATTTGGACATGAGTTTCAACTATACTTAGTTGAAGGTACCAGGGATGAGGTCTCAGACCAATACTCCTATTGCTTCATTGTTGAGGATGATCCCAAGACATTTGAAGAAGCAATGAAGTCCCAGGACATTGCCTTCTGGAAAGAAGCAATCAATGATGAGATGGATTCCATCATGGGCAACAACACTTGGGTGTTGGTTGATCTACCACCAGGTTGCAAACCTCTAGGGTGCAAGTGGATTTTCAAAAGGAAAATGAAGGTAGATGGAACTATTGAAAAGTTCAAGGCTAGACTAGTCATTCAGGGCTTTAAACAAAAGTCAGGAATAGACTATTTTGATACTTATGCCCCTGTGGCTCGTATCAGTACCATAAGACTGCTGATTGCCTTGGCATCAATTCACAATCTGGTTATTCATCAGATGGATGTGAAGACAGCTTTCTTGAATGGTGAATTGGAAGAGGAGGTTTATATGAACCAACCTCAGGGCTTCATCTTGCCTGGCAATGAAAACAAAGTGTGTAAACTGATTAAGTCTCTTTATGGACTTAAGCAGGCACCTAAGCAATGGCATCAAAAATTTGATGAAGTGGTTTTGTCTAGTGGTTATGTTCTTAACCAAGCTGACAAATGTGTATATAGCAAATTTGATGAATCTGGTAAAGGAGTCATCATTTGTCTATATGTTGATGACATGTTGATCTTTGGCACTGACCAAAATCAGGTTGACCTGACAAAGGAATTTTTGTCATCAAGGTTCTCCATGAAGGACATGGGGGAGGCTGATGTTATCCTTGGTATAAGGATTAAACATGAAAGTAATAGAATTTATATATCTCAGTCTCATTATATTGAGAAGGTACTGAGGAAATTCAATTACTTTGATTGTACTCCAGTGAGTACTCCTATGGATACTTGTGAGAAGCTGATGCCTAATCATGGCAAGGCTGTATCTCAACTTGAGTATTCTAGGGTAATTGGCTGCCTGATGTATGCCATAACCTGTACAAGACCTGATATTGGTTTTGCAGTGGGAAAATTGAGCAGATATACTAGTAATCCTAGTGCTCATCACTGGCAAGCAGTTCAGAGGGTACTGAAGTATTTGAAGAGAACTATGGATTATAGTCTCTCATATACTGGTTATCCTTCAGTGTTGGAAGGTTACACTGATGCAAGTTGGATCAGTAACACTGAAGACAATTCGTCTACCAGTGGCTGGGTATTCCTACTTGGTGGAGGTGCAATTTCTTGGGCATCCAAGAAACAAACTTGCATCACCAGTTCAACAATGGAATCTGAATTTGTGGCTCTAGCAGCTGCTGGTAAAGAAGCTGAATGGTTGAAAAACTTGCTTCTTGAGATTCCATTGTGGCCTAAACCTATAGCACCTATTTCTATCCGGTGTGATAGTGCAGCTACATTGGCTAAGGCTTATAGCCATATGTACAATGGTAAGTCTAGACACTTAGGTGTCAGACATAGCATGATTCGTGAGCTTATCATGAATGGGGTGGTATCTATAGAGTTTGTGAGATCTCAACAGAACTTAGCTGATCACTTGACGAAGGGTCTGGCTAGAGACTTGGTTATAAAGTTTGCTAAAGGGATGGGTTTAAGTCCAACTTAGTCACTGAATGCTAGGACACCCAACTCCCTCCTGAGGAAACTTGGGAGCTGAGTTCAATGTGGAAAGCTGAACATTCAGTGGACTAGAGCACATGTTTTATTTACATCTCAAGGTTGTGCTCAGAACCTGCTGAAAGGAGGATGAAGTCTTTACTTCTTAATGGTTAATTTTCTTTGAAAAAGTGCTTGGCAGGAGCATGACTAAAGAGGAACCACCTATGTGAATGTTGAAGTTTTGCCGCTTCAGGAAGCTTTGGACTTTAGCTTTCACAACATTTATGAATTTGGATATGGACACATGGCTTGTATAGTGTCAGGAGCTTTTAAGTGTTTGAAAACTTGTGTGTATTTTATCTTCAGGTATTGATAAGGTTTTAAAAGGTACCATTTTGAGGGGTCGTTTAAGTCCTTATTTGATCACTTTTGTATCCGTTATTGCTTAATATCGTTCCTTTTCACTTTTTAGGTCTCTTGAAGGCAAAATGCTGGAATGGCACTTATTTGGACGAAAAGGCGCGAATATATGAAGAAAATGGCCAAAGTCAAAATCGAGACACTCACAGTTGCTGAAACTAAAAGGCGACGGCATCAGGTGTTAATGGCGACGCCGTCCCAAAATTATTGTGACGATCCAGAACCCAAAACTCGTATTTTCAAGTGACGACGTCTAGTTGTAAAAGAGTAGGCCGTCGCTACTCAGACGGCCTAGATGCAATCCAGACGACGTCAGAAGCTGAAGAGGACGGCGTCACGGACACAAGGTGACGCCGTCGCAAGGTTAACATGGCCAAGACGAAACCCTAATGACGGCGACACGACGGCGTCACTAAACATAAGGTGACGCCGTCGCAATTGTAATCTTATATATAGAATCCGAATGTTTCAGTCTTTGTGTGGAGAGTCTTTGGAGTAAAAACCTAAAACCGAACCTAAGGTGTCTTGTACAGTATTTTAGGGTTTTAAACCCTATCTTACATCAAGATAAGTCTTTACTTCATTAATTCAATTATGTCTTTGATTATTTGTGTGTATGCTTGCATGTTCTCCATGTCCGGCTAATTTACTTGTGTGTTTGCTTAGGAAGTATGAAACTTAATTATTGAATATTGATTGGTTGTTTCTTATCTTAGTTGATTAATGATCTAGTAATGCGATAGGTCATTCGTTGTGTACTTAATGCTTGATTCATCTTTGTGAACCTTAGAATATAATTACCTGAGTAGTTGTAGGCTAAACCATCCAAAGAGCGCCTTAGAGTAGGAGTTTATCATCCCTAGTGGGTTTGTAGACGAGACCCTTTGGTAAGTTCAAAGAGTTAGGGAGAAACGCATACCCTACAACTTTAGACACACAACGCAACTAGGAATAAGACGTGACACTCAACCATCAATAGGAGATAATTAAGGAGTAATACAAACTAAGTAAACACATCTTTAAACTATCATACGAGCACACATTAATTAGACATAGACTCCCACAACCGTAGTTTAGATAATTAGATAATAGTAGAGTAATCGGTAGAAATACCAACCCCCCAAATCCAATACCCGAGATTCGTACCTTTCCATTTCATAAAACATAAAAAGATAAAAAAATAATCTTCCTCAACCTTAACCTTAGCGTAGTAACTCCTTACTAGCATTCCTATTCCCCTAGAGAACGATATCAATACCCGTGGCTTACCCTAATTACTACACTACAACGATTAGGTTCACTGCCTAGGGTGTTATAAAACTTGCTCGAAGAAAAGGAAGTTTCCTTGACCCCGAACGAAGCGTGTAGCGTTATCAAGTTTTTGGCGCCGCTGCCGGGGAATAGAATAGCTAGTTAGTAGTCCACATCGTTTAGGTTTCTTTGCTTGATTCCTATCAAGTAAATTTTTCTTATTTTTAGCTTTCTCTTAGTCTATCCCCCTTCTTCGTAACCTTTGTTCGTAACACCCATCACTTTTCATCATGGAAGGTGATAACCCACTACCATTCATCAACCCACCACCAAATGACCCGCCAAGAGCCCGTACTCTTGGTGAATACTCGAGACCAAGCCACCTAGGCTATAGGAACACCATTGAGCTTCCAGACCAAGCCCAAACTACGGCCCTGCGATCCGACACCATCCGGTTGGTGCAAAACGGATGTGCATTCCATGGACTTCGTTCCGAAGATCCAAATCAGCATCTGAGGGATTTCCTCAAAATCGTCGATTCCATCGACCTTGATGCTACTACTCGGGAGACCACGCGCCTGCGTCTCTTCCAATTCTCTCTACGGGACCAAGCTAGTAATTGGCTTGAGCGACTTCCCGCCGGCTCCATCTCAAGTTGGGATGATCTTACTTCTCGCTTCCTTGCTCAATTTTTCCCACCGGGGAGAACCACTAAGCTTAGGAATGACATCTTGATGTTCCAACAACATCAAGGTGAATCTCTCTACGAAGCATGGACCCGATTCAAGGACTTACTTCATAAAGTCCCTCATCACGGCATTGATCTTTGGCTCCAAGTCCAAATCTTTTATGATCATGTCAACTTCCCCACTAAGCGATCCATTGACCAAGCGGCCGGTGGAAAACTTAGTGATTTCACCGCGGAAGAATCATGTGGTATAATAGAGGACCTCGCCCTCTATGACAACGAAAGTTGGGATGACCCCCGTGAGCTGCCCAAAACTGTTAAGGCAATCTCCTTGCCTCCTTCCGACCGTAGGATGATCGAACTTGAAGATCAAGTTAGATTCCTCATGAGCTCATACGAAACTCCTAAATCTACACACCATGTGAACAAAGCTTCTTCCTCGTGTGAGCCGTGTTGTGATCCTCATAACACGCGCAATAGCACTCGCTCCCCAGAACATGCTTCCGTTGACTACGCATCCTCGCGTATTAATGGAACGGGAGGAAGATTCCCTACAACACCCGGACCTAGGAATTTCAATGAAACCCGAGAGGCATGGAAAGGTAAGCCCGATTTCTACTGGGGACAAACCAAAGAATTCACCTCTAATGATTTCTCATGGCCCCCACCTAACGGTCCTAACCAACAAAATGTCGAAGGGATGTTGCAAAACCTAGTTGCATCCCAAGAAACCCAAATGGCTAAGCTCTCGGACCGCTTTAACCATCAACAAGCCGAGATGGATAGGAAAATAGACAACCTTTTGAAAGCCATAGCTAATAGTGATAAGAAGGTTAGTGCTATCTCAACTCCCGAGCCTTGAGGTATAGAGATTAAGGATCCAAGCAAGCTAACGAAGTATGTCCAATTCGTCAATACCATCGCCTTAGTTGAACCTAATGAAACAAATGACGAAGAGGACTATACACTTGTGGATGATAAAACACCCGAGGAAGTAGATGAAGTAGACATTGACTATTTCAACAAATTTCCTACGGAAGAAGAACTATCTCGCCACCCTCACTTAGTGCGTGACCTCCGTCACATGTATGTTAAGAAAAGTCCTCGAATCAAGTTTGGGAACCCTTGGAATCTTAACATACCATGTGTCATAGGACACCTTTTTGTGGCAAAAGCCTACATTGATCGAAAATCCCCAATCAACATAATGACTAGCACCTATTACAATTGGATATTGAAGAAGCCTATTCCAACTAGGCGAGACCCCAATGATCCTAATGTTAGTTGCAATTTTCTAGGAAGAATTAAGGGATTGCCCGTTTATGTAGGTAGTTTCACGTTTCCTACGGATTTCATAATTGTGGATGATATTAGCACGGCCATAGACCCTAGTTTGTCCCATGTTATTCTAGGAAAACCTTTCATAGAAAGCACCGGGATGACCTATGACCCCTCGTTAGGAGTAGTGCGATTCAAGAATGAGACCGATGACATAGCTTACCAAATGCCGTTTAAGATTGAGAAGTTTTCATCACTCTCTAATGATGAAAAGGAACTTAAACTGTCGGTATATTTTAGGAATGATGAGGATAGGGAGAAGGGTGTTGATTATGTTATGGCTAAGATTTTCGGATTCTATAAGGATTGCTTGAGCCTAGGACCGGAATATAGGACCGATTGGGGAGAGGATGAACTCTTAGGGAAGCGCATTTTAGGGCACTTCTACAACATGGAATCCCCCATTAGAAACCGTCAAGAGGGCGGTAATGAGAAAACGTAGATGTACGATTATGAGTCTAGCTACAAGACTCTTAAGTAAAGAAAAGCGCTTCGTGGGAGGCAACCCATGCTTAATTGTTTGCTTGTTAGTGTCTTATATCTTTTATTAATTGTTTATCCTCATGTTTAAATTTGTAAAAATGCTTTATTTTGTTTTTAACCTCGTCTTAATTGCATATAAAGGTATTTTACATAAAGGATAAGTGTAGGGAGGATTACACACGTTTTCAAAAGAAACGTAAACATGAGAATAACAATTAACTAAAAGATATATGTTTGTTTGTTCGAGTAAAATGCTTGTATCGAGTCATAATGGATGTTTTGCAGAAATTTTTCCAGATTCTAAAGATGTAAATTTTCCAGAATTTTTTCCAGAAAATCGCAGACCAGTTTTTGTCAGGATAACCTGACGGCGTCAGGAAGGAGTAAAAACATCAGATTACTTTTTTCTCGTTTTCTGAGCTACTTATAAATTTTTGGAATTTTCCAGGTCTTAATTTTCTTAGAAATTCTGTAAACATCCATTCCACAAGCATTATATCCTAGTTTAAATCGAGTCTTATATATATTATTACCGCCGATTTTACGCGAAGGTTTCGTTTGTTTTCTTCAAGTGTGCAGGTTTAGTTTGTCAAGAAGAAGTTACATAAGATTGGAGGAGCTTTTCACGCAATAATTCTTCTTGGAAAAGAGTTTAACCACCACTTTACACGGATCCTACCGAGGTAATCAGGGGAGTATTAGTTTCTTTCGTTTTTAATTACCTTCTTTTATCATAACTTTGATACTTTCGGGGAACATTGGGGACACTGTTCAGTTTAAGTGTAGGGAGGAAAAATAAAACGGGAACTTTGAAACTATGCTTATCCTTGATTATTTGCTTTGTCCAATTGTGATTGTGTAATAAACCATGAGAAAATGTCGGTTAGGGTAATTTTGGCACCAAATTTAAAATTTTTTATGACATATAGGAGTGGGCCATTAGTCTTAACAAAAGCGTCTCATGGATAGGAAGTTATATGACTAGCACAAAAACCCTTTACCACCCAAATTCCACCAAAATGTGAGGATCGCCCTTAGATTGGTAGGAATAAAAGCATTCATCTTTAATGCTTATAGTGTGAACCGGTAGTATATTAGATTCTAGAACTTGTTTTGTGATGCATTCCGAGATCGCAAGTGAGGCTACACTTGTGTAGTTAGGAATAACTAAATGATAAGAGGCATTAGGATAACCCTTGTTTGATACCTGTAATATAATTACTTCTTCCACATCGGTTGAGTAATTCCCCCACACCCTTTGCGTTGTACTCATCTTTAGTACACGATACCCCTAGTTAACCCCTCAGAGCCTATCCTTTTCGCGGTTCTCGTGATGTTTCGGTTTTTCCGGAATATCAATGAAGAGCATTGTTTACACCCCACCCCCAAATATACACCCAAATCGCCTTAGCCTACCCCTTATGCACTCACTTTTAGTGCAAATGTTTGTTATCACCCCAAACCCTTAGTTCAATTATCTAGTTGCTTGCATAAGTTGCTAAGTCGAGTCATATCCTTTGTATACAGTTTTGGGATGATTGGGATTCATGGGAAAAGTTAAAATTTATGAAATGACGGGAAGGGAACGTTAAATTCAAATTCTCTTTGTTTGCATAATAATGTACCCCAAGTGTTTTGATCTTTTCAATTCGGGTCAAATTAGTGTTAGAGTAATAAAAACTCAAGTGTAGGGATATGTCTATAAATCCCTATTATTTTGATGTTACCATAGAGGATGGTAGAGTAAAAGTGTATGAAAAAAAAAAAAAAAAAAAAAAATCGAAAAAAAATAGAAGAAGAGAAAAAGAAAAAAAAAAAAAAAAAAAACATACGGGCTACCATCCTACATCTATCTTTTAAATTTATGTTTGTTTATTTCAGTTATCTAGAGTTTAGAGTGTCGAGTCTTGGCTTAGCAACGCCATTCTTCGTATGCATTTAACATAAAGATTTTTGACTTACCACCACTAAATAGCCTATCCCACCAAACCCTTATTTCCCTACCGTAAGCCTAACATTACAACCCTTTAAAAGACCTCTTTGATAGTCTTTCCTAGGTGCTTACGCCAAAGCGATGGAGGTTTGATCTATTCTCAAGCCTATGGTAATCTATGTACTAGGACCGGTTAATGAGTGTTTATATCCCATTTCCTATTTGTTATATTTCTTATATACACCCGAGAGAGATGTGAGTATCCAAACACCCCATGTGAGGTGCTAGTATGTAATTTCCGTGCTTGTTATGACTTTTGCGGGGCTTATATGTGTTGTGGACCGTTTTGAATTAATGCTTAATGACCCCTAACTTATAAATTAATTGGCTAAAAGCACATTTGCTTGAGGACAAGCAAATAACAAGTGTAGGGATATTTGATAAGGTTTTAAAAGGTACCATTTTGAGGGGTCGTTTAAGTCCTTATTTGATCACTTTTGTATCCGTTATTGCTTAATATCGTTCCTTTTCACTTTTTAGGTCTCTTGAAGGCAAAATGCTGGAATGGCACTTATTTGGACGAAAAGGCGCGAATATATGAAGAAAATGGCCAAAGTCAAAATCGAGACACTCACAGTTGCTGAAACTAAAAGGCGACGGCGTCAGGTGTTAATGGCGACGCCGTCCCAAAATTATTGTGACGATCCAGAACCCAAAACTCGTATTTTCAAGTGACGACGTCTAGTTGTAAAAGAGTAGGCCGTCGCTACTCAGACGGCCTAGATGCAATCCAGACGACGTCCGAAGCTGAAGAGGACGGCGTCACGGACACAAGGTGACGCCGTCGCAAGGTTAACGTGGCCAAGACGAAACCCTAATGACGGCGACACGACGGCGTCACTAAACATAAGGTGACGCCGTCGCAATTGTAATCTTATATATAGAATCCGAATTTTTCAGTCTTTGTGTGGAGAGTCTTTGGAGTAAAAACCTAAAACCGAACCTAAGGTGTCTTGTACAGTATTTTAGGGTTTTAAACCCTATCTTACATCAAGATAAGTCTTTACTTCATTAATTCAATTATGTCTTTGATTATTTGTGTGTATGCTTGCATGTTCTCCATGTCCGGCTAATTTACTTGTGTGTTTGCTTAGGAAGTATGAAACTTAATTATTGAATATTGATTGGTTGTTTCTTATCTTAGTTGATTAATGATCTAGTAATGCGATAGGTCATTCGTTGTGTACTTAATGCTTGATTCATCTTTGTGAACCTTAGAATATAATTACCTGAGTAGTTGTAGGCTAAACCATCCAAAGAGCATCTAGTAATGCGATAGGTCATTCGTTGTGTACTTAATGCTTGATTCATCTTTGTGAACCTTAGAATATAATTACCTGAGTAGTTGTAGGCTAAACCATCCAAAGAGCGCCTTAGAGTAGGAGTTTATCATCCCTAGTGGGTTTGTAGACGAGACCCTTTGGTAAGTTCAAAGAGTTAGGGAGAAACGCATACCCTACAACTTTAGACACACAACGCAACTAGGAATAAGACGTGACACTCAACCATCAATAGGAGATAATTAAGGAGTAATACAAACTAAGTAAACACATCTTTAAACTATCATACGAGCACACATTAATTAGACATAGACTCCCACAACCGTAGTTTAGATAATTAGATAATAGTAGAGTAATCGGTAGAAATACCAACCCCCCAAATCCAATACCCGAGATTCGTACCTTTCCATTTCATAAAACATAAAAAGATAAAAAATAATCTTCCTCAACCTTAACCTTAGCGTAGTAACTCCTTACTAGCATTCCTATTCCCCTAGAGAACGATATCAATACCCGTGGCTTACCCTAATTACTACACTACAACGATTAGGTTCACTGCCTAGGGTGTTATAAAACTTGCTCGAAGAAAAGGAAGTTTCCTTGACCCCGAACGACGCGTGTAGCGTTATCAGGTATTCAAATGGGTTGAAGGGTTCAATTCTTAGAACACCCTGATTCTCGAATATTTGAACGTGTAATTTACTAAGATGGAAATTCAATCCTCAGGACATTTTCGTTTATGCACATGTTTTGCTTGATGTTTATTTTTCATGCAAAGGAAGTGAACTAAATTTGGGGAGGATTGTTGGAAAATTTAGTGCACTTGTAGGATTAGTTCACACCTTGTAATGGGTTAGGAGGTACGGAGTGTACACCCATAAGGTCCATGATAACCCTGACTCTTGTAGTGGTTTGTATTGGTAGTGCTTGTGGAAAGTACTGCTTGTGGAAAGTACTGCTTGTGGTTTCCACTGATAGGCAGTGTTTCCACTGATAAGCAGTGTTTCCACTGAAGCTTATGTTTCCACTGAAACTTGTGGATTCCACTGAAGCTTGTGGATTCCACTGAAGCAGTGTATCCACTGATAGCACTATGAAAGTACTGATGAAATTACTGCTTGTAACGGTTTTGACCTATTCAAGTGGCAGTTTCAACTGCTTAATGACCACGTTTAATTGGTCATGTAACCACTAACGGCTATAATGGGGATAATTATGAGGATATTAATGGGCCGATTAATACTCATAATTCCATTTGATTCGTGATAAGGTTTTAAAATGTACCATTTTGAGGGGTCGTTTAAGTCCTTATTTGATCACTTTTGTATCCGTTATTGCTTCATATCGTTCCTTTTCACTTTTTAGGTCTCTTGAAGGCAAAATGCTGGAATGGCACTTATTTGGACGAAAAGGCGCGAATATATGAAGAAAATGGCCAAATTCAGAATCGAGACACTCAAAGCTGCTGAAAACAGAAGGCGACGGCGTCAGGTGTTAATTGCGAAGCCGTCGGAGGATTTTTTGTGACGATACAGTAGCCAAATACCCTATTTTCAAGTGACGACGTCGGGCTTTAAAAGAGTAGGCCGTTGCTACTCAGACGGCCTAGATGCAACCCAGACGACGTCAGAAGCTGAAGAGGACGGCGTCACGGACATAAGGTGACGCCGTCGCAAGGTTAACGTGGCCAAGACGAAACCCTAATGACGGCGACACGACGGCGTCACGAAACATAAGGTGACGCCGTCGCATATGTAATCTTATATATAGAATCCGAATTTTTCAGTTTTAGAGAGGGTCTTTTGGAGTGAAAACCTAAAACCGAACCAAAGGTGTCTTGTACAGTATTTTAGGGTTTTAAACCCTATCTTACATCAAGATAAGTATTTACTTCATTAATTCAATTATGTCTTTGATTATTTGTGTGTATGCTTGTATGTTCTCCATGTCCGGCTAATTTATTTGTGTGTTTGCTTAGGAAGTATGAAAATTAATTATTGAATATTGATTGGTTGTTTCTTATCTTAGTTAATTAATGATCTAGTAATGCGATAGGTCATTCGTTGTGTACTTAATGCTTGATTCATCTTTGTGAACCTTAGAATATGATTACCTGAGTAGTTGTAGGCTAAATTATCCAAAGAGTGCCTTAGAGTAAGAGTTTATCATCCCTAGTGGGTTTTGTAGACGAGACCCTTTGGTAAGTTCAAAGAGTTAGGGAGAAACTCATACCCTACAACTTTAGACACACAATGCAACTAAGAATAAGGACGTGACAACTCAACCTTCAATAGGAGATAATTAAGGAGTAGTACAACCTAAGTAAACACATCTTTAAACTATCATACGAGCACACATTAATTAGACATAGACTCCCACAACCTTAGTTTAGATAATTAGATAATAGTAGAGTAATCGGTAGAAATACCAACCCCCCAAATCCAATACCCGAGATTCGTACCTTTCCATTTCATAAAATAAAAAAATAAAAAAATAATCTTCCTCAACCTTAACCTTAGCGTAGTAACTTCTTACTAGCATTCCTATTCCCCTAGAGAACGATATCAATACCCGTGGCTTACCCTAATTACTACACTACAACGATTAGGTTCACTGCCTAGGGTGTTATAAAACTTGCTCGAAGAAAAGGAAGTTTCCTTGACCCCGAACGACGCGTGTAGCGTTATCAAGTTTTTGGCGCCGCTGCCGGAGAATAGAATAGCTAGTTAGTAGTCCACCTCGTTTAAGTTCTTTGCTTGATTCCTATCAAGTAAAATTTTCTCATTTTTAGCTTTCTCTTAGTCTATCCCCCTTCTTCGTGACCTTTGTTCGTAACACCCATCACTTTTCATCATGGAGGATGATAACCAACCACCACTCATCAACCCACCGCCAAATGACCCGCCAAGAGCCCGTACTCTTGGTGAATACTCAAGACCAAGCCACCTAGGCTATAGGAACACCATTGAGCTTCCCGACCAAGCCCAAACTACGGCCCTGCGATCCGACACCATCCGGTTGGTGCAAAACGGATGTGCATTCCATGGACTTCGTTCCGAAGATCCAAATCAGCATCTGAGGGATTTCCTCAAAATTGTCGATTCCATCGACCTTGATGCTACTACTCGGGAGACCACGCGCCTGCGTCTCTTCCAATTCTCTCTACGGGACCAAGCTAGTAATTGGCTTGAGCGACTTCCCGCCGGCTCCATCTCAAGTTGGGATGATCTTACCTCTCGCTTCCTTGCTCAATTTTTCCCACCGGGGAGAACCACTAAGCTTAGGAATGACATCTTGATGTTCCAACAACGTCAAGGTGAATCTCTCTACGAAGCATGGACTCGATTCAAGGACTTGCTTCATAAAGTCCCTCATCACGGCATTGATCTTTGGCTCCAAGTCCAAATTTTCTATGATCATGTCAACTTCTCCACCAAGTGATCCATTGACCAAGCGGCCGGTGGAAAACTTAGTGATCTCACCGCGGAAGAATCATGGGGGTATGATAGAGGACCTCGCCCTCTATGACAACGAAAGTTGGGATGACCCCCGTGAGCTGCCCAAAACCGTTAAGGCAATCTCCTTGCCTCCTTCCGACCGTAGGATGATCGAACTTGAAGATCAAGTTAAATTCCTAATGAGCTCCTACGAAAATCCTAAATCTTCACACCATGTGAACAAAGTTTCTTCCTCGTGTGAGCCGTTTTGTGATCCTCATAACACGCGCACTAGCACTCGATCCCCCGAACATGCTTCCGTTGACTACGCATCCTCACGTATTAATGGAACGGGAGGAAGATTCCCTACAATACCCGGACCTAGGAATTTCAATGAAACCCGAGAGGCATGGAAAGGCAAGCCCGACTTCTACTGGGGACAAACCAAAGAATTCACCTCCAATGATTTCTCATGGCCCCCACCTAACGGTCCTAACCAACAAAACGTCGAAGGGATGTTGCAAAACCTAGTTGCATCCCAAGAAACCCAAATGGCTAAGCTCTCGGACCGCTTTAACCATCAACAAGCCGAGATGGATAGGAAAATAGACAACCTTTTGAAAGCCATAACTAATAGTGATAAGAAGGTTAGTGCTATCTCAACTCCCGAGCCTTCAGGTATAGAGATTAAGGATCCAAGCAAGCTAACTAAGCACGTCCAATTCGTCAATACCATCGCCTTAGTGAAACCGGATAGAACAGATGACGAAGAGGACCATACACTTGTGGATGATGAAACACCCGAGGAAGTAGATGAAGTAGACATTGACTATTTCAACAAATTTCCTACGGAAGAAGAACTATCTCGCCACCCTCACTTAGTGCGTGACCTCCGTCACATGTATGTTAGGAAAAGTCCTAGAATTAAGTTTGGGAACCCTTGGAATCTTAACATACCATGTTGCATAGGACACCTTTTTGTGGCAAAGGCCTACATTGATCGCAAGTCCCCAATCAACATAATGACTAGCACCTACTACAATTGGATATTGAAGAAGCCTATTCCAACTAGGCAAGACCCCAATGATTTGCAATTTTCTCGGAAGAATTAAGGGATTGCCCGTTTATGTAGGTAGTTTCACGTTTCCTACGGACTTTATAATTGTGGATGATATTAGCACGGCCATAGACCCTAGCTTGTCCCATGTTATTCTAGGAAAACCTTTCATAGAAAGCACCGGGATGACCTATAATCCCTCATTAGGAGTAGTGCGATTCAAGAATGAGACCGATGACATAGCTTACCAAACGCCGTTTAAGATTGAGAAGTTTTCATCACTCTCTAATGATGAAAAGGAACTTAAACTGTCGGTCTATTATAGGAATGATGAGGATAGGGAGAAAGGTGTAGATTATGTTATGGCTAAGATTTTCGGATTCTATAAGGATTGCTTGAGCCTAGGACCGGAATATAGAACCGATTGGGGAGAAGATGAACTCTTAGAGAAGTGCATTATAGGGCACTTCTACAACATGGAATCCCTCATTAGAGACCGTCAAGGTGGCGGTAGTGAAGCAACGTAGGAGCACAACTACGAGTCTAGCTACAAGACTCTTAAATAAAGAAAAGCGCTTCGTGGGAGGCAACCCATGCTTAATTGTTTGCTTGTTAGTGTCATATATCTTTTATTAATTGTTTATCCTCATGTTTAAATTTGTAAAAATGCTTTATTTTGTTTTTAACCTCGTCTTAATTGCATATAAAGGTATTTTACATAAGGGATAAGTGTAGGGAGGATTACACACGTTTTCAAAAGAAACGTAAACATGAGAATAACAATTAACTAAAAGATATTTATGTTTGTTTGTTCGAGTCAAATGCTTGTATCGAGTCATAATGGATGTTTTTGCAAGAATTTTTCCAGATTCTAAAGATGTAAATTTTCCAGAATTTTTTCCAGAAAATCGCAGACCAGTTTTTGTCAGGATAACCTGACGGCGTCAGGATTGCAACCTGACGGCGTCAGGAAGGAGTAAAAACATCAGATTATTTTTTTCTCGTTTTCTGAGCTACTTATAAATTTTTGGAATTTTCCAGGTCTTAATTTTCTTAGAAATTCTGTAAACATCCATTCCACAAGCATTATATCCTAGTTTAAATCGAGTCTTATATATATTATTACCGCCGATTTTACGCGAAGGTTTCGTTTGTTTTCTTCAAGTGTGCAGGTTTAGTTTGTCAAGAAGAAGTTACATAAGATTGGAGGAGCTTTTCACGCAATAATTCTTCTTGAAAAGGATTTAACCACCACTTTACACGGATCCTACCGAGCTAATCAGGGGAGTATTAGTTTCTTTCGTTTTTAATTACCTTCCATTATCATAACTTTGATACTTTCGGGGAACATTGGGGACAATGTTCAGTTTAAGTGTAGGGAGGGAAAATAAAACGGGAACTTTGAAACTATGCTTATCCTTGATTATTTGCTTTGTCCAATTGTATTTGCGTAATAAACCATGAGAAAATGTCGGTTAGGGTAATTTTGGCACCAAATTTAAAATTTTTCGTGACATATAGGAGTGGGCCATTAGTCTTAACAAAAGCGTCTCATGGATAGGAAGTTGCATGATTAGCACAAAAACCCTTTACCACCCAAATTCCACCCAAAATGTGAGGATCGCCCTTAGATTAGTAGGAATTAAAGCATTCATATTCAATGCTTAGAGTGTGAACTGGTAGTATATTAGATTCTAGAACTTGTTTTGTGATGCATTCCGAGATCGCAAGTGAGGCTACACTTGTGTAGTTAGGAATAACTAAATGATAAGAGGCATTAGGATAAACCCTTGTTTGATACCCGTAATATAATTACTTCTTCCACATCGGTTGAGTAATTCCCCCACGCCCTTTGCGTTGTACTCATCTTTAGTACACGATACCCCTAGTTAACCCCTCAGAGCCTATCTGTTTCGCGGTTCTCGTGATGTTTCGGTTTTTCCGGAATATCAATGAAGAGCATTGTTTACACCCCACCCCCAAATATACACCCAAATCGCCTTAGCCTACCCTTTATGCACTCACTTTTAGTGCATTATTGTTATCACCCAAAACCCTTAGTTCAATTATCTAGTTGCTTGCATGAGTTGCTAAGTCGAGTCATATCCTTTGTATACAGTTTTGGGACGATTGGGATTCATGGGAAAAGTTAAAGTTTATGAAATGACGGGAAGGGAACGTTAAATTCAAATTCCCTTTGTTTGCGTAATAATGTACCCCAAGTGTTTTGATCTTTTCAATTCGGGTCAAATTAGTGTTAGAGTAATAAAAACTCAAGTGCAGGGATGTGCCTATAAATCCCTATCATTTTGATGTTACCGTAGAGGATGGTAGAGTAAAAGTGTATGAAAAAAAAGAAAAAAAAAAAAAAAAAAAAAAAAGTCGAAAAAAAAATAGAAAAAGAGAAAAAGAAAGAAATAGAGTGATTAAAAAAAAAAAAAAAAAAAAAAAAAAAAAAAAAACATAAGGGCTACCATCCTACATCTATCCTTTAAATTTATGTTTGTTTATTTCAGTTATCTAGAGTTTAGAGTGTCCAGTCTTGGCTTAGCAACGCCATTCTTCGTATGCTTGTGACAATAAGATTTTTGACTTGCCACCACTAAATAGCCTATCCCACCAAACCCTTTGTTTCCCTACCGTAAGCCTAACATTACAACCCTTCAAAGACCTCTTTGATAGTCTTTCCTATGTGCTTACGCCAAAGCGATGGAGGTTTGATCTATTCTCAAGCCTATGGTAATCTATGTACTAGGACCGGTTAATGAGTGTTTATCTTCCATTTCCAACTTGATATATTTCATATACACCCGAGAGATGAGAGTACCCAAACACCCCATGTGAGGTGCTAGTATGTAATTTCCGTGCTTGTTATGACTTTTGCGGGGCTTATATGTGTTGTTGACCGTTTTGAATTAATGCTTCATGACCCCTAACTTATAAATTAATTGGCTAAAAGCACATTTGCTTGAGGACAAGCAAATAACAAGTGTAGGGATATTTGATAAGGTTTTAAAAGGTACCATTTTGAGGGGTCGTTTAAGTCCTTATTTGATCACTTTTGTATCCGTTATTGCTTAATATCGTTCCTTTTCACTTTTTAGGTCTCTTGAAGGCAAAATGCTGGAATGGCACTTATTTGGACGAAAAGGCGCGAATATATGAAGAAAATGGCCAAAGTCAGAATCGAGACACTCAAAGCTGCTGAAAACAGAAGGCGACGGCGTCAGGTGTTAATTGCGATGCCGTCGGAGGATTTTTTGTGACGATACAGTAGCCAAATACCCTATTTTCAAGTGACGACGTCGGGCTTTAAAAGAGTAGGCCGTTGCTACTCAGACGGCCTAGATGCAACCCAGACGACGTCAGAAGCTGAAGAGGACGGCGTCACGGACATAAGGTGACGCCGTCGCAAGGTTAACGTGGCCAAGACGAAACCCTAATGACGGCGACACGACGGCGTCACGAAACATAAGGTGACGCCGTCGCATATGTAATCTTATATATAGAATCCGAATTTTTCAGTTTTAGAGAGAGTCTTTTGGAGTGAAAACCTAAAACCGAACCTAAGGTGTCTTGTACAGTATTTTAGGGTTTTAAACCCTATCTTACATCAAGATAAGTATTTACTTCATTAATTCAATTATGTCTTTGATTATTTGTGTGTACGCTTGCATGTTCTCCATGTCCGGCTAATTTATTTGTGTGTTTGCTTAGGAAGTATGAAACTTAATTATTGAATATTGATTGGTTGTTTCTTATCTTAGTTAATTAATGATCTAGTAATGCGATAGGTCATTCGTTGTGTACTTAATGCTTGATTCATCTTTGTGAACCTTAGAATATGATTACCTGAGTAGTTGTAGGCTAAATTATCCAAAGAGTGCCTTAGAGTAAGAGTTTATCATCCCTAGTGGGTTTTGTAGACGAGACCCTTTGGTAAGTTCAAAGAGTTAGGGAGAAACGCATACCCTACAACTTTAGACACACAACGCAACTAAGAATAAGGACGTGACAACTCAACCATCAATAGGAGATAATTAAGGAGTAGTACAACCTAAGTAAACACATCTTTAAACTATCATACGAGCACACATTAATTAGACATAGACTCCCACAACCTTAGTTTAGATAATTAGATAATAGTAGAGTAATCGGTAGAAATACCAACCCCCCAAATCCAATACCCGAGATTCGTACCTTTCCATTTCATAAAATATAAAAATAAAAAAATAACTTCCTCAACCTTAACCTTAGCGTAGTAACTTCTTACTAGCATTCCTATTCCCCTAGAGAACGATATCAATACCCGTGGCTTACCCTAATTACTGCACTACAACGATTAGGTTCACTGCCTAGGGTGTTATAAAACTTGCTCGAAGAAAAGGAAGTTTCCTTGACCCCGAACGACGCGTGTAGCTTTATCAATTAGCTTAGAGTAAAATCCTATAAATAGGATATCTGATTATGCATGAAGGACACACAGAAAACACGAAGCACTTGTAAGCGCAAGGGTTATTGAATTGTGCCTAATTCTATAACTGCATTTGGTCTTATCCCAAGTAGATATTCGTGTAACCCAGGCATTAGGGTCGAATAGTTTAGTTTGGAAAGTGATCACACGATTCCAAGTGATATCCGGTAACCACCAAGTGGTATTTGTTAGTGCTGACTATTGTTGTTTCTGCTGAAGTTGATTATCTAACCCTGCTGCTGGGCTAACCACACTAACAATATAAGTATTGCATGAAAACTGCAAAATTGATCACCATAGTATCTAAAAATGACATCTTATTCACAAATAGTTGTTTACATTACCTAATTAGCAGGGGAGGAATTAGGAGTGTCCTGTGGAGTCACGGGAGCTTGATGGAATGTTGCTTCACACTGTTAAGTTTTAGTTAAACAAAACTACGATTTTTCCAAATTGCACCCAGTCTAAAGAAATTATATTTCTAGCCTTTGTTTAATAAGAGTAACAAAGACTACGTGTGCCCATAACCACACAATGGAATAGTCTTGCCATTACCAACAAGAATATGTGTCTGGTCATAACTTTAAATCATAACCCAGACACTGAGTTAGAGATATGATAACATCGAAAATATTGAGCGTAATGTTTGGAATAACAAGGCTTGAGCTCGGGTCGTTTATATTTAGAATAACATGCGATGTGAGGCATAAGCAAATGTTATACCTATGGGGTGGGGTGACTCAAATTGAAAAGGACGAGAGTGTACCTTAAGATGTCGTCATATGTGAGGTAACGCCTGTATCCATATACTATTGATCATCCGGAGGTGTAAGATACATAGTGTGCATTGCTTGAACAAGATTAGTTGATATGCTTGAAGGTGGTATAGTTGAAGCTGCATAACTTTTAGTTGGACGTGGCCCGAGTATGCCTTCGGTGTTGGAATGTCCACTAGTGTGACAACCGGCAATTTAGGGAGTCTATTTTAGGTAACCGCATTACGTTAAATTAAACTGAGTTTTGACTTTAACACTATTTTATAAACCGTGACTTGATTTTATATCGTCGATTGGTTTTTACGGTTTATTTCATTATTAAATGAGTTATCGTATGCGTTTTAACTCTATTTGGTAGGCACTATTCGATTCGGCACTAGAAAAGCCTAAAACAAGAGTTATTGTAACTTTTAGACCGTAACTCGAAAATTGACAAATAAATAGTCAAAACTTGTGGAAAAACGTGAGTAACGATGTTGGGAAGTCAAATAAATGTAGTGGGACACTCGGGGGACGATATGTGAGCTCGGGAATGGGTAAACGAGATAGATACGAAAAGTTTCAACCCGAACCCTCCTCTTTTTAATTGTAGCCGGCGCCCCCCCCCCCTTCCTAATTAATTATTTTGAGGTCCCTAGTTCACGAGTATATATACCCAACCCAAGCCTCACTTCCACCTTCCATTTCTCTCACTAGAAAACACACACAACACTATTTCTCTCTCTAGTTTCTCACTCTAAAAACCCTAGCCACCCTCCACCACCGCCGGCCACTATTCCGGCCACCACAGGCCACCGGCGGCGCGTCACATCACACCTCCACCACCAAAAGATAGATCTCTTTCTCCTCTTTCCAACCATATATTATACACTCAATTTGGACTTCATTAACACCTCCAAATTCAAGAATTAAGATTCGTACTTTTAGGGTTTCTAAAGATTTCAAAGGGCTTTTGTAATTGGTGATTAGAGAAGGTAAATAGAACATGTTTTGAGCTTGTTTGAACAATAAAAAGCCACGAAATGGGTAATTAGGGTTTCGACCTAATTATTATTTTTGGGGCTTTTGGGTGGAACATGGAATTAAAGCTAATTAGTGATGAAATAAACAAGTAATTAGTGTTTGGTACATGTGTGGTGCATTAATTTGATGGGTTTTGCATTTTAGGGTTTAGTTGCATGTTCTTGGTCTAGATTGTTGATGGGTTTTGTGTTTAGTTAGTGTTTGGAGCTTGAATGATTGGATTTGAGTGTTTTGGATTGGATTTGGTTGTGTTTGGTTGAGCAATATGGGACGTACGAACCACATAGGGTTCGTACGTGGCTCTTGAGTGGCGTACGAGACCCACTTGGGTCTTGGGTCCGAGTCGGGTCGATTTGGTAGCTTATTGATTGGTTTAGTTGAGGTTTGGATGAGACGCGTGGAGCCGAAAAGCTTTTAGAAGCTTGTTTGGTTCACGTGGTCTTGACCGCGACCGTGTCATGACCATTAGGGTCATAACATTGGTTTCGAGTATAATTGGTCGATTGATTGGTTGGCGAGATTGTTTTGAGTTGGTTTGGGATTGAATTGCTACGTTATGACTTTTAATTATGGACTTGATATATATATATTGTGACTTTGAGCTACGTCGGCGTCACTTTGACTTTTTAGTCAATAGTTGACTCTGACAAAGCCGTAACATGGACTTTAGTATTATTTGGACGATTGATTGATTAAAAGCCGAGAAGTTATGACTCGTGCTTGTGGACTCGAAACGAATAACGATATGAGATTTATATTGGAATTTGACGAAATATATTTATATATGGAAATGCTAATAAAACTATGAAATGTAAATAATAATGGGCTTTTGTACCAAAAATATCAATAACAAGATTTATCTTGTTATTTACTAGTTTTAAATGAAACTAACGACTAAATTGGAGAGGTTTTGTAATAAATAAATAATTAACGTTTCGAGTACACGTTTATCAATAAATGTCAATTGTGGACATTTAATGTTGGATAAGTAATTATTTATTTGCGTTATGTGTGCATGGGTTACGGATAACCTAACATTAATATTGTTGATCCACGTGGGTAGCGGACTTATTAGGTTGACGAATCTAATAAGAGCCCGCTAGGTACGTTGGGTAACCTTATTAATGGGTGAATTATCATTATGACTCTTTAAGGATACGATTGATTTATGGGATAATAAGTGATACGAGTAAATAAATGAGCTTATCGAGTTGACGAATTCGATAAGGTCTACTATTTATTCCGAAACTTATTGAACTATGGAGCTTATCGTTAAAGGTCTCATTGTGTCGCATTGAGTTATATATTGGTTGTTTGAGTGCATTCATGGCATCATATTGAGTCGATACACCCACATGAGGATACCAAACACTAGGATTAAATGGTGAAACGAGACGTTTTTGGAAACAAAGGAATGGAATATATTGGGGTAGTTAACGTTGATTTTGAGGAATATGTATATTAAGTTGGTCTACATTAATAGGTTGTGCCGAGTCGATAGTTGCTGTGCTGTGATTTCTGTTATCTTCTGCTAGTGATATTTGTGCGTTGATTGTGCGTTTATTGCTTGAGGTGAGTTTCATAGCCCCACTTTTATATACGTTTTAACTACGTTTTGAACTATTTTGGGGTGAGAATCATGCTACTATTTTTGGACCGTTAAAACTATTTGGATTTGCTTATATACTGACTGAGTAGATAGATGTGCGATAGTTGTTGCCTTAGTCTAGGTTTTACCGTGCCTAACTAAGAATAGACTTCTATCTCGACCTAGCCCGGGGTTGGCAACTGTTCTAGAGGTTGCCACGACAGTACTGGACTAGAGTCGCAGGGGCCCGAGTAAGTGATTATATGATTGGAGATCCGGGTAGGATCAGTGTGTGAAACGGTATTTGCCTATCTAGGTCTTGCATAGCAAATCAACTCTTACAGGTCCACTATGATTTTGTTGAACTTAAACCTATGAACTCACCAGCGTAAGCTGACCTTTTAGCATGATTTCTCAGGTATTTGAGAGATGTTTGGATTATTTGACGTGTGGAAGCTTGGCATGGAGGCGTGGTTCAAGGATCAATTTCTGACTCTGATAAACAATGGGGACCTATTTTGTTAAACTATGTTTTGGGCCTAAAATTTATATCTTCGGATTAAATGTTTGAATATTTGATTTGAGATTGGTTTTAAATGGTTAAATGGTTATCTTTTATTTTACTTGTTTGCGATACCAATCCAAAAAGTAACGCCCCGAAAACTTGATTAAGTCTTCCGCTGTACCGAGATTTGGGGGTGTTACAACTAGGCCGAGTCCATGAAGCCGTGGGGAAAGGAAGCAGTGGAGTGCCCCAAAAGAATAGAGACCAGGCCCAAGGAGAAAAATGTCCCCATTGAGAGAATTGATGTGGTTTATTGATGTGTGACCTGCCACAACCACGTCCATCTCCAATGCGACCACCTCCGTAGTTCTTATTTGTCCTCCCACAACCACGATTTGAGGGGTCATTATGTTGCATGCGTAGTTGTTGAGAAATGGTACCAGTGGAGGGATTGTTTTGGTTTTTGGAGTTCGAAGAAGAGGTAAGGGCAAAAGTGAGCGGTTTTAGATGTGATGATGACATTTGATGCTTGTTTATTTTGTGAGTTTCATCAAGAATAAGCCTAGAGCTTGCTTCATAAAAAAGTGGGAGGGGATCACTTTGTGACTAAAGCTTGCAACATTGTCATTGCCCTCGTTATGACCGGAAATGAGTTGTAAAACAAGACGATTATTGGAGATAGGAGCTCTGGCATTTGAGAGTTGATCTGAGAGCATCTTGAGCTCTTGACAATAAGAAAAAATAGAAGAAATATTATCAAGACGGGTGTTAGTGAATTGGTGTTTGAGATAAACAACCCTCGAGTTCTTGTTATCTTGAAAGATATCTTTCAAGCATGCCAATGCTTTGCGGCAGTAATGTCGGGTTCCAGAATGGTGTGCATAAGTTCACTGGATATGGTGCCGTAAATCGACTGAAAAACAATGGCATCCAAAGTAGACCATGTTTATGGATCAACAATTTTGGGTGGTGTGGCGTCTTTTGGTGGTGGTGCAGAAGGGCAAACGGGTGGTGGGGGAAGGATGTGATCAGTAACTCTGTCGACATTGGATCTTGAAGAGTTCTTACCAATACAAGTATTGGCCATTCTCCGCAGGGCCGTCCCGTGAATTTTAGGGGCCCTATGCCATTTTGATTATGTAGGCCTCTCGAACAACCGGAAAATTTGGAGTATATGTAAAATAAGTATAGAACATTAGACAACTATCCGACAGCGTAAAAATAATTGTGTGTGACGCATCTATATTCATCACATTAATATTTTGGGCCACATTGAAACCTTTTTTATAAACTATGCATATATAAAAATTCATATAGAAAATCAATTGGACTAATTTTTACAGCATCCCCAAACTTGGGTTAAGAATATTGATTTTGTAAATCTATTTGTACTTCTTTAAAAATATAGCCTAAACACAAGGACTAAAGTGTAGACACTATAAACCTTAGGGTGCCAAAAGACTATAAGCTATAATTATCATCTTCCTCAGCCCATCAAGCGTACATACATGCTCTATTTTTAGTTTCTTCCTTAAATTGTTTAAAACTAATCTACGTTTCAGTTATATAAAGTCAACATTCAAAATATTTAAAATATGTTCTAAGATTTTCTTTAAACCCCGAATCAATTAAGCCCTGCATTATAACATCGGAGGCCCCAAAAATTTTGAGGCCCTGTGCGGTTGCGCACTCTGCACACCTTAAAATCCGGCCCTGATTCTCCGAGTTGAGGTCAATACGTATGAGATTTGTTATGCTGGAGACGGTAGGGTTGAGTATTTTATTCTGCCATTGGAGAGATTAGAAACGAAGAACCAGAAAGGAAAATGAGGGTGGCGTGTTTTAGGGTTAGGTATTAGACAGGTCTGATACCATGTGAAAATAGAATGTATGTTTCATTAACCAAATCAAAGGCATATATATACTATCTATAATGGAAAAATCAACTATTATTGAAACTGAAAAGTGAAAACTTAATTTATTTTGAGGAAACAAACTAATATACGGCTGGAAACTTAATTATGTATTTATTAGCGAAAATTATTCAATCATTATAATCTAGAAAAGCATTCAATCATATAACATACACGGGTATAAACTTATATCATTGTAAAATTTTATTATTATGCACGGATACTCGTCTAATATATATAACATAAATATATATCCATCCTAACAGAAAATGGATGGAATATACATTGTAAATAACAAAATAAATACTATATTGCTAACAAATAATAATTCAGTTTTTTTTTTTTTTTACTTAAATTAATGTTTTCCTACATGAATAAATTGTTCTTCCAAATTTAAACAAGTATTTTGACCTTTTGTCCATGTATTGGTTGGCAAGTGGAATTTGAAAGTCAAATCCATTATGGTGCGATCATATTCATTATAAAACCTAAAAAAATAATATTGTCAAGTGGAATTTGGAAGTCAAATCGATTATGGTGCAACCATTTATATTTACTAGGCGTACCCGTGTCTAGCGGCATCGATTTCTAGCGGCAGACAATTAACGATATGCGATATTGTGGCAAGTGTTTCGTATAACGTTCAAAATAGAACGTGAAAAGATCAAAATTTAATTACAAACGGTTGTAGCATGAAATAATTCAACTCTAGCAAAAAAATTTAACATGTATCAAATGACATATAAAAATATTTAATGAATCTTAAAATAAAACATTACATCAATTATGAAATATTAACTAACACACGTTACTCGTCGCGTAAAACTTCTTGATCCACGACATCTGAGGTATAGATTTCAGCTTGACGGAACTCTTTGACTGGTTTAACCAATATTTTTGTTGTTCTACGAGATATCCCTCTAAACAATATCACACAATACGCAATTTTCAAATTGATTTTTCCCGCCTTGAATAAGTTTTGAGTGAAATAAGTTTCCATTTTCAATTTCGTTTTCTTGTAGGAAATTAAAATCAAAGTTGTATCGCCAAAGTTGTATATATTTGACTTGAATAAATTTCGTTTTCTTGAGTGAAATAAGTTTCCTTGAATAAATTCATAACAAAGCATGTTTTGGGGATGTTTAATAATTGTAATACTTTCCAAAGTTGTATATATTTGACTTCCTCAAAGTTGTATCTGTGCATAGCAACAAAATTTTCTAACAGCAAACAGCTATGGTTGTGATAAAACGTGAAATAACCAAAATGCATAGCGACGAGATATCTAGCGGCAAACAACTATAAGTGTTTCGTATAACGTGTATACATAAAACGTGAAATAACCAAAATGTAATTGCAAAAAATTGTAACATGCGATAATTCAACTCAACGAAAAAGCTTTAAATGCATCAAAGAACATTTAAAAACATTTAGTCAAACTGAAAATAAAACATTGCATCAATTATAAGATAAGATAACTAACAATACACACTATTCGTCATGTAAAGCTTCTCGATACACGACTTTAGAGGTGTAGACTCCTTCTTGACCGAAATCTTTGATCGGCTTCACTAATACTTTTGTAGTCCTACGAGATATCTCTCTATACAACGCAATATAAAGCTAGCCAAGCGAGAAAACAAAGTCCAACAAATAGACGCCCACGTTTGGAATTGTATACTATACTAATACAAATAACAAACAAAATGACTGAAAAACGGCCATGAAGTATAGTGATAAAACAACAAATTTATAAAGATAAATAAGATATTATAATGTACTAATTTCAAAATCATCATCAACATTTTTTTGATTATTCATTTTCATGTAATTCTACTTAACTTAACTATACCACAAGTTGAAATGAAAATGAAAGCTAGGGTGTTTATATAATAGAGAATTGGATAATGTTTTGGAAAATATACTAACTATAAAGATTCTTACAAATCATTGGCATTTTAAGTTTTCAACTTTATGTTTCAGTTTTACGTCAATACTTAGGTGGTTTGAAATGAAAATGGAAATTAGGTGTGTTCCCTAAATTATTCTGAATTTGTTTGAAAGTCAATAAAGTAAACATGTACTCTTTATAATTTGAATTACTACGTAGTTTGAATTTCCTTCAATAAGTTACCCGTGCATTATATTGGCAAGTATATGATTTGTTTTTTAATTTAATAAAATAATGAAAACATGTATCATTTCCATATTATCTTTGTCAGCCATGAAAACTTGTATCCTTTCCATATTGTCATTGTCAATCATGAAAGGTTGTATCCTTTCCAAATAATCTTTGTCAACCATGAAAGCTTGTATCCTTTCCATATTGCTTTTGTCAATCATGAAAGCTTGTATCATTTCCAAATAATATTTGTCAACCAAGAAAGATTGTATCATTTCCGTTTTATATTTGATAACCATGAAATAAGTTATGTTGATTTAGGCGTGTATATGATGTATCCGATTATGAGTTATGTTGATTTTAATATTATTTGCTAAAGAATGAATTAGGCGTGTATATTCAGCCCATTTTGAGTTTCGTAGGCGAAAATGGCAACCATATTATCTTTGTCCCTAAATTTAATATGACATGAGCAAGTTGACTTTAAAGAATCTTGCATACTTTAGTCATGATTTTGTCATTTTAATAAGTTTGTGGTTACTGAACTTTTGAGTAGATTTGATGTTGTAATGGAAATAAAACAGAATACTTTAATCGGTCAATGAAAGGTAGACATAGTCGAAAAACATACGCAACATGATAGGTAACGCTATATATGAATATGTTTATTTTCAGTAGAACAAGCTTCATCAAACCTTCAACACTATTGGTGTCGCTTTCAATTCTATGTTTCAGAGAGTCTATTATATGCAACAATGCAGTGATCTCTTTACGAACCAAATCTACCCAAATCCGATCTATTTTAGCCGTTGTAGCTCCGAAAAGTTGTTCGACATCAACATGAACATCAATTGTACGAGAGTTTGTGTTTGTTTCAGAATTTATCTTATAAAAGGAGAAAAAAGATAATACATTATCTATCATTAAAATAGTACCAAAAAAAATATTAATAAAAGAAAAATAAAAAAATTAATAAAATAACGATAGAATGACTTTAGGTATCGTCCAATATCACATAACACAAATATAAAAAAGGTACAACATATTTACCGTAGCATTTGGATCACTTTGGTCAAGCATGGCCGCATCTTGATTTTCAAAAAATTTGGTTCATGCATTTCTGTTTTAATCGAATTCATATTTGCTAGCCTAATGATCAATTTGTTCCCAAAGTTCATTTTAATGGAAAACGTCATGTATATATATAGATTTCATGATATGAAGATTTTGTATATATAATAGGTAATAGAGATATTGTTTCTTTTAAAGAGATGAATCGTTTAAAAAAGCCATGTCTTTAAAGAGATGAATGAATCATTTCTATTAGTGTAGTTTAGTCATTAATTGGCTGTGACTATTTGTTGTTGGCCTGTTTGTGTTTCAGTTAGCAAAGGAAGAGCACAATAGTTTCCTTTATTAGTGTAAATTCAACATTGTAAAATTAGTTAACTTACTTGCAAACCGGACCACCTTGTGTTTGTAAATTCATCCTTCTTTCTTTTTCATGTCCATGATTAAACATGTTTTGTAGATCATACATCTAATCTAGTTTCGTTACACTCTTTGATATAGCTTTTGTGGTCGCGGTATCTTATGCCTCTAACCGGTTGTCTCTTCTCTCGCTTCCTTCATCTCCATGGCTATGGAGATGGACTTCTTCTTCTTCGAAGTTTTCTATTTCTTCAGTGAATATCCACCACCCGCCGATGCCACCTTCGTCGTAAATGTGAGAGACTTTAAGTAAAAATTAAAAGTAAATGTTATTATACACATTGTACATATTAATATTAATAAAATACGCAAAGCTTCATACAAGCTAAAAAGTTGATGGTACATATAGTTTTGAAAATCGGACCAGACCGGACCAACGTGTTCAACTGGGAACCGGTGTCACCACCGGTTCGGCTAACCAATTAAAGCCATCCGAAAACGAACCAGAGAGGACCCGTTGAAACCAATACCGGGTTGACCCGGGACGCTTCAAACCCGGCGGACTGACCCGATTTAATTTGACCTGTTTTCGACCCAACCTATCGGTTTGACTCGGTTTAAATCGACCTGTTTTTTTATTGGAACGGTTCAACCGGTTGAACCACCCGGGTCGAATCGGGTTTCAAATTTGACAAAAATTATATGAGAAATGATGAATTAGTTGTGGAACCCGTAACATTTTTTTTTTTTTTTTTTTTTTTTTTTTAAGGAGAGACCAAGTAATTTTAGTTTTTTGTTTATTTTGCTTTGACACATGTAATTTGTCATTTGTATAATGTTATTTTAAAAAATTGCACCACTTAAGGGACTAGCATATATGAATCGTCTTTTAAAAGTTAATATATATTGTATAATCCTTTGTCCAGTATATCAATAATGTTATGTAAGTTTATTAAAATCACAAAAATTAAATATTATTGTTATCTTTAACGATAATTATTTGTACCTCAAACAAATAGCTTTGAACAATGCATAAATATCTATGCAAATTGATAGTACAAAATAATCTTATTATTGTGACATCAAATTTGCAAAGTTACAATTTTAAAAGCCACACACCAAATGATAAACGCTACACATGTAAAAAATAAGTTATCACTGTCTAAATTACCGACAAAACAAGAAAAAACGGTCACACATGTTCGCTATACCTCTAAACTACAATTTATCAACTACATAATACCGTTGTTTTTTTTGTAATGCTTGAATTTATTATTACTAAAAATCTTAATAACTTAAAACAATCCTATTAGAAAATATACTCCCACACTTAGATCGACTCCACATATTTTTTTTAAAAACTATATATTTATGTTGCTATGTAACCACACATCAGAATTGTAGTTTTTCGAAAATGATTCTCTGATGCTACAAATACAGTTTGTTGAAAGAAACTTATGAGTCGTCGGAATTTTACAAAAAACTAGACATGAGAGACTTTAAGTAAAAACTTTGTTTAGTGCAAACAATCTGCGATAGTGTGCTCAACTATCATTGATTTAGTGGGTGTTTATTTTTTTCCTTTATACTCTCTTAATGAGATAAATGTGAGCCCAAAATTATTAGTATGTCTTAATTGAGAGACTTATTAAAACTATATTTTTTCCGATAAAAGGTTAATTAAGATATTCTATGTTAGCAATTAATTTAGTAAACACCCCTTTTAAAAAGTTTAAAATGATAGCTAAAGAAAAAAAAAAATGGTTGAATCCCAAACTGAAGTTTGAACAATGGCCAAAGTCTACTTTCCTGCCTAAGTACAGAACATGTTATTATAAGTTTCAAAAGTTTATAAAAATTCATGTCAAAGTCTACCTTCCTGCCTATTGAAGTCCAATTTGCCTCGAGGTTTGGCAAGGGTCAACTAATTCACCCCACGAATTTCAAAAGCACGCCCAGTAGATAATAAAATAATAACTAATCGTAGATCGATGTATTAAAAAACTAATGCTTGTAACAAAAGAACACCGCGTTTGAAAACACGAAAACGCAGAAAAATCTAAAGTAGGTACACACCGAACTAGTCACGTGCTTTTGTTTAATATTTAAAGGTAAATTAAGTCATTAAAAGAAATTTCATAAAATTAAGTATAAAAAATGGACATAGTTATGATCTAGATGACTAGATGACTAGATGTACTTGATTATGTATATTGTTACTTGTTGGTAGAGGTGCACATTTCGGTTAACCGGTTTGGTTTAACGACTGGTCAAACCTGAACCGGTTTGGGTCAACGAAAAAAAAAACCGGTCGGAGCGGTTAACTGGTTCGGTTCCGAATTGGTTGTGAAGAGGAAAAAACCCAACCGGTCCAAATCGGTTTGGGTACGGTTTGGGACCGGTCTAGACCGGTTAACCGGTTTTGACCGGTTCTAGTATTTTTTTATTTCGTTTTCCGTCGTCGTTTGTCATCGTTTTCTTGTTTCGTGTATTAATAAACTAGAACTTTTATTTAATAGAACGGAGAATACATGATACATCACACATTACACATAAACTTAAAACATAACACATAACACATAAAAACATAAACATAAAACATCGATAACTTGATAAGCTACTCAACGTCGACTCGAGGTCTCGAATCAGGCATCAACTGCAGGTGCATGGCGGCAATTCTTCTGTGTGTGAACCCTCAACGCCACGTTGGAAGTGGGTTTGAAGAAACATAAACAATACTTACATTGAGCCTTTCGCATGCCATCCGACATTAGAACATAGTTGTAGTTAGCCCAAACATTGGGTGCACGGTCTACCGATAAAAAATGAACAATAACCGGTGGCGGGGGTGGTGCAGTATCAGCATCAGCCATTAGTGAAATGCTTCCAATTTTTATTTTTTAGAGTGTATTTTTAATTGTATAAAAGTTGCAAAGAAGTAAAAACACAATCTATTTATTTATACTAGTCTTACAATGGCAAACTTGTAAATATAAAAAAATTCAAATTTTGAAAATTTACCCGCCTTCCTGCTTAAAAAAATTCAAAATTTGAAATTTTAAAATTTAAAAATTCGGACCGGTTTGACCGGTTGAAATTTTTAAATTTTTTTTTGCCGCCGTCCAAAAAATTCAAATTTTTAAAAATATATAACCGGTTTAAATTTTGAAAAAAAGTTGCCGCCAAGTTGAACTGTTGAAATTTTAAAAATATGTAACCGGTTTTTAACCGGTATGAAACATATATATATATATATATATATATATATATATATATATATATATATATATATATATATATATATATATATATATATATATATATATATATATATATATATATATATTTTTTTTTCTGTTTTTCGTAGTTTATACAAACATACACTAAATAAATTTCAACTTTTATTTATTACGTCGGAAATACATAAACTGAAAGGAAATACATAAACTTAAAACATAATACGTAAACATAAAAGTCCTAATAGTTTTCATGGGATCCCCTAGCTTCTTGAGCAGCTGCATCTTGTCTTATTTCTTCATCAGAAACAATCTCGATTTCACCCGCTTGTGCCTCTTCCTCGTAGATCTCCTCTTCGAAGTCTACGTCATTTTCAAGATTAGCTTTATCTTGCACTCGCTTCATTGCGTCCAAGTGATCTTTCAAACCCATACACGTCTCCAAAGAAGCCGGTGTGAGTCTTGTTCTCAAATTTGATAAAACCCTTCCACTTGTTGAAAAAGCGGATTCAGAAGCTACCGAAGTAGCTTGTACACTTAGTACATCACGAGCCATTCGTGATAAAACGGGAAACATTGTTTCCTTTGCTTTCCAAAATGCCAACACATCAAAGTTTTCAACTTGTTCGGGCGGAATATGTGAGATAAAATCGGTTGTGGTATATCTTTCATATTCACTGTTCGCGAAACGATCACTTTTTGACCGTTTGTTGGGATTATCTCTTATCTTTTTATGCAAAGCAAGTATCGGATTCCCTCTAAAACCCCTTGATGATGATGAAGAAGACTCAGTCACAGTAGGAGGTGGATTACCATATTTTTCAAAATAATATTCCCACAAACTTTTAAAAGAATGGCCAAAGGACTCTTTTGCATCATCAGCAAAGTTCGGGTTTGACGCGAAACAACCCAAACCAGTCACAATCGAGTCGATAAGCAACTCTACCCCGCTTAAATTATAACATGGATTTAATGCGGCCGCACAAGTAATTAACGGTGGCAAAGTTTCAAAATATTTCAAAAGATTATCTTTCATCTCGGAAACCATGCTTGTATAAACACCACCATGAAATTCAAATGCGGAAATTTGTGAAGACATCAAGTATAGTTGCTCGAGTACCAAATGAGCCGTTGGATAATAAACTCCCGATAATTTTTTTGTTGCGTTGTAAAAAACTTCAAGTAATCGGGTTAGTTTTTCAATAGTATCCCAATGATCGGCATTAAATGGAGCACACTTACCTTTTTCCGACAATTTGTCATGAAAATATTGCAAAGTCACATTTTGTTTTAAACCACTTAAGAACATAAGATAAGTGGAGTTCCATCTTGTTTCAATATCCCAATTAGGCTGTAACCAAGGTTTCCCCGCATTTTCACACAACCGAATGTATGCATTATATCTTTTATTACTGTTACACCCGTATCTCGTCAAGGTATTATTAATTGGAAGTATTAACCTTTTGTTAGAATGTATAAAAATGATTCTTAAATATTGTAGCTAGTAAGAAAGATTAAGAACTATTGTGGCCAAAATATAGAATCCTAGAATAGAGGGACTAATGCTGTCATTTGGCCTAAGTAGAATAAATATAAAAAGGGAAAAATTAGTCTCATTTGAGACTTATCCAGGTTTGAGGAGGTTACCTCAAGGTGAAGTAAGGGTTTGAGAAGAAAAAGAAGAAGGCATCAAGATCATCCTCAATTGAGTTAATTTAGGGCTATTGTGGTGATTATTAAGGTTAAGAGACCTTCAATTTCATATCCCTAATCAAGTAAGCAATTTCCCTAGTCTTTGTAATTAGGGTCTTGAATTTTAGAAGTTTAAAGTAGTTATAGAAGATGCCCAATTCATTGAAATTACTAGTTATAGTCTTTAATTAAGATTAATTGTTGTTTAGGAAGCTTAAGGAAGTGGTGACTCTACTTGGTAGAAGTCCTTGGAATAATTGAAGGTAAGTATACTGGGTTAATGTTATATCATGTTGAAATATGAATAATTGATTATGTTATAGTTGTTGGAGCTTGTTATAGTTTAGCTTGGATCCATAGCTTTGTATGTCAAGTAGTGTAAATACCTATTATAAGGTATGTGTTTATGTTATAGTTGCTCCATGAATTCTTATGTGTTGTTAAAGTTTTAACTGCATTTGACCCATTTACTTACTAAGCATTCGCTTATGTTATAGTTGATGACATTTTGTAGGTCCTAGCAAGGGGGATAAAGGTAAGACTCAAGTGTAGAATGGATTTTGCTTGAGCTCCTAGTTGAGCTTGTCTTTTGGAACCAAGGTGTTTAAGTTGGAAGCCCCGAAGAGTCAAGTCACGTTTTGGTATATTTTTAAGTGTCTTGTCTTCCTTCCGTTAGTAGTTGTACTTACGTTTATGTTCTCTAAATCATTTAGTCAATGTGTCAAGTTCTTGTATCTAAGGGTCATGGAGTTAGAAATGATGTTTGGCGTAAAGTTAATTACTTTTTTTTGAAGGTTAAAGTGTTGGGATTATTAGTCATAATTGCTTTTATATGTGTTACAAGTTGTTTACAGGTTTTGTGGTAATGTTCAAAGTGATAGGTAACTTTTGTTGGGTCTAAGTGCAGTAAATCTGCACAAAATGTGCAGGTCTGGGCTCCTGATGGCATCGCGTTTAGAACCTGACGCCGTCAGGTTAAAAACCTTCTGAGTCGTCAGGCTTGAGTCTCAGACGGCGTCGCATTTCAAAGAGCGATGGAGTCACGTTTATAACCTGATGCCGTCGTGTTAAAAACCTTCTGAGCCGTCAGGCTTGAGTCTCAAACGGCATCGCATTTCAGAGAGCGATGACGTCACATTTATAACCTGATGCCGTCGGGTTAAAAAAAAACCTTCCAAATTTTCCTTCTTTTGTGGTCCATTCTAAGGGATGTTTTGTAAAAACGTAATGTGAGTCGTGTCGTCCATGTCATTAATAAAAGTTTCAAAATTTTCGTTTTGGGGGCGTAACAACTTTGTATTAGAGCCTTGGTTTAAGGGATTTAGGATCTTTACCTTAGAATTTCCTAGACTTAGGCCGCTGATAAGGTTTTAAAATGTACCTTTTTGAGGGGTCGTTTAAGCCCTTATTTGATCACTTTTGTATCCGTTATTACTTAATATCGTTCCTTTTCACTTTTTAGGTCTCTTGAAGGCAAATTGCTGGAATGGCACTTATTTGGACGAAAAGGCGCGGATATACGAAGAAAATGGCCAAGTCAAGAATCGAGACACTAAAGCTGCTGAAACACAAGGAGACGGCGTCAGGTGTTATCTGCGACGCCGTCGGAGCACATGTTGTGACGATACAGTAGCCAAATTGCTTATTTTCAAGTGACGGTCTCAGGCTTTAAAAGAGTAGGTCGTCGCAACTCAGACGGCCTAGATTTGATCCAGACGGCGTCAGAGGCTGAAGAGGACTGTGTCACAAGCATAAGGTGACGCCGTCGCAAGACTAACGTGACCAAGACGAAACTCTAATAACGGCGACCCGACGGCGTCACAAATTAAAAGGTGACGCCGTCGCGAATGTAATCTTATATATAGAATCCGAAATTTTTAGTTTTCAGTGTGTAGTCTTTTGGAGTAAAAACCTAAACCGAACCAAGGTTGTCTTGTACAGTATTTTAGGGTTCCAAACCCTATCTTACATCAAGATAAGTGTTTTACTTCATTAATTCAATTATGTCTTCAATTACTTGTGTGTATGCTTGCATGTTCTCCCTGTCCGGCTAATTTACTTGTGTGTTTGCTTAGGGAATATGAAACTTAATTATTGAATATTGATTGGTTGTCTCTTATCTTAACTGTTAATGATCTAGTAATGCGATAGGTCATTCGTTGTGTAGTTAATGCTTAATTAATCTTTGTGAACCTTAGACTATAACACCTAGAGTAGTTGTAGGCTAAACCATCCAAAGAGTACCTTAGAGTTAGAGTTTATAAATCCTAGAGATTTTGTAGACGAGACCCTTTGGTAGTTTCAAAGAGTTAGGGATAAACGCGTACCCTACGACCTTAGACACACAACGCAATTAAGAATAAGGACGTGACAATTCACCCATCAATAGGAGATAATTAAGGAGTAATAAAACCTAAGTAAACATATCTTTAAACCATCATACGAGCACACAATAATTAGACATAGACTACCCTCACCTTAGTTAATTAGATAATTAGATAGTAGAGTAATCGGTAGAAATACCAACCCCCCAAATCCAAACCCCGATATTCGTACCTTTCCATTTCCTAAAAAATATAAAAAGATAAAAAATAATCTTCCTCAACCCCAACCTTAGCGTAGTAACTCCTCACTAGCATTCCTATTCCCCTAGAGAACGATATAAATTCCCGTGGCTTACCCTAATACTACACTACAACGATTAGGTTCACTGCCTAGGGTGTTGAAAAACTTGCTCGACGAAAAGGAAGTTTCTTTGACTCCGAACGACGCGTGTAGCGTTATCAGCCGCGTGAATTGTGTTAGTAATAGTTATGCTACGTGTACACTTCCTTGATGATTTTAAGAAGTACATATGTTACATGTTTGTATAACTACGCTTGGCCACCATGGATATAAGAAGATGTCATATATGTGTTACCTAAGATCGTTAAGGCTTTTGATAAGGTTTTAAAATGTACCTTTTTAAGGGGTCGTTTAAGCCCTTATTTGATCACTTTTGTATCCGTTATTACTTAATATCGTTCCTTTTCACTTTTTAGGTCTCTTGAAGGCAAATTGTTGGAATGGCACTTATTTGGACGAAAAGGTGCGGATATACGAAGAAAATGGCCAAAGTCAAGAATCGAGATACTCAAGCTGCTGAAACACAAGGGGACGGCGTCAGGTGTTATCTGCGACGCCGTCGGAGCACATGTTGTGACGATACAGTAGCCAAATTGCTTATTTTCAAGTGACGGTGTCAGGCTTTAAAAGAGTAGGTCGTCGCAACTCAGACGGCGTCAGAGGCTGAAGAGGACGGCATCACAAGCATAAGGTGACGTCGTCGCAAGACTAACATGGCCAAGACGAAACCCTAATTACGGCGAACCGACGGCGTCACAAATTAGAGGGTGACGCCGTCGCGAATGTAATCTTATATATAGAATCCGAATTTTTCAGTTTTCAGTGTCTAGTAATTTGGAGTAAAAACCTAAACCGAACCAAGGCTGTCTTGTATAGTATTTTAGGGTTCTAAACCCTATCTTACAGCAAGATAAGTGTTTTACTTCATTAATTCAATTATGTCTTCAATTATTTGTGTGTATGCTTGCATGTTCTCCATGTCCGGCTAATTTACTTGTGTGTTTGCTTAGGGAATATGAAACTTAACTATTGAATATTAATTGGTTGTCTCTTATCTTAATTGTTAATGATCTATTAATGCGATAGGTCATTCGTTGTGTAGTTAATGCTTGATTAATCTTTGTGAACCTTAGACTATAACACCTATAGTAGTTGTAGGTTAAACCATCCAAAGAGTACCTTAGAGTTAGAGTTTATAAATCCTAGAGATTTTGTAGACGAGACCCTTTGGTAGTTTCAAAGAGTTAGGGATAAACGCATACCCTACGACCTTAGACACACAATGCGATTAAGAATAAGGACGTGACAATTCAACCATCAATATGAGATAATTAAGGAGTAATAAAACCTAAGTAAACACATCTTCAAATCATCATACGAGCACACAATAATTAGGCATAGACTACCCTCACCTTAGTTAATTAGATAATTAGATAGTAGAGTAATCGGTAGAAATACCAACCCCCCAAATCCAAACCCCGAGATTCTTACTTTTCCATTTCCTAAAAAAACATAAAAAAGATAAAAAATAATCTTCCTCAACCCCAACCTTAGCGTAGTAACTCCTCACTAGCATTCCTATTCCCCTAGAGAACGATATCAATTCCCGTGGCTTACCCTAATACTACACTACAATGATTAGGTTCACTGCCTAGGGTGTTGAAAAACTTGCTCGACGAAAAGGAAGTTCCTTTCACTGCCTAGCGTGTAGCGTTATCAAGTTTTTGGCGCCGCTGCCGGGGAATAGAATAGCTAGTTAGTAGTCCACCTCGTTTAGGTTTCTTTACTTGATTCCTATCAAGTAAATTTTTTTCCCCATTTTTAGCTTCCTCGTATTCTATCCCCCTTCTTCGTGACCTTTGTTCGTAACCCATCACTTTTCAGCATGGAAGGTGATAACCCCCCTCAAATCATTGTCCCACCAAGATACCGTACTCTTGGTGAATACTCCAGACCTAGCCACCAAGGTTATAGGAACACCATTGAGCTTCCCGAACAATCCCAAACTACGGTCCTGCGATCCGACACCATCCGGCTGGTGCAAAACGGATGTGCATTCCATGGACTTCGTTCCGAAGATCCTAATCAGCATCTTAAGGATTTCCTTAAAATTGTCGATTCCATCGACCTTGATGCTACTACTCGGGAGACCACGCGTCTGCGTCTCTTCCAATTCTGTCTACGGGACCAAGCTAGTAATTGGCTTGAGCGACTTCCCGCCGGCTCCATCTCAAGTTGGGATGATCTCACCTCTCGCTTCCTTGCTCAATTTTTCCCACCGGGGAGAACCACTAAGCTTAGGAATGACATCTTGAGGTTCCAACAACGTCAAGGTGAATCTCTCTACGAAGCATGGACTCGATTCAAGGACTTACTTCATAAAGTCCCTCATCACGGCATTGATCTTTGGCTACAAGTCCAACTCTTCTATGATCATGTCAGTCTCTCCCTCAAACGAACCATTGATTATGCCGCCGGTGGAAGGCTAAGTAACCTCAATGCTGAAGCATACTGGGAGGTTATTGAGGACCTAGCTCAATATGAAGAGGAAGGTTGGGAAATTCCAGTTGTCCAAGAGAACGGGTCAACGTCCCAAGCACAAGCAATTATGAGTATGGAGGCCCAAGTTAATGCGTTAATGGAAATAACCGCCCATGCTGATAAGCATGTGAAAACGGTCAAGGAATTTCTGCTCCCAAGAAAGTCCCGGCAAGATGAATTCGATGACATAATGTTGACATTTGTCCACAAGCAAGAAAAGGAAATAAGACGCGTTGAAGCTCAGATACGAAAGACTCATGACACTTTCTTGGGTCTAGCTGACAACTTCATGCGGAAAATCCGTAAAGAAATCGCAAGGAACAATATACCTAAAAAGGTAGAAAAGGTATATACGATACAGGAAAACGTTGGGATGACACCCAGACCCTCTCCAACTCCAGTAAGCAGGACAAAAATCCCCAAGGAATCACATCCTTGTCTTAATCCATGTATCAACACTCCCCGCTTGTTCCCCAGGAACATATTTGTTGGAATGGTGCACGTGTCACTCCCCAATTTTCCCAATATTAGGAAAAGTTCTTTCGGTTTTAAACCAGGATCAAAGAACCGTCACACCCGATACTTCGGAATTTCTAGGATTACAATTGAAAGACAATTTGACATATGCATTACTTACCATCGTGAAGATTACGGGTGTATTGGCAAAATAGGTCATAAAATAAAAACCAAAATTTTTGTCAAAGATAGTAATCAGATTTTTGATCCGGGCGGATTAACAAAACTATTTTCTTTTACGAAAATTTGGGCATGACGCCGTCACACATAATGAGTGACGCCGTCGCCAAGCCTGATCAGACGGATAAATACATCACCCATCTCTTTCGTTCTTTACCCTACACATTTTTTATCCGCCCCACACCACACCAACACGATTTCTCCACATCAAATTCACTATTTTGCCATGTCAATCTCCACAAGGTAAGTGATATACGTTGATCTTTGTCTATTCAATTGTCCTAATTCATGCTCAATTTTGTTTTCCCCTCTTTTTCAATCCGAAAACCCCAACTAATTTGATTTATGCTAAATATCGCCTATGAATCTTGTTAACTAGGCTTAAGATTAGGCGAATAATAGTGTTATCATATGGGGTTAACCTTGCGAGAAGCCTTGACGGCTTAGGAATCAAAACCACCTAGCCATTATACCATTGTTGCTGCAACAAGGGTGTTTGGGTCAAGGGTTATGGTTAAAAACTTGGACTTTTCCCTCGCAAATGTCGGATTCAAAATTTCGTCGAGCTGTCGGCGTCAGGTGTATGTTGCGACGCCATCAGGACCTGCTGGTGTCATCTTTAGCATCGCAAATGTTACTCATTTGTTCTCCACCTATTTGATTTCCTGTTTCAGATGAGCAGAAGGGTAAAGAGAACTAGGGGACAGTCTTCTAGCGCCCAGGAAAACATTGTTGACACGATCGTTGGGTGGGGGTATTTGTCGAGGAAGGATGTCAAGCCCGTTACAATGATTTACTTCATCAGACTATTGATTCAGGGGCTGTTTTGGACTGGGCATTTCTCGAGGAGAATGATTTGGCTAGGGAGTTTTCGAACAGTTTTAGGAGGGACAAGTTCACCGATCCCCAGTGGGAGAGGCTGTTTAAGATACGAGAGCCCGTGTATGGCGAGTTGGTGCGTGAATTTCACGCATCTTATCTGATGGATATTAATTCATGTCGGGATAACATTGATTTTCACGGGATCCGATTTAAGTTAGGAGGGGAATGGAGGGCTATGTCGATACTTGAGTTTGGATGGAGGTCGGGATTATATGCATCTGGGAATACTAGGAGTGATGTTTTTAGGGCTTAATTGGCAGCTGGGGTTACCCATAGGGACGACATGTTGGGTATTCAGTTCTGGAACACGATAGCTGATGGGGAGTACGCTACTGGGAGTACCCTCGCCTCACAGATCCGGGATCCGAGGGTTAGGCTCGTGCACCGCTGCCTCACCTTCTCTATCACAGGGCGCCATTCCACGGGTCATCGTGTCACCTTGCCTGACCTATTCTATCTTTACTGCATATTGGCCGAAGGTGTGCACTGCAACATCCCATTCTGGTTGGCCGACTACTTGAGGACTGCTAGTGGAATAAGGTTGGAGGATATGGTATATGGAGGCATGCTTATCACCCGGTTAGCCCGATTCTTGGGCGTATTGGCAGGGGAGGTACCCGCGTACCTTAATGCGGTGGCAGCACCAAGGGTCGTCAAAGCTAAGTCTCTGAAAGCTATGGATGTCCTCATGGATTATGGTAGAGGTTACGTGTGGTTCCATGCTCAGCCCAACATTCAGGGTGGTGATGACGACGATGATGAGGAGCCACAGATACCAGCACACCAGCAGGGGGTGAAGCATGAGGCTCCGCTGACGCCTAACGACAGATGTCCAGTGGGGATTGGCAGGCCTACCAGGGAGCATGGATGGGCCGCATGGACACATGGATGGCACAGCAGGACCAGAGAGCTAGCTGGACCTATGACCATACTGTCAGTCAGATACAGCATCTTTCCATGCGTGATCAGCTTGACCCACATCTCCAGATCGATCCGTTCCCAGGGCGGGAGGAGGATTATCCACCCTATGGGTATTTGGGCCATCTTCCCCCTGGTTATGACTATCGTTATGGACCCCCTCCCCAGTGACTCATATATTTGCTCATGGATTGTTTATGGCTAAGTATGGTTGGTTGTTGGAACAATTTTTATTTGGGCATGTAATGATTTAGGATATCTTAAATTTTGTTGAACTTTGAACGATTCGATGTGTATATGAATTTGCATGTGGCGTGGTTCCTCTATAACCTGTGTGCTTGGATTATCTTGCTGTTTGTGTCATATATCTTTTATTGATTGTTTATTCTCATGTTTAAATTTGTAAAAATGCTTTATTTTGTTTTTAACCTCGTCTTAATTACATAAAAAAGTATTTTACATAAAGGATAAGTGTAGGGAGGATTACACACATTTTCAAAAGAAACGTAAACATGAGAATTTCAATTAATTAAAAGATATACATGTGTGTTTGTTCGAGTCAAATGCTTGTATCGAGTCATAATGGATGTTTTGCAGAAAATTTACAAAATTTTTCCAGATTTTAAAGATGTAAATTTTTCAGAAAATCGCAGACCAGTTTTTGTCAGGATAACCTGACGGCGTCAGGATCGCAACCTGACGGCGTCAGGAAGGAGTAAAAACAACTGATTAATTTTTTCTCATTTTCTGAGCTACTTATAAATTTTGGAATTTTCCAGAAATTCTGTAAACATCCATTCCACAAGCATTATATCCTAGTTTAGTAGAGTCTTATATATATTATTACCGCCGATTTTACGCGAAGATTTTGTTTGTTTTCTTCAAGTGTGCAGGTTTTATTTATCAAGAAGAAGATACATAAGGTTGGAAGGAGCTTTTCACGCATACATTCTTCTTGTAAAGGATTTAACCAATACTTCACACACGGATCCTACCGAGCTAATCAGGGGAGTATTAGTTTCTTTCATTTTTTATTTCCTTCCATTATCATAACTGTGATAATTTTGGGGGAACATTGGGGACAATATTCAGTTTAAGTGTAGGGAGGGAAAATAAAACGGGAACTTTGAAACTATGCTTATCCTTGATTATTTGCTTTGTCAAATTATATTTGTGTAATAAACCATGAGAAAATGTCGGTTAGGGTAATTTTGGCACCAAATTTAAAATTTTTCATGACATATAGGAGCGGGCCATTAGTCTTAACAAAAGCGTCTCACGGATAGGAAGCTACATGACTAGCGCAAAAACCCTTTACCACCTAAATTCCTCCCAAAATTTTGGAATTTTCCAGGTCTTAATTTTCCAGAAATTCTGTAAACATCCATTCCACAAGCATTATATCCTAGTTTAGTAGAGTCTTATATATATTATTACCGCCGATTTTACGCGAAGATTTTGTTTGTTTTCTTCAAGTGTGCAGGTTTTATTTATCAAGAAGAAGATACATAAGGTTGGAAGGAGCTTTTCACGCATACATTCTTCTTGGAAAGGATTTAACCAATACTTCACACACGGATCCTACCGAGCTAATCAGGGGAGTATTAGTTTCTTTCGTTTTTGTGACAACCCATACTTTCAGGTCATTTCTCGAAACAATTTATGCCTCACTATTTCAACATTTATCGTAAACTTGGTTTACGTGTTCCAAATTCGCGTAACCCTAAAGGTTTAGCGGCGAATTCATGATCATAACATCACGTACATTTCATATGGACTAAGATTAGTCTACATTTCATTGACATCATTTGCATCATGATAGTTCATTCATGACATTGCATTTCACATTTAACGCGTAATTTTTATATATTAAATAAACGTTATCGCGTGAGTTATTATTTTGAATATTTAATCCGTTATTTTCAAAAATGATCCCGACATATTTTTTTTATACTTACATTTAGTTATATAAACTATATTTTGAGTTTTCCTAGTGTTTTGAAATTATTTCGTATATAAATCGTTGAAGTTATATTATTACGACGTTTTTCTTAAAAACTACTCGATAATTTTTATATCACTCAAATTTTACAAGGAATGTATTTTTACAATTTTTATTATATCATTACATTCTATTTTGATCTACTAAAAACTTACTTGTACCAAAAAGTTACATTTAACTACACCTTTTACTTATACATTTTATCAATATTACACAAGTATATATATATACACATTTAAAAAATAAAAAAAAATAAAAAAAAAATATCTATACATTCCTCCCCCCTTGGCCGACCAAGGGGGAGGGTGTCATTAATTTGATGCATGGCTCTTGATTGATAATAATTCATACTCAACATAAAAGTCTTACTAGATTTACCAATCTCATTTCATTCACTCAAAATTCTACAAGTTAACAAAATCTTCTTCTCTTTGTTTTCTCTCCAATAAAACCGGTCATCATCAAGAGCTCAAAGGGATCACAAAAATTTTGCTAGTCCAAGTGTTTTAACAATCTAGAATCTCACTCTTTATTAGGTTTTTGCAATAAAAACCAAGAGTGTTTAGGTTTAACCTTGGTTCTTATCACCTCATCATAATACTAGTAAGCATGTTTCTTTCATTTTTCATGTTTCCTTATCATCTCATATTTATCTTTTCATTTTTGGAGCAAACATGCAAGACATATGTTGATTTATACCATTTTTACATGATTTTTAGATATATATATATATATATATATATATATATATATATATATATATATATATATATATATATATATATATGGTCATCCTATAATTATCCCCTTGGTATACTTTGGTCTTGATGATGTTTAGGAACCCATGACACCCTAAGAAGGTGTATGGTAGGATTAGATTAGCTTCGGAGTTGATTTGAAGGGATTAGAATAGGTTTGGTACGAGAAAAACTATTTTCGATACGTATAAAATATGTTCTGTCCTTGTTTTGATTTTCTGGAAAAACCGACAGTAGGCACGACTTTTTGGCCTTGATATTTAGAAAATATACTTTAAAACGAATCCGTGGCCGCTTGAACGGATAAAAACAGAGTTATAACGAAGAAGTTATGAATTTTTAAAGTTTAACGACGAAATATATAATTTTCTGAAATTTCAGCATACTATTTTTACTCTATTTGGGTCAAAAACGAGCCTTAAGCTTTACAAATTATTTCGACTTGTCAAAAATATATTAGTATACTTTGATACGAAGCTAAGGACGTATTATACGTAGAAAACGGATTTGAAACGACAAAGATATGCACGTTTTCATAAAATTGCCGTAACTATTATTTTCTGAAAAACAATATTATTTTACGATACAAGTGTTACGGTAGCTGAAACAACCATGTTGAGGGCTGTTTTTAACCTTGATGTGGAACTTTTTGAAACGAAATGTCTTCTGATAAAATCAAGATCACCGAGCATATTTTTCAAAACAATCAACCGTTTGTATAGCGGAGTTTTAATAAATTAATTACGGTTGCTCAAACTTGGCCGAAACTCATTTTTTACACAACAATTAGACAAAATCACCATCTTTAACCCTTATTATCTTTATGTTCGAGACCTTTATGACGAAAACTCCTGAACTGAAACTTTTAGATTTCGATACAAACTTTCTAAAACCGTCGAGTTCGTATCCTAACGACCGACGTACACCATTTTACGACTAGTTTTTCGGAGCCATTTTTGTCACTTTCAAGAAATTTCCGACGACATTGTTTTGCGACGAAAAGTGAAAATTTCACCATAAATCATTACGAAACCATTGTAGGATGACATTTTGACGTAAATACTTGTAAAGTGATTTTTGAATGGTCAAGACGTCAAAAGAGTATTTTTCGACGATAAGTAATATTTTCAAAACTCGCAAATGGTATAAATAACATACGTAATGCATGCATATCATAACATTACATTGCAACTCATTACATATCATATCATTCGTAATAGGTCCCGGTTAAAGTTTCACGCTATACCTCAGTGTACTCACTCTTGTCATCATTCCAGTTTACCAAGTGAGTTTTCATAGCCCCGATTTATTCAAAGTTTTACTTATTTCAAACCTACGGGGGAGAATACATTGCACAACATTTTTATTACGATACCAAGTATGTTAAATTCATTTACATTGCTTGAGTTACAAAGTTGCCAGTTAAAAGTCCCCATTTCAAATGCATGAGCCGTTAATTTCCTAGAAGCGTGTGTGAGTGGATAGATCTATCGAGGGTGACACCTCCATCCGGGTTGGTGAATCCCAACTAGTCATACGGATGCATTTCATTCATAAACATTATTAGAGTTGTTTGGCAAGACACTCTGTTGGGGCGTACATCAGTCTGAGCTTCGGTATCATGCGCTTAAGCAATTGTAACATTTTTACGTGACATAATTGTCATGCCTGTAACATTTTTACGTGACGTGATTGTCATGCCTGATATATACTTGCGTAGTCGTATAAAACATTTACATAAACCTATGATTTCTCACCAACATTATTGTTGACCCGTTTTAGCAATGTATTTTCAGGTAACTGAGGCATTATCATCATGACATGGTTTAGGGACCTACCTTTTGAGTCGCGGCGTCGACTTACATTATTGTACATTATGGCACTTTATTTCAAAACCATCGTTTGGACATGTAATATATTTGTGTTTCCGCAAACTTTGTAAACTTTTGGGACCTATGTTGTAACTCTGAAAGCTTTTGTTAAATATCAAACGATGTGTTTTTAAAACGACACTTTAGGTCGTTCAATATAACTGTGATTGTGGTGCTATGACAGTCAATCCCCCAGGAATTCCATTCCGCTGCAAAACAGGTAAATTGGGGGTGTGACAGTTTTTTATTTCCTTCCATTATCATAACTGTGATACTTTTGGGGGAACATTGGGGACAATATTCAGTTTAAGTGTAGGGAGGGAAAATAAAACGGGAACTTTGAAACTATGCTTATCCTTGATTATTTGCTTTGTCAAATTATATTTGTGTAATAAACCATGAGAAAATGTCGGTTAGGGTAATTTTGGCACCAAATTTAAAATTTTTCATGACATATAGGAGCGGGCCATTAGTCTTAACAAAAGCGTCTCACGGATAGGAAGCTACATGACTAGCGCAAAAACCCTTTACCACCTAAATTCCTCCCAAAATGTGAGGATCACCCTTAGATTAGTAGGAATTAAAGCATTCATCTTTAATGCTTAGAGTGTGAACCGGTAGTATAATAGATTCTAGAACTTGTTTTGTGATGCATCCCCGAGATCGCTAGTAAGACTACACTTGTGTAGTTAGGAATAACTAAATGATAAGAGGCATTAGGATAACCCTTGTTTGATACCCGTAATATAATTACTTCTTCCACATTGGTTGAGTAATTCCCCCACACCCTTGCGTTGTACGCATCTTTAGTACACGATACCCCTAGTTAACCCCTCAGAGCCTATCCTTTTCGCGGTTCTCGTGATGTTTCGGTTTTCCGGAATATCAATGAAGAGCATTGTTTACACCCCACCCCCAATTGTACACCCAAATCGCCTTAGCCTACCTTGTATGCACTCACTTTTAGTGCATTATTGTTATCACCCTAAAAACCCTTAGTTCAATTATCTAGTTGCTTGCATAAGTTGCTAAGTCGAGTCATATCCTTTGTATACAGTTTTGGGACGATTGGGACTCATGGGAAAAGTTAAAGTTTATGAAATGACGGGAAGGGAACGTTAAATTCAAATTCCCTTTATTTGCGTAATAATGTACTCCAAGTGTTTTGATCTTTTCAATTCGGGTCAAATTAGTGTTAGAGTAATAAAAACTCAAGTGTAGGGATGTGCCTATAAATCCCTATCATTTTGATGTTACCGTAGAGGATGGTAGAGTAAAAGTGTACGAAAAAAAAATCGAAAAAAATAGAAAAAGAGAAAACAGAAAAAAATAGAGTGTTGTAAAAAATAAAAAATAAATAAATAAACATACGGGCTACTATCCTACATCTATCATTTAAATTTATGTTTGTTTGTTTCAGTTCTCTAGAGTTTAGAGTGTCGAGTCTTAGCTTAGCAACGCCATTCTTCGTATGCTTGTAACATAAACATTTTTGACTTGCCACCACTAAATAGCCTATCCCACCAAACCCTTTGTTTCCCTACCGTAAGCCTAACATTACAACCCTTTAAAAGACCTCTTTGATAGTCTTTCCTAGGTGCTTACGCCAAAGCGATGGAGGTTTGATCTATTCTCAAGCCTATGGTAATATATGTACTAGGACCGGTTAATGAGTGTTTATCTTCCGTTTCCAACTTGTTATATTTCATATACACCCGAGAGATGTGAGTACCCAAACACCCCATGTGAGGTGCTAGTATGTAATTTCCGTGCTTGTTATGACTTTTGCGGGGCTTATATGTGTTGTGGATTGTTCTAAACCAATGCTTCATGACCCCTAACTTATAAATTAATTGGCTAAAAACACATTTGCTTGAGGACAAGCAAATACCAAGTGTAGGGATATTTGATAAGGTTTTAAAATGTACATTTTTAAGGGGTCGTTTAAGCCCTTATTTGATCACTTTTGTATCCGTTATTACTTAATATCGTTCCTTTTCACTTTTTAGGTCTCTTGAAGGCAAATTGCTGGAATGGCACTTATTTGGACGAAAAGGCGCGGATATACGAAGAAAATGGCCAAAGTCAAGAATCGAGACACTCAAGCTGCTGAAACACAAAGGGACGGCGTCAGGTGTTATCTGCGACGCCGTCGGAGCACATGTTGTGACGATACAGTAGCCAAATTGCTTATTTTCAAGTGACGGTGTCAGGCTTTAAAAGAGTAGGTCGTCGCAACTCAGACGGCCTAGATTTGATCCAGACGGCGTTAGAGGCTGAAGAGGACGGCGTTACAAGCATAAGGTGACGCCGTCGCAAGACTAACGTGGCCAAGGCGAAACCCTAATGACGGCGACCCGACGACGTCACAAATTAGAGGGTGACGCCGTCGCGAATGTAATCTTATATATAGAATTCGAATTTTTCAGTTTTCAGTGTGTAGTCTTTTGGAGTAAAAACCTAAACCGAACCAAGGCTGTCTTGTACAGTATTTTAGGGTTCTAAACCCTATCTTACACCAAGATAAGTGTTTTACTTCATTAATTCAATTATGTCTTCAATTATTTGTGTGTATGCTTGCATGTTCTCCATGTCTGGCTAATTTACTTGTGTGTTTGCTTAGGGAATATGAAACTTAACTATTGAATATTGATTGGTTGTCTCTTATCTTAATTATTAATGATCTAGTAATGCGATAGGTCATTCGTTGTGTAGTTAATGCTTGATTAATCTTTGTGAACCTTAGACTATAACACCTAGAGTAGTTGTAGGCTAAACCATCCAAAGAGTACCTTAGATTTAGAGTTTATAAATCCTAGAGATTTTGTAGACGAGACCCTTTGGTAGTTTCAAAGAGTTAGGGATAAACGCATACCCTACCGCCTTAGACACACAACGCGATTAAGAATAAGGACGTGACAATTCAACCATCAATAGGAGATAATTATGGAGTAATAAAACCTAAGTAAACACATCTTTAAATCATCATACGAGCACACAATAATTAGGCATACACTACCCTCACCTTAGTTAATTAGATAATTAGATAGTAGAGTAATCGGTAGAAATACCAACCCCCCAAATCCAAACCCCGAGATTCGTACTTTTCCATTTCCTAAAAAACATAAAAAAGATAAAAAAATAATCTTCCTCAACCCCAACCTTAGCGTAGTAACTCCTCACTAGCATTCCTATTCCCCTAGAGAACAATATCAATTCCCGTGGCTTACCCTAATACTACATTACAACGATTAGGTTCACTGCCTAGGTGTTGAAAAACTTGCTCGACGAAAAGGAAGTTCCTTTGACCCCGAACGACGCGTGTAGCGTTATCATCTTTGTGTAGGTGGTGGTTGGGGTGAGTTGTGAAAGAGTTATATGATTTTTATAAGTTATAGGTGATTCTGCTTAATCGAATGTTTGTTATATGTTACAGTAAAGAAGAAATGAATACTCCCCATCAAAAGGAAGCCATAAAGGCTACTACCTCTAAGCATGCCGGATCTTCGGCAAGTGACTCAACCAAGAATGATATGACCTCGAAAAATTCCTCTTCTTCTAGTTCGGAGGGTCCTACCTTAGAAGGGTTTACTGATGAACAAGTAAAAGCTTTAGACGTGTTAATGAGGAGAAGGATATGAAAGGCACTAGAAAGATCTATGTCGTATGTTGTTAAAGAGACCACTCTAAATATTCAAGAGGTAATGCAAAGAGAGTTCGCGGAACTTAGAAGAGAAGAAGGTCATGGTAGGGTTACTAGGAATGATAAATCATCTTACCGCGATTTCACGGCATGTAACGTACCTAAATTCACGGGGACCCTTGATCCTATAGCTTGTAATAGATGGCTCATCGCCGTTGAAGGTGCCTTTCGCACAAGTGGGTGTGAAGGGCAAAAGAATGTTATCTACGCCATCAATTTCCTTCGTGATAGTGCTAGGACTTGGTGGGAAGGGAAAGTGTGTGAAAAGGGGGAGGCTTGGTCAGATTTGTGTTCGTGGAAGGAATTTAAGGAGTTATTTACTTTGGAGTATGCATTGGCGGAGGAGATTGACAAAATTCTGGAAGAATTTCAGACTCTAGTACAAACAAATGAAACGGTGAATGAATTATGGAAGAAATTTAATGAAATGGTCCCTTATTGCTCCTAGTACCATAATAATGAGAAGCTCAAAGTAGAAAGGTTCCAAAGGATGCTTAAGGACGAAATCCGTGAAGTAACCTCACCATTTAAGTGTAGTACCTTGGAAGATCTTCTAAGTCGGGCTCGTGTGAGAGAAGGGAATTTGGTGAGAAAGAAGAGTAAAGAAGATAAGGATGTTAAGAGAAAGCAAGTGTTTGTAGATAAAGAAGGTAAAAAGCCAAGGTTTGATTTGGGTAGAAGGGCCGGAGGGAATCAAGGCAAGACACAATGTAAGAAGTGTCACAAACTTCATTATGGTGAGTGTAGACTCAACATGCCGGGATGTTATGAGTGCGGTTCTTTAAATCACATGAGTAGAGAATGCCCGAAGCCAATGGTGATATGTTATGGGTGTAATCAAGTTGGGCATAAGTTAAAATGTCCGAGTAGAAAAACAAATGATGCTAAGATTGTGAAGACGGTCAATGAAGAAAAAGTTGAGATTCCAAAACCTAAGGCGCGGGTTTATCAAATGGGAGTGGAGGAAGCGAAGTCGAGACCCGATATCATTATAGGTATACTTCTTGTTAATTCCATTCCCGCTCGAGTCCTCTATGACTCGGGAGCTAGTGTATCTTTTGTGTCATTAGAGTTTAGTAAGCAATTAACCTTTCCACTATCTAAACTCTTCAAACCCCTTGAAGTTGAAATAGCCGATAGTAAGGTGGTAGTCGTGATTAATGTGTTCCGTGGTGTAGAGTTGGAATTAGATAATAGTATATTTAAGATAGACCTAATTCCTATAGTGCTTGGAGAATTTGTTTCATCATAGGCATGGATTGGCTTAGTAATCACAATGCCGCCATTTTATGTAATCAAAAGATGGTACGAGTGGTGAATCCTAATGGTCGAGAAGTAGTAATATATGGAGATAAAAGAAAAGGAGAATTTAAGTTATGCTCAGTAATGAAGGCTAGGAGATATTTATCACGGGGTTGTCGTGCGTTTTTGGCTCATGTGGTAGATACGAGTATTAAGAAGGCAAGTATTGATAATGTTCCCATTCTTAGCGAATTTCGGGATGTTTTTCCGGAGGAATTGTCGGGTGTTCCACCCGAAAGACAAGTAGAATTTCGCATTGATCTCATTCTGGGTGCCAAACTGATAGCGAACACCCCTTACCGTTTAGCCCCTTCAGAAATGAAAGAATTGATGAGCCAACTTCAAGAATTGCTAGATAAAGGTTTTATCCGTCCAAGTAGTTCGCCTTGGGGAGCACAGATTTTGTTTGTTAAAAAGAAAGACGGTAGCATGCGTATGTGCATTGACTACCGGGAATTGAATAAAGTGACAGTGAAGAATGTGTACCCTTTGCCAAGAATTGATGATCTTTTTGACCAACTTCAAGGCGCTAAATGGTTTTCCAAGATTGATCTACGTTCGGGTTATCATCAATGGATGGTTCGAGAAGAAGACATTCCTAAGACGGCTTTTAGGACACGATACGGGCATTATGAATTTACAGTTATGCCTTTTGGACTTACGAATGAACCTGCAGTTTTTATGGACCTAATGAATCGAGTGTGTAGACCAATGTTGGATAAGTATGTAATTGTATATATTGACGACATTCTTGTTTACTCGAATAATAAGGAAGAGCATGCGGGTCACTTACGAGAGATTCTTGAAATTTAAGAAAATACAAGTTGTATGAAAAATTTGCGAAATGTGAATTTTGGTTACAAGAAGTTCAATTCCTTGGTCACGTTGTTAATCCGGAAGGTATTAAGGTTGACCCGTCAAAAATAGAAGCAGTGATGAATTGGCGAGCTCTGAGAAACGTGGGAGAGATACGAAGTTTTCTAGGATTGGCAGGGTATTATCGGAGATTTATACAAGACTTTTCTAAGATTGCATCCTCATTAACTCCCAAGAAGAATGTACCTTTTGAGTGGGAGAAGGAACAAGATGATGCTTTTTCTACTTTACGAAAGAAATTATGTGAGGCGCCGATTTTAGTTTTACCAGAAGGAACAGAAGACATGGTTGTATATTGTGATGCATCATATTCCGGTCTTGGTTGTGTCCTTATGCAAAGAGGAAAGGTAATTGCATATGCCTCAACACAGTTAAAGAAGCATGAGAAAGATTACCCGACTCACGATTTGGAATTCGCAGCAGTGGTTCTTGCACTAAAATTATGGAGGCATTATCTCTACGGTATGAAATTTGTAATTTACACCGACCATCGAAGTCTTCAGTATTTCCTAGACAAAAAGGATCCGAACATGAGGCAACGAAGATGGCTAGACTTATTAAAGGACTACAATTGTGAGATCCGGTATCACCCAGGAAAGGCAAATGTTGTAGCCGATGCATTAAGTCGAAAAGGTCAAGATGAAGTTACTAAAATCCATTCCTTGCAAATGATTATTACGACTGACTGTTTTTGACAAGGTTAAGTTAGCCCAAAAGGAAGCCTTGAAAGAAGAAAATTGGGAAGGAGAGGGTATTAATTCCCATGTCCCTCATTTTGAAGAAGATAGTTGCGGACTTAAAACACGGTATGGGAGAATTTATATACCTTTCCGTAGTGATGTTAAGATGTTACTCTTAGATGAAGCACATAAGTCGAAATATTCCATTCACCCGGGGGCTAACAAGATGTATCATGACTTGAGAAAAGATTACTGGTGGCCGGGTATAAAAAGAGATTGTGCGAAATATGTTGAAAAATGCCTCACTTGCTTGAAGGTTAAAGCCGAGCACCAAAAACCATATGGTAAAGTACAGCCGTTAGAAGTACCGATTTGGAAATGGGAAAAAATTACAATGGACTTCGTTACAAAGTTGCCGAGAACGACCAAAAAGCACGACGCGATTTGGGTAATAGTAGACCGTCTGACGAAAAGTGCACATTTCATTCCCATTAGAGAAGATATGCCCGTTTACAAGTTAGCAAAGATTTATGTAAAGGAAATAGTCGCACGCCATGGGGTACCCATTTCTATAATCTCCGATAGAGATGGGAGATTTACTTCGGCATTTTTGGCGAAACTTCCAAGAAGAACTAGGTACAAGATTACACATGAGTACGGCCTTCCACCCACAAACGTATGGGCAAAGTGAGAGAATGATTCAAACACTATAAGACATGTTAAGGGCTTGTGCAATTGACTTTGGGGGAAATTGGGACGATCATTTAACTTTAGTCGAATTTGCTTATAATAATAGTTACCATGCTAGCATTGAAATGCCACCTTATGAGATGCTTTATGGTAGGCAATGTAGAACTCCGGTGTGTTGGAATGAAGTGGGGAAAAGAGAGTTAGCTAGTACAGATATAATACTAACAACAACCGAGAAAATCGAGACGATTAGAGAAAGACTTAAAGTGGCCCAAGATAGATGGAAGAGTTATGCCGATAATCGAAGGAGACCAATTGAATTTGAAATTGGAGACTATGTTATGCTTAAGGTTTCCCCTTGGAAGGGTGTTCTTAGGTTCAAACATAAAGGAAAGTTAGGGCCAAGATTCATTGGACCCTTCAAGATCATAGATAGTGTTGGTGAAGTAGCTTATGTATTGGATCTCCCAGATGAGATGAAAGGAATTCACAATACATTCCATGTATCTTACCTAAGGAAATGTTTAGCGGATGAAGCTAGCGTAATTACATTGGATGATATAGAGGTAGATCCAAAATTAACATCGCAAGAAGAGCCGGAGGCAATACTTGGGAGAAAGACAAGGCAACTAAGAAATAAAGAGATTCCATTAGTGAAGGTACAATGGAAGAATCGAAAGGGTACGACTATTAGATGGGAACCAGAGGAAAGAATGAAGAGCAAGTATCCTCAACTTTTCCAAACATGATTTCGGGGACGAAATCAAATATTAGGAGGGGTGAATTGTTACACCCGTATCCCGTCAAGGTATTATTAATTGGAAGTATTAACCTTTTGTTAGAATGTATAAAAATGATTCTTAAATATTGTAGCTAGTAAGAAATATTAAGAACTATTGTGGCCAAAATATAGAATCCTAAAATAGAGGGACTAATGTTGTCACTTGGCCTAAGTAGAATAAATATAAAAAGGGAAAAATTAGTCTCATTTGAGACTTATCTAGGTTTGAGGAGGTTACCTCAAGGTGAAGTAAGGGTTTGAGAAGAAAAAGAAGAAGGTGTCAAGATCATCCTCAATTGAGTTAATTTAGGGCTATTGTGGTGATTATTAAGGTTAAGAGACCTTCAATTTCATATCCCTAATCAAGTAAGCAATTTCCCTAGTCTTTGTAATTAGGGTCTTGAATTTTAGAAGTTTAAAGTAGTTATAGAAGATGCCCAATTCATTGAAATTACTAGTTATAGTCTTTAATTAAGATTAATTGTTGTTTAGAAAGCTTAAAGAAGTGGTGACTCTACTTTGTAGAAGTCCTTGGAATAATTGAAGGTAAGTATAGTGGGTTAATGTTATATCATGTTGAAATATGAATAATTGATTATGTTATAGTTGTTGGAGCTTGTTATAGTATAGCTTGGATCCATAGCTTTGTATGTCAAGTAGTGTAAATACCTATTATAAGGTATGTGCTTATGTTATAGTTGCTCCATAAATTCTTATGTGCTGTTAAAGTTTTAATTGCATTTGACCCATTTACTTACTAAGCATTCGCTTATGTTATAGTTGATGACATTTTGTAGGTCCTAGCAAGGAGGATAAAGGTAAGACTCAAGTGTAGAATGGATTTTGCTTGAACTCCTAGTTGAGCTTGTCTTTTGGAACCAAGGTGTTAAAGTTGGAAGCCCCGAAGAGTCAAGTCTCGTTTTGGTATATTTTCAAGTGTCTTGGTCTTCCTTCCGTTAGTAGTTGTACTTACGTTTATGTTCTCTAAAACATTTAGTCAATGTGTCAAGTTCTTGTATCTAAGGGTCATGGAGTTAGAAATGATGTTTGGCGTAAAGTCAATTACTTGTTTTTGAAGGTTAAAGTGTTGGGATTATTAGTCATAATTGCTTTTATATGAGTTACAAGTTGTTTACAGGTTATGTGTTAATGTTCAAAGTGATAGGTAACTTTTGTTGGGTCTAAGTGCAGTAAATCTGCACAAAATGTGCAGGTCTAGGCTCCTGATGGCTTCGCGTTTAGAACCTGACGCCGTCAGGTTAAAAACCTTCTGAGCCGTCAGCCTTGAGTCTCAGACGGCGTCGCATTTCAAAGAGCGATGGCGTCACATTTATAACCTGATGCCGTCGGGTTAAAAACCTTCTGAGCCGTCAGGCTTGAGTCTCAAACGGCATCGCATTTCAAAAAGCGATGGCGTCATGTTTATAACCTGATGCCGTCGGGTTTAAGAAAAACCTTCCAAAATTTCCTTCTTTTGTGGTCCATTCCAAGGGATGTTTTGTAAAAACATAATGTGAGTCGTGTCCTCCATGTCATTAATAAAAGTTTCAAAATTTCCGTTTTAGGGGCGTAACAATTACCCTTTTTAAAAATATCATGAAACATTATTTTAAAACTTTCCCTCGTTTGACTCAAATTCTCATCTTTTAAATTCCACTTGCACGGCCAAGTTAATGATGTTTGCAACACATCGACTATGAAATAAATCGCCATTACGAGGTGGCTCTTATTCCATTTTTAGTCTACGCGTTGCATTTGTGTTGTTACAGCATTCTCCAACGTTATTGATTTTTTTTCTGTAAAGTGAAATTTATGAAACACTTTTCTCAACAATTGGTATAAAGCATCTCCGGAGTGAGGAACCGGAAAGTCTTCAAATGCTATGACTCGCTTCATCATTTGCCGACTTTCGGGATCAACCCAATGTGCGGTAACACAAAGGTACGAAAATGGCAAATTATGAGGAGCGGACCAAACATCGGTTGTTAAATTAACAGAAGCATTTTTTTAAATATTGTTTAGCCGTTTTCCACATTTTCATAGCATCGCGTTTTAGAGCCATACGACTTACATGATGATACTGTGGTTGCATATAATTCTGGTACACCTCCGTCGTCAAAGTGGTTGAACGACAAACCACGTTGAATCACCAAACCGGCAAATTTTTGACAGAGTAAATCATGATCGTATGCAAAAATAGTCCCGTCTCGATCCATGGACGATTGACCGGCTTCCGGAACCGATTAGAGTGCCTTGCAATACTTTTGTTTGATATGAGCCCTCAACGTCGAGTTGGAACCGGCAGACAATATACTCAAGCAAATTTACATTGAGCCTTTTTCTTACCATCCGACATTAGGACGTAGTTGAAGTTTTCCCATGGATCTTTTACACGGTCGCATGGTAAAGTGCGGACAATCGTCGCTGCACTTGTTGAACCAGCTTCGGTGTTGGTGGTGTTGTTGGTGTTTGAACTTGCCATTAGTGAAATACTTTCGGTTTTGATTTTTTTGAGTGTTTTTTGATTGCTTGAAAGTGGTAATTAACCAAATACACAACACATCTATTTATACTAACATTTCTATGGCAAAATGGTAATTTTTGAACATTATTAAATAATATCCGCCCCCCCCCCCCCCCCCCCCCGCTCCTTCCCGCTCCTCTTTCAAAATTTTCAAATTCAAAATTTTAAAATTAAAAAAAATTCGAAAAACCCGCTCCTTCCCGCTAAAACTGGTTTGTAACCGGTTAACCGAAGTGAGGGTAAGTTTGGGTAGAGAGAGAAAGTGTATACAGTAAAACCTCTATAAATTAATAGTGTTGGGACCAGAATATTTTATTAATTTAGCGAGATATTATTATATCTATAAATTAATAATTTATTAATTTAAAGAGATTTTACGTATGGCTTTTTAAATTTTCAAGTATAATATAATAGCTAGTTACAATATATAATCATTAGAGACGAAAAATAAATCTGAAAGTCAAATTTCAATTAACATTTTATGAATTCACATTTATATTTTATGAAAATAAAATTAACATCTCTTGTTGCTATACGAAAAGACAACGCACCAACTATTTAGTGCAATAAGGAGATTTCAAGATAAATTCAATATAGATTTGAATTTCAACAAAAAACAAGTGACTATGGATTCATTTTTTACTAAACAATCTTAGGATTTTGAAGTGTATCTCTCTCACACACATATATACATATATATATATTATTTTTAGTAGTTATTAATTTATATTTTCGTTGGGACTAATATATATACATTGGGGTTTCAAAAAAATTATTATCTTATTATTTTATCGATTGGTGTCCAAATTTGTACTGGTCCCAAGTTGGGACTGGACAAATTATTAATTTTATCGAGGTTATTAATTTATCGAGTATTAATTTATAGAGGTTTTACTGTATTGTGAGAGTTTTTAATGAAACCGTTGAGAGTGGTAGATTCCCTCTATTTATACCATGGTCGTTCTTGTCAGATTCCTGTGATCACGTGCCATGATTGCGACGTTTTTGGGCGGCAAACTAGGTCAACCCTTATACTTGTCCTCTTGCCTCTGGTGACGACGCTTTTGGGAGGGAACTGCAGTCTTTCCCTGTTTGGAGTCTGCCTAGGTCAGCTATATGACAGCCGACAATATTCCTTACTCTTTTGGGTTAACATGTGGTCCCGATCCTCGGGCCTGCTCCGGACATATGGTTCTTCTGCGACAATGGTATTGAGACGCAGTTCCTCGTGGAGAGGTATTCTTGTCCGGCCCAGCCTGGCGGAGGCGGAGTCGGTGCCTAGTGTAGTCCGGTTTATCGATGAATCAGAGCTATTTGTCTCATGAGTGTGCCCAACCCGGTATGTTGGGTCCGGGATACTATATGTGAGCATATATCATTAAAGATATATCATTACTATTAATAAATATTAAATGATGATTATGTTGTGCAAGGTCATATATGGACGTCACTAAAATTTCTTACATAAAAAGAAAAAGAAAAATTGGATACACAAAAAAGTTATTGTGGCTAGTTTCATACCCTTCGAAATTATTTTCCATTTTTTAATTATTTTTGTTATGCAAAAGTAATTACATCTAAACAAATAAAAATCACAATAATTACTACTACTATTTATCTTTTAATAGAGAGATTTATTAATTATTTATTTTTAACTAATTAATGTAGTATTTATTTTAGCATTTTGTAATAACAGTTTTAAATAAGGCTAATGTGATAAAATTAACCCAAAATGAACAATAAAAACAAGCTAGGCGGATAACATATCTATATTACATAAAATGGAAAAACAGTCAAAGTGAAAAAATGAAAAAGTGAAAAAGTTTAATGGTCAAATGAGAGAGAAATATATTTGTGTAATTAATACTCTTATTAAAACACCACATTACTTAAAAGTACAATAATTTATTCACATTGTACAACAAATTAAAAACATATCTACCAAATTAAAACAACCAATTAAAACACGCCTTATTAAAAAGTACAATGAAATTTTCACAATGTACAATTTAAACAAGCTACAACATAATTTTAAATATAAAATAATTAAACACACTAATTAATGTTATTTTTAAAACACCCTAAAATAAAAAGTACATGTTATTATACACATTATACAAATTAATAAAACACACAAAGCTTCATACAAGCTAACAAGTTGGTGGTACATATAGTTTTAAAAATCGGACCGGACCAACGGGTTCAACCGGAAACCGGTGTCGCCATCGGTTCGGCTAACCAATAACAGCCATCCGGAAACGAACTAGAGAGAACCCGTTAAAACCGATACAAACTGGTGAATCAGGTCTCATCGAGATCTATTTCTCCGGTTAATCGTCACAGGGTACTCGCCGCCGCAACGCGCGGGTACCCTGCTATATTATATATAAAGGAAAAACCAAAAAGTAAAAAGTAAAAATTTGAAACTATTAACAAATATCGAAAACCGGGTTGACCCTGTTTAATTTGACCCGTTTTGACCCAACCTGTCATATTGACTTGGTTTAAATCGACCCGTTTTTCGACGGGAACGGTTCAACCGGTTGAACCACCCGAGTCGAACCGGGTTTCAAAACGTTATGTTTAATCCCCAAATCTTCAAACTTTTATTATTTTTTGTTTAGAACCCATAAACTTTTTTTTAACACAAAACGATCTGTCGCTATATAAATATACTATCTATAAGTTTTTCTTCAAAAACGATTATAATGTTTTACAATTATGAGAAAATATGTGCCCGTTAGTGCACATTTAACTTTTCAATAGGCTAAATACGCTCATTTCAAAAAAAAAAGATGGGGCTAAATGTGCCCAAATCTTTTACAAAATAGCCAATTTTTATTTTATTTTGAGCTAATCATATTCACGCTAATTTTGGTCACCATTAATCCCATCCTTGTTAGTTTTTACGCGACAAGTAACGTGTGTTGTTAGTTTTTATCTCATAACTGATGTAATGTTTACTTTCATTTTCATTAAATGATTTTATACGTTGTTTGATAGATGTTAAGAATTTTGTCTAGACTTTAATTATCGTATAGTACAACCGTTTGCAATTGCATTTTCATCGGTTCACGTTCTATTTTAAACGCTACACAAAACACTCACCACAATATCACAAATCATTAATTATCTGACGCTAGAAACAGCTGCCGCTAGGCGCGGGTACTCGCCTAGTATGAATAAAGTATTGAAAAACACTCGATCATGATTCATGCGCCGTTGAATTAAAGACCTCTTGATTTATATAATAGGTCGATATTTTTATTATCACATGTTGTGAATGTGCTAAAACTCGTGGCACTTAAATTATTTCATTAGTATGTTGAATAAATGGACCACATAATATTATTGGGACCCGATCGTTACAGAGCTCATTTAGTGATGATGTGGGGCTCGTTTAAAACAAGGGTTAACTGCGAATGAATCCTTTAAAATTTAACTATAAAATAATGTCTTATGTGAAATACTACTTCATCTTTTATTTTTGTTCGTTTTTGTTTTCAATCAAAATTGAAAAACTCACTTATAACATTAAAAAAATAAAATAAAATCTATAAATCGTTGATTGTTAAATAAGACTAACTACACCGTCATGCTGAATATAATATCATACTTTATTAGAGTGACACTTTTAAATACTTTTGACGAAATTTATTTTCGAGTTTTTTTGTAAGTGTCAAAATTTACATCCATTGATTATTGATTTAAACTTTAAAACTCCCCATCACAAATCACACCTGATTTAGTATTGTTTAATATTCATAACCTTTAAAAAAGGAATAAAAGTTTGTCGAAAATATATCGAAGTGACTATTGAAAAATAAAAAAAATTATTGTCGTGATGGTGTATTTGTTATTTGCTTGATGATTTATCATTTGCAAAATATTTTGTTTTTTTAACGATGTAAAAAATGGGTCTTTAAATTTAGATTGAAAAATGAATGGATAGAATTAATTCATTTCATCTTTATTTTTTTGTGATTTTCTTTAAACTCACCCATCAAGCCGGAAACCACAAAACATTTTGTAAAATATCAAGCTTATACATTGCCTCCAATGGATAGGACCACAACATCAGAAATCTCGAATAAATGCCATACAACCCTAAATCATGCTCACATCAATTAACCAAAGATATCAAGTGACGGATAGATTTTTACATGGTGCCTATAGATAACTACAATAGATAAACTCTCTAAAGTTGCGCAAAGCTAGTAGATGCATCAAAGTGGCTCAAATTATCAAAGTACTTATTCATTTAGCAAACAATGACAAACTATGATATGAAAAAGTGTATAGATATTTGAATTTTGTTGTGGAAAAAAGAAATATAACATGAGGCTCACAGAATAGATTGCATAGACACCAAATTGACAAGAAATGAGCTTATGAGTATGAATGATATATTTAAAAGTTAAACACTTAGCCGCAAATATCTACAATCATATCGATTACCCTAAAAGTTCAAACATGATCACTCATTTGAACATATAGAAGTCAATGAGCATTGCAAATGACTTTGCTATTTTAAAGCTTAATAAATCATACTCCTTACTAATAGTATTATGACACCTTCACCTAGCTATACCCAACCAAAACATTTATTGATATCTGAAAGTAATAATGCATGTCAATTGCATATTAATGAGATGATCAACTAATAATACATTAGTTTTTTAATATATTTTTCACCTTTTGCAAAAAAAAAAAAAAAAACGTCAGTTTTATGGTTTGGATTTGCAAAAGTGATATGGTACATGCCTATTGAGTAAGTAATTCGTGAACGGTTGGGGACATGATGTTCATTGCAGGAGTACTGGGCGGAGCTATGCCTTGACCACATGTGGCACGTGCCACACATGGATCGGCCATGTGAAGTGTATTTTTTTTTTCTCTTTTGGTGACAAGCACATATAGGTTAAGTTGACTGTGTTTTTTTCTCATCAATGTAGTAAAATGAAGTGGGGAAGAAGACTAAAAGAGAAAATGAAAACCTTTTGTTAAAAGAGAAAATGCAAAACGTCAAAAATGGGTCATATCACTATTCCCAATAAAACTTGTCGGCTTGCCTATTTTTTTGCTTTCTAACTTACTCTTTCTTCCACTACTAAACTAGATTTACACAATAGTTTTTAACTATATATTGATTGTGTTACATTTTTTTTCTTTTCTTTTTAGCTTCATATTTCTATTTGACATTCAGGTTTTATTAAGTTTTGTTTTGATAAGGTTTTAAGTTAATGATTATGCCAACGTGGACAATCATATGTTCAATTCATGAAACATGGAAGAAATAATTTGTTCTAGGTTGATTAAAGTAACTATACTAGATTGTATATATTTTTCTAATACCGCGCTAGCTTTTTATACTATACTTTGTATTACTTAGAACTTGAGGGAAAAAAAATTGTTTGTGCCACACATGATTCAAATACCTAGATCCGTCACTGGGAGTACAAGTACCTACCTCGTTTGGACCGACGACTCTATAACCCTACTGATATATTAACATGTCGGCAACAAAGAGACATCATATAGTACCTATTGATCGTTCCCTCATTATAATTCGAGTTATCTATATCGTAAGTAAATTCATGTAGTTTTACTTAGAGCAATCGGTATTGGAAGGGTTTAACTCGCCAAATGCTCCCAAAATTGACAGATGACGTGTCATCTTGATACCACCATATATGCCAAATGCATGCCAAATGAGATTCAGCCAATCTATTGGCTCACGCCAAAAGAAAAAACACATTTTTTTGTTTTAAATTTGTTGTATTGTGAGTGAGTGGGTATTTTTAGTGGGGTATTTTGTGGGACCCACTAACATGTTAGTGGTGTGTTATGAGGGAGAGTGTTTTAGTTATTGGTGTGTTATTGAGAAGTTTATGATGTGGCGCTGAGTTGGCATACCAATAACGTGTTATTGGTAGCTTGCATACCTTGTGCTCTTAGAACACAAGGTATGAGGAGTTTTTAACATGTCAAAGGTTCATTTTTCATGCCATTGGTGAGCCAAACCATAGCAACACTTGGTGCCATTGGTGAGCCAAAGGTATTTGAGCCATTCCAATGGCTCAAGCCATTTGTGATGTTTGATGGTTTTTTTGTGTATTGTGAGTGAGCAGTTATTTTTAGTGAGGTATTTTGCGGGACCCAATAACATGTTAGTGGTGTGTTATGAGGGAGGGTGTTTTAGTTATTGGTGAGTTATTGGGAGATGTATGATGTGGCGCTGAGGTGCCATACCAATAACGTGTTATTGGTATCCACGATATGACATAAATTCTCAAAAAGAATTTATACAAGTAATGACTACAAACAGACAAGAGCTGGATCGATTAGATAATGAGACTGGATAACAAATCATATGGACGATTTTAGGGACCTTTTAGAAGAACAAGCCAAAATAATTATGGATAAAATGAGTTGGTTCTCCGTGCTTGTGCCGGCATTTCCAAGTTGTATTTCTCTATGCGCACATGTTCTCCCCGTGTATTTGAACGTGCTCAGATTTCATTCGATGAAGCACTTCGCTCCTCTTTGGAGCGAATTGTCACTGCCTCTGGGCCCGTGTTTGGAAATTGGCAATGGAGACTGGCCACTCTTCCTTTTGGATTTGGGGGGCTTGGTGTATACGCTGCTAGTGATGTCTTGAATTATGCCTTTCTTGCTTCTAGACTCCAATCTGCCAGCCTACAGACTGAACTTCTCCGGCAGTCTGGTGTTGTTGCTTCTGGATCTTCCTTTGATGATGCCCTGCATGTTTTTAACGAGAAAATGGAGACCGACCTTTTGGGTAGCTCTTGTGAGATTGTTGCCCCCAAACTCATGAAGAAATTAGCAGATTTATATTTCACACGTGTCACAAAAGAGGCCGAATCCACCTTTTGCTTATCTGCTAGACATATGGCCTTATGGAGATCGCAAATGGAAGACCATACTTCAGACTGGCTCAGAGTAGTCCCGATAGTTGGGGTGGGGCAGACTATGAATGCTAAAACCTACCGGTGTGTTTTATGCTATCGTCTAGGTGTTCCCCTTTTCTCCACTCAGATGTCGTGCTCTGCTTGTTCCAAGGCTTTTACGGGTGATATCTATGGGGATCATGTTGTATCATGCGCAGGTATTATTGGCATTAAACATCGACATAATGTGGTGCGTGATACTCTCGTTGATATCTGCTCCCGGGTAGGGGTTTCGGCTCGTAAAGAAGTTGATATCGGGCTCGGTGGAGAGAGGGACAAACACCTACGCCCCGCTGACTTGTTACTTTACTCGTGGGAGAGAGGTCTTGATGTGTGCGTTGATCTTACTGGGTCATCGCCCTTGACGCAAACTGGTATGACTGACTTTGTGGCAGGGCGAGCTGTGATTGAAGCTGCACAGCGCAAACGGGTCAAGTACGAAACCAAATGCGCTGATATTGGATATGGGTTCATCCCATTCTCTTTCTCTTCTTTTGGTGAACTCGAGAAGGAGGCTGTGACCCTGTTGAAGCGAATCCGAAAGTTCTCGGTCACTCAAGAGATTGGCGCCCGTGGTGCTAACTATATTTTTAGTAGGGTTTGTTTTGCTATTGCTAGAGGAGTGGGAGCCCAGTTACTTAAGCGTATTCGACGATTCTCTATGACTCAGGACATTGGAGCGCGTGCAGCAATTCATATTTTTAATAGGATTGGTTTTGTCATTGCTAGAGGTGTGGGGGCTCAGTTGGTTTCGAGGCTCCCCACTATTTTTTTGTAATCCTATGAGTTTTTAATAAAAGTGTTGTTTTATAATAATAATAATAATAATAATAATAATAATAATAATAATAATAATAATAATAATAACCCAAGACATTGGGGTACGCGTTGCTGCTCATAACTTCAGTAGGATTAGTTTTGCTATTGCTAAGGGTGTGGGAGCCCAGATTGTTTCGAGGCTCCTCACTAATTTCTTGTAATCATATGGTTTGTTTCTAATGAAAGTGATGTTTTTATAAATAATAATAATAATAATAAGAGTGAATTACATAAATCGTCTCTGTGGTTTGGTCAAAATTACGGATCTTGTCCCTATACTTTTTTTTCAGTGCGTTTCGTCCCTGTGGTTTACAAATCTTACGGATCTTGTCCCTGATCCGACCCAGTCCGTTAAGTGTTTTGCGCTGTTAGTCCTTCGTTAGTGCAGTCTGTTAAGTGTTTTGCGCTGTTAGTCCTTCGTTAATAAATTTTGCACCGTTAGTCCTTATTTTTTAAAATATAGTTTTCCCCAATTAGTCCCTCCGTTAATAATAGTTGTCGCCCGATTTTTTACGTTTTTGTCCGTTTTTATCCGTTTTCGTTCGTTTTTATCCGTTTCCCCCCGTTTTTTTTACGTTTTTCGTCCGTTTTCTTTCGTTTTTTATAGTTTTTGTCCATTTTTCTTACGTTTTGTCCGTTTTTCTTACGTTTTTATCGGTTTTCATCCGTTTTTGTCCGTTTTTCTTACGTTTTTCTTAAATTTTTGTCCGTTTTTCTTATGTTTTGTCTGTTTTCTTTCGTTTTGTCCGTTGTTCTTACGTTTTGTCCGTTCTTCGTACGTTTTTATCGGTTTTTCTTACGTTTTTGTCCGTTTCAAAAAAAAAATTTGATTAAAAAATTTCAAAAAAAAAATTTGAATAAAAAAAAATATTTTTTAAATATATTTGAAAAAAAAGGATATATTGAAAAATATTTGAAAAAAACGGACATATTGAAAAATTTGAATAAAAAATTTCAAAAAAAAAAATTTGAATAAATAAAATATGTCCGTTTTTTTTCAATATTTTTCGGAGATATTGAAAAAAACGGACATATTGAAAAAAACAGACATATTGAAAAATATTTGAAAAAAAAACGGACATATTTAAAAAAATTTCGAAAAATATTGAAAAAAAACGGACATATTTAATAAAATATATATATATATATTTGAAAAATAATTTTTTTATTCAAATTTTTTTTTTGAAATTTTTTATTCAAATTTTTCAATATGTCCGTTTTTTTTTCAAATATTTTTCAAAAAAAACGGACATATTTCAAAAATTTCCGAAAAATATTGAAAAAAAACGGACATATTTAAAAAATATATATATATTTGATAAATATTTTTTTTATTCAAATTTTTTTTTTGAAATTTTTTATTCAACATTTTTTTTGAAACGGACAAAAACGTAAGAAAAACCGATAAAAACGTACGAAAAACGGACAAAACGTAAGAACAACGGACAAAACGAAAGAAAACAGACAAAACATAAAAAAAAAACGGACAAAAATTTAAGAAAAACGTAAGAAAAACGGACAAAAACGGATGAAAACTGATAAAAACGTAAGAAAAACGGACAAAACGTAAGAAAAATGGACAAAAACTATAAAAAAACGAAAGAAAACGGACGAAAAACGTAAAAAAACGGGGGGAAACGGATAAAAAACGAACGAAAACGGATAAAAACGGACAAAAACGTAAAAAATCGGGCGATAACTATTATTAACGGAGGGACTAATTGGGGAAAACTATATTTTAAAAAATAAGGACTAACGGTGCAAAATTTATTAACGAAGGACAAACAGCGCAAAACACTTAACGGACTGCACTAACGAAGGACTAACAGCGCAAAACACTTAACGGACTGGGTCGGATCAGGGACAAGATCCGTAAGATTTGTAAATCATAGGGACGAAACGCACTGAAAAAAAAGTATAGGGACAAGATCCGTAATTTTGACAAAACCACAGGGACGATTTATGTAATTCACTCTAATAATAATAATAATAAAATACATGTATATAATTTTTTGCGAAAATGAGTGGCAAGTATATAACGATACCAAAAAACGACTACCATTTAACAAACTACTAAATACCTCGTACAAAATAACTTCCTTTGGAAGCTTGATTTTTCGCGGTTATATAGATTAGTTAAGAAGTCGACGTGAAAAGAATTTGAGATTGGTAACTGAAATAAAAAAAATGAGCTTCTTGTTTTTTGGAACTAAGATGAGCTTCTTGTTGATTAAGTCATTATCCGAATTCCTAGCCATAAAAGGGCCCAATGACAATATTGATCCAAGATAATGATAACATGATCATTGGCCCAATAACTCACACAAAGGCAAAACTTGAGTACAAAATTATAAATGAGTAAATCGATTATTTGCATACTTTCATTTTCATTTTCATTTTCTTTTTTTATTTGCACAATTTATAGCAACCAACAATAATCTAGCTAGATAACTTCCGAAATCAACCTTATCCGTTGCTCAATGATTCATCTCCACATGGTTATATTTGTTAAGCATTTTATTTTGGCGACCTAAAAGATAAAGATTTGATCTACTTGGAATAATCTACTATAAGCTGAAGAAGTGGCATCATTCACGTGTTAATCTATCTCACGGAAAAAAAAGATAACGTTTATTATTAAAGCTCATTTTAATATTAGTTATCTAGGAAGTTATATGACAAAGAATATGGTACAATTACAATGTGTAACAAATAAGTTGTAAGGAGTACTTATATTTGTAAACCGAGTAGCGTTTTTATCTTAGAGTAAAGTACATAAATGGTCAATACAATGGATGTAATAGATTTGTTTATGATATTAATTTAAGTATTGACGAAATATAATTAAATGTTTTAGGTATAATTGGTGTTTGTTTCAAAGAAGTTGAAATTAGATGGGTTGATAATAAAGGTATTTTAGTTATTTTTGTTTAGGAATGGACTAAGCAGTCGAAAGTTTTCTATAGTGACGATCCACGAAATCTCAAAATTGTAGAAACTGCGCTTTTAATTTGGCAAATTAAAAAAGCGGCTTTTGTAAGTTTTTTATGTAGCTTATTTAAATATGCGAATTTTTTCATGATCAATATTGATTTAAATAATTATTGATCACTCTGGAGTGACATAGTGACATAAAAGCTTGTGATTATCACACTAACATGTATTAGGTCTGTGGTTTGATTCCTCATACGTGCAAACAACTTTAAAGTCATCACACAAACCTCTTGAAAAGAGAAGACTTTTTTTTTTATTTGAGTTTGTGTGTCAGTGAGTTCAAAATCCGTAGATAAGTAAGCCAAAAAGGTCGAAAACCTTGTTTAGAAAAAAAATTAAGATTTTATTTTTTATTTGCAATATGTTGATTTATTCCTTATTTCTCTTTACCCTTATCTTTCTCTATTATTTAGCAACAAGAAATGTAAGTTTTAATAGACTAATGATGCATTTTAGCTTAAAGGTGATGTTATAATTGTCATTGGGTATTGTTTTAGTGATATAGCTCTCTTAACGCAAATATTCAGGTAGTTGGTTAAGGAAGAACTTTGGAGCATTTTGCTATGAATTTAATCCTAAGACCTAAGGAACACACGCACATTGCATAACCATCTCTCTCTCCAAAACGATTAATCTTCAAAGGAAACAAATGATACAATCACAACAAAAATATCTTTATCCTTAGTAAAAGCAACGGGCATCGTCAAGCCAAAAGCCTCGTGCCGTTGGCAAAAAGTGCGGCCACGTCAGCAAAATACTTTATGACACCAGAAACCTTTTGACACCACATTTTGTGCCGTTACCTTTAGAAACTATGGTGCCGTTGGACTTTTTTTTTTAATTTATTTTTAATTTTTTTTAACATAATTTAATAGAGATATATAAAATTAAAATTAAAACACATTATATTAACTAAAATTTAATTTCATTAATATAAAACACATTACATAATTAAATAAGGACTACGGTGTAAATAAAATAAAAACTAATGATGCAAGAAAAACACTACAAGAGCAAATAATGTAACTTTATATAACAAGGTTTAAAGTGAAAAAAAAAAAAAAAAAAAAAAAAAAAAAATCCCAACTCTTCTTCCTCTTGGGCTCTTTGCGTCACCCACCCGCAAAAGAAAAAAAAAAAAAAAAAAAAAAAAGAAAAATAATATTTCTCAACACAAACACAAAAATTAAACAAACCCACCAAAAAGGAAAAAAAAGAAAAAACATTGGCGCTGACTGGTGGCTACGACGCCATCTCCTTTGACGCGAACGGTGGTACAGTGCTGCGTTCTTGGGTTTGGGCTGGTAGAACAACGCAAGAGAAGAACACGACAATACCCCTCGCTCTAACATCTCATATGCTATATTTTTTGTGATCCTGTCTCCTTTTCTTGTGAGTATTAAGGGGATGTTTGGCACGCATGAATGTAAAGCTGAGAAAGGGAAAATAGGTAAGCAAATGCTTACATTGAGCCTTTTGCTTGCCATCCGACATTAGGACGTAGTTGAAGTTATCCCAAGGATCTGGTGCACGGTTGCATGGTAAATCTGAAACAATCACCGGTACAATTGGTGCAACAGCCTCGGGTCCTTGATTTGCATTTGCCAGAGTATATTTTGGTTATATAAAAGTTGTAAATAAACAAAAACACAACCCCTCTATTTATATCAAACATAAAATAGCAAAATGGTAAATTTGAAACTAAAAAATTCAAATTTTCACCCCACGTTATACCCGCCTCCCCGCTCAAAATATAAATTCAAAATTTGAAAATTTAAAAAATTCACCGGTTAACTGGTTTTATTATATTTTTTTTGCCCGCCAAACTTCAAATTTGAATTTTAAACTTAAAACATCTTGTCTTATTTGAATAAAGCAATTCCCGTGTGCGGAACCGGAAAATTTTCAAATGCAATGACTCGCTTCATCATTTGCCAACTTTTGGGATCAACCCAATGTGCGGTAACACAAATGTACGAAAATGGCAAATTATGAGGAGCGGACCAAACATCCGTTGTTAAACTAACACAAGCATTTAAATTAAAAAAGAAATTTTTTAATTCTTGTTTGGCCGTTTTCCACCTTTTCATAGAATCGCGTTTTAGAGTCATACGACTTACATGATTATACATTGGTTGGACATGATTCTGAAACACTGTCGTCGTCAAAGGGTCGTCGAATTGATTGAATGGCAAACCTTGTTGAATCACCAAACCGACAAATTGTTGACGAACTACTTCCTGATCATAAACAAAAATACTCCCGTCCCGACCCATAGACGATTGACCCGCTTCCGGAACCGTTTTGAGTGCCTTGCAATACTTCATGTTGATATGAGCCTTCAACGTCGAGTTGGAACCGACCGGCATTATACTCAAGCAATGCTTACATTGAGCGTTTTTCTTACCATCCGACATTAGGACGTAGTTGAAGTTAGCCCAAGGATCTTGTACACGGTCGCATTGTAAAGTTTTAACACGTCGGTGCACTTGTTCAACCAGCTTCAGTGGTGTTGGTGGTGTTTGAACTTGCCATTAGTGAAGTACTTTCGGTTTTGATTTTTTAGAGTGTATTTTGCTTGGATGAAAGTTGTGAATAAACAAAAACACAACCCCTCTATTTATACTAAACATACAATGGCAAAATGGTAAATTTCGAGTTCAAATAATTCAAAAACCGGCCCCCACACTCCTTCCCGCCTTCTCGCTCAAGTTTAAAATTCAAAATTTGAAATAAAAAAAAAATCCAAAAACATCGTCCAAACCGGTTCCAAAAAACCGGTCCCCTAACCGGTCTATTTTTCAAAATCCCAAACAGGTGGTTTGTGGAAAAACCGAACCGGTTTGGGTCAAAACAGATTTTGACCGGTCCGGTTTTTCGGTTTGCTTTCGGGTCTGTTCGGTTAACCGGTTATGATGTGCTCCTCTACTCCGTACTAATAATATAATGACACGTTCACCTAGCTATACCCAACCAAAATATTTAGGGTACGTTTGGTTTGTAGACGGGGTTGGATTCAGATTTGGTTTTGGGATTGGTATGAAAGAAATTGAGGAGATACAAAATATTTAATTATATAAAACATATTTATTTTATAAATTAATAATGAATTTAAAAATATTATTTGTATAAAAGTATGACATGAAAATATATTATTAAATTGAAAGCATATAATATTTGTGGTTGAGAAGAATTAGAGTGAGGTTGTTGTTTCACTGATACTACCAAAATGTTGTGGAATCAATTTTTGGGTCAAATCATTTAATTTATTCCTTAATCCTTCAACCAAACTGCATGTTTTCTCTATCATTCAAATTTTACAGTGTGACACCTATTAAACAAACGCCTCCTTATTGATATCTGAAAGTAATAATACATGTCAATTGCATATTACTGAGATGATCAACTAATAATACCTTAGTTGTTGTTTAAGACGCCATTTATGGTTTGGATTTGCAAAAGTGATTTGGTAGTTGGTACATGCCTATTGAGTAATTAGTTCAGGGGTGAACGGTTGGACATGATGTTTATCGCAGGAGTACAAGTAGCTCGTTTGGACCGACGACTCTATAACACTACTGATATATTAATAGGTCGCATGGCAACAAAGAGACATCGTATTGTACCTATTGATCGTTCCCTCATTAATATAAGTCATGACTAGGCAAGAGTTGGATCGATTAGATAATGAGACTGGATAACAAATCATATGGACGGTTTAGGGACCTTTTAGATGAACAAGTGATATGGGTCAAAAGTGCAAAGTCAAACAAGCAAAGTCAACAGATACTCAAATAACTACTTTTCCCATTTCTCCTTCCTCCCATTTTCTCCTTCCTCCCTTTGTATAAATAGATCTTGTTCATTACATTTCTAGTTATCAAATTCATTTGTAAAACAGTTATCTTCTCTCATTCTCTCTCACATCATTGTAACAAACTATCTTCCATTAATAACAATCATTGTTCTTCAATTCGAGTCTCTATTCTTTATCTTCTTGAGCTCCTGTTGTTGAATCAGACCATCTTCGGTTCTCCATTGAATCCTGGATTGGTCATATCTGTTGTGTTCATAACAATTGGTATCAGAGCATCGTTCTTGGCCAGTTAAAAAAAAAAAAAATCCAAAAATACGCACCAAAATCATTCGTTTTTCTGATTTTCAATCACAAAACGTGTTATTGTGTCAATCCTTCATAGTTAGTTACAAATCTTGATAGTTAGTTACGGTTCTTGAAAAGTTGTTACAGTTGTTACTCTATTTTGGAAAAGTTTGTTAGTCTGTTTCAATTCTTGGTTCACTTTTGATCAAAATGCCTAGTTTAACACGTTCTAGTACCAGTAATGAAGATGAGCCTATGAGGGAGATGATGAGACAATTGAAAGAGGAATTAAGGCGTGAATTGTTGGTAGAATTAAGGGGTGGTGTTGTTACTCGTGATCAGAATATGGTGGCAATGAATCAGGGTGTTAATCAGGGCGAAAATACTCAGTTCAATACGGTCACAAAGCTTGAATTTCCAAAGTTTGGAGGAAATGAGGTTAGGGAATGGATGTTTATGAGTGAGCAATTCTTTAAAGTTCGTAACGTTCCTGATGAGCATAAGGTAAATCTCATTTCTCTACACTTGTTTGGCAAAGCTTTAGAGTGGCATAAGGTTGTTACAAGTTCATATTTTTTGGGAAAAAATGTGGCTTGGATGACTTATAGAACGTCAATTTTGCAAAGATTCGGGAGTGAAGTGACTGAAACCTATAATGTAGAGGTCACAAAAGTTCAAGATCAGTTGTTAACATCAGGTTTTAATCAAGTTGGCTTTGGTGTCGATATGAATTCATGGGAAAAAGTGGAAAATGATATTAAAACCGTTGATGGGTTGGATTCAGAAAGTCTTGAATCAACTGAAGATGGGTTGGATTCAGAAAGTCTTGAATCCACTGAAGATGGGTTGGAAACGGTGACTGGAAATGGTGCTGACAACATGGGATGGCATGTTGGTGTTGGTAATTTTCGAAAATATGAAGTGGGGTTAACGGGGGTCGAAGATGCATTATTGTTGAGTGAGACCAGGGTATTGAGTGGACACATGGTAGCTTCCTGGTGGCATATGAAGCAGAGGAGGAAGATTTTCAGCCATGGGTTAAATAAGGAGACAAAAGAAGACGATATTAGAAAAGTTTTTGAAAAGGTGGGTGAAGTTGTTGAAGGTATATCCTTTACTGCTCATGCATCTTACTCAGAAACTGTTCTTAAATTTGAGGTTAAGAGGGACCAAGGAAGGAAGCAGAAGGGAAATTTAAAAAAGGGGACTAGAAACTTGATTTATTTAGATGTAAGGTCTTTGCTTATGCATTTCAAGGGTGATAAAAAGAATGGAAATAGATTTGGTTATTGGACGTTGGATTTGTGGAAATGGCCCAAGAGGAAAAAGGTGTACTATACAAACTGCAATTTTAAAGGTAAATGGTGGAAGTTTGAGTATGGAAATGACCTAACAGAAGACATATTCAGCACTGGCAATTCATTGGAATTGGATATATGGATATGGTTGAAAAGAAAAAAGGAACGTGTGGTGTTTGACATATGGAAATGGCCCAAAAGAAAGAAAAAAGCTTATGGATGTTCATCAGCGGGTCAAACAAGATGGGAATTCCTTTATTGGTATATTGGAAGAAACATTAACAAGGGTTGCTAGAAGTTGTTGGGTAATGATATGGAAGATGAGACTGAAATTCATCAAATTCTTGATGTTCCAAACACTAAAGTTAAGCCTCATCTTGAAGTCAAGTCCAACTCAGTTGTTCCAAACATTGAAGTTCAACCCTCAACCTGAGCTTGAAGTTCAGCCCTACTCAGTTGTACAAGTTCAATGTGTTAGTCAGGGGGGTTACTCATTCAGTGGGTTGTTCATTCAATGGGTCTCGTAAAATAAAGAAGTTTAGATTGTTGTTAATTCAGCGAAGTCAATAGCAAGTGAACCTGAAGAAGTTCAGTGAGTTAGTTCAGGAATTCATATGCTCGGTGAGTGTTTGGCTTAAAGGGGAAGATGATTAAAGGGGTTAAGAAAGGTTCCCTCAGCTGATTAGAATGCTTAGATGCTTGAGGACAAGCATCATTTCAAGTGGGATGGATTGATATGGGTCAAAAGTGCAAAGTCAAACAAGCAAAGTCAACAGATACTCAAATAACTACTTTTCCCATTTCTCCTTCCTCCCATTTTCTCCTTCCTCCCTTTGTATAAATAGATCTTGTTCATTACATTTCTAGTTATCAAATTCATTTGTAAAACAGTTATCTTCTCTCATTCTCTCTCACATCATTTTAACAAACTATCTTCCATTAATAACAATCATTGTTCTTCAATTCGAGTCTCTATTCTTTATCTTCTTGAGCTCCTGTTGTTGAATCTGGCCATCTTCGGTTCTCCATTGAATCCTGGATTGGTCATATCTGTTGTGTTCATAACAACAAGCCAAAATAATTATGGATAAAATGAGTTGGCTGTAATTGATTTGTCCACACACAAAAAAAATAAAAGAATACAACATGTATATTTTGTTTGCGAAAATGAGTGGCAACCATATAACGATACCAAAAAACGACTACCATTTAACAAACTACTAAATACCCCCGATTAACAGTTACTTGAGCCGCAACCATGACACCAATGGTACGTCACCCACAAAAATAACTTCTGGTTGAAGCTTGATTTTTCGCGGTTATAGAGATTAAGAGGTCGACGTGATAAGAATTTGAGATTGGTAACTGAAATAAAAAAAAATGAGCTTCTTGTTTTTTGGAACTATGATGAGCTTCTTGTTGATTAAGTCATTATCCGAATTCCTAGCCATAAAAGGGCCCAATGACAATATTGATCCAAGAAAATGATAACAAGATCATTGGCCCAACAACAGACGCAGAGGTAAAACTTGAATATAAAAAATTATAAATGAGTAAATCGATTATTTGCATACTTTCATTTTCATTTTCTTTTTTTATTTGCACAATTTATAGCAACCAACAATAATCTAGCTAGATAACTTCCGAAATCAACCTTATCCGTTGCTCAATGATTCATCTCCACGTGGTTATATTTGTTAAGCATTTTATTTCGGTGACCTAAAAGATAAAGATTTGATCTACTTGGAATAATCTACTATAAGTGGCATCATTCACGAGTTAATCTATCTCACGGAAAAAAGATAACGTTTAATATTAAAGCTTGTATTAATACTATTAATTGCATTTTTGATTTTTGGCCAAATTGCAGGTTTGACCCTTAAAACTTTAAAAGTGTATCGATAGTTTTCATTTTGAAGTTTGGATTGCATTTTTGGTCTTCGGATAAAGTTACATGACAAAAATACCCTTTGTCATCTTTAGAAAAAGACAAGGGTAATTTGGTCATTTCACACCGATAAAAACAAAAAATGCAACCCAAACTTTAAAATGAGGACTATCGTTTTGAGGATCAAACCTGCAATTTGACCAAACCACAAGGACCAAAAATGCAATTAACTCAATAAGTTATATGACAAAGTATATGGTACAATTACAATGTGTAACAAATGAGTTGTATGGCGTACTTATATTTGTAAAACTGAGTAGCATAAATAGTCAATACAATGGATGTAATAGATTTGATTATGATTATAATTTTAAGTATTGACGAAATATAATTAAATGTTTTAGGTATAATTGGTGTTTGTTTCAAAGAAGTTGAAATTAGATGGGTTGATAATAAAGGTATTTAAGTCATTTTTGTTTAGGAATGGACTAAAAGAGCAGTCGAAAGTTCTCTATGGAGATGATTCACAAAATCTCAAAGTCGTAGAAACTGCGCTTTTAATTAGGCAAATTAAAAAAGCGGTTTTTGTAACCTTTTTATGTAGCTTATTTAAATATGCGAAAATTTTCATGATCAATATTGATTTAAATAATTGTTTGATCACTTTGGAGTGACATAGTGACATAAAAGCTTGTGATTATCACACTAAGGCTATGTTTGGCACATGAGATTACGAAGAGATTATGCTTATTTTTTTAAAAATAAGCTACATAAAAAATAATATTTATTTGGCAGACAGAAATTATAAGAGATTATTAAAAAATTAATCTTTCATAATCTCTGAAAATAAAAGGTTACTTCATGTAACTTATAAAAAGAATTTCTTTTTATAATCTTTTTCAGCAACAACACCAGCACCAGCACCAGTACCAGCACCAGCACCAGCATCAGCATCAGCACCAACAAAAGCATAATCTATTTTTGCCAAACATACCCTAAGAGCACTGGGTACCCTTCGTGCCGTCCCGTTGGTGTTATGGGAAAAGTGCTGCCACATCAGCACTTTTTCTGATAACACCAAAATTCACCACAACACCAAAAACACCCTCCCTCTTACAATATCATATTCTGGTGCCGTCGTGCACCCTGGACCCCACATATTCATTTAATATATTTTTTCATTTATTTAAATAAAACAACATATTTAACTGAAATTAAAATTTCATTAATAAAAAAAATACATTAAAATACATTTAACTAACAAGAATTTCATTAGCTAGCATATAAAAGGTATATCTATCACAAAAAATACGCCTCCTTCTACCTTTCATCTCCAAAAAAAACGCAACGCATATATGCTTCTTCCATTTCAACCAAAACTTCAACAAAATGAAAAAAATACCCATATTCACACAATCAGTTCTTTCTTCCTCACACGCATTCGCGCCTTTTTCTTGTCATTTCATTGAAAACATACAGCCACCCATAAAACTTCAACAAAATGAAAAGAAAAAAAGTGAAAAACGGACCATTTGACGGGAAAACACGAGCCATGGTGTGCATGTTGCACCGTATGGTTGCGTTTTCTGGGACCATTTCGGCTGGTCACGACAGCGCATGACTCGAAAACGCTAGCCACGGTGTGGAGCTCGCGTTGTCGCGTTGCGTTTTGAGGGAAAACGCAACTCTTGGCGTAGGTTACCGAGAGCTCTAACATGTATTAGGTATGTGGTTTGATTCCTCATACGTGCACACAATTTTAAAGTCATCACACCAACCTCTTGAAAAGAGAGAGTTTTTTTATTTTTTATTTTTTATTTATTTATTTTTTTTTATTATTTTTTTTTTTTGAGTTTGTGTGTCGGTGAGTTAAAAATCCGTAGATAAGTAAGCCAAAAAGGTCGAAAACCTTGTTTAGAAAAAAAAATTAAGATTCTTTTTTTTTTCTATTTTTTTTTTTTATTATTTTTTATTTATTTGCAATATGTTGATTCATTCCTTATTTCTCTTTACCCTTATCTTTCTCTATTATTTAGCAACAAGAAATGTAAGTTTTAATAGACTAATGATGCATTTTAGCTTAAAGGTGATGTTATAATTGTCATCGGGTATTGTTTTAGTGATATAGCTCTCTTAACGCAAATATTCAGGTAGTTGGTTAAGGAAGAACTTCGGAGCATTTTGCTATGAATTTAAGGAAAAATATTTAGTGAGAATTTAAATTGAAATAAGAAAAATGAGAAGAAATTTGAGCCGCACATTTTAAATGAGGATGAGAAATTTAAGCGGAGATGCATCTATTTCATTAGGTGCATCTGAAATGTGCGGCTGTGGTTTCTTCTCACCTTTCTCATTTTAATTTTACTTCTCATTTGATCCTTACTTATGAATTTAATCCTAAAATCTAAGGAAGACACATGTTGCATAACCATCTCTCTCTCCAAAACGATTAATCTTCAAAGGAAACAAATGATACAATCGCAACAAAAATATCTTTATCTTTAGTAAAAGCATCGGGCATCGTCAAGACAAAGGCCTTGTGTCGTTGGCAAAAAGTGACGCCACGTCAGCAAAATACTTTATGACACCAGAAATCATTTGACACCACATTTTGTGCCGTTACTTTTGGCACCAGAAAATATGGCGCCGTTGGATTTTTATTTTTATTTTTATTATTATTTTTTTACATAATTTAATAGAGATATATAAAATTAAAATTAAAACACATTAGATTAGCTAAAATTTAATTTCATTAATATAAAACACATTACATAATTAAATGAGGACTAACGGTGTAAACAAAATAAAAACTAATGGTGCAAGAAAAACACTACAAGAGCAAATAATGTAACTTTATATAACAACAAGGTTTAAAGTGAAAAAAAAAATAAAAAAAAAAATCTTAAGTCTTCTTCCTCTTTGGCTCTTTGCGTCACCCACCCGCAAAAGGAAAAAAAAGAAAAGAAAAATAGTATTTCTCAACACAAACACAAAAATTAAACAAACCCACCAAAAAAGAAAAAAAAGAAAAAAACATTGGCGCTGGCTGGTGGCTACGACACCATCTCCTTTGAAGCGAACAATGGTACAGTGTGCCGTTCTTGGGTTTGGGCTGGTAGAACAACGCAGGGGAAGAACACGACAATACCCCTCGCTCTAACATCTCATATGCTATATTTTTTGTGATCTTGTCTCCTTTTCTTGTGAGTATTAAAAGTTTACATATGTTTTTGAATGCCTCTCACAAGATCACAAAAAAATATATCATATGAGATGTTACTAACAAGAAAAAGGGATAAGATCACAAGAAAAAGCATATTTTGGCAAATTATGATATATTTTTTGTGATCTTGTCCCTTTTTCTCATATTTAAAATGCAAATTTTGAATGACTCATATATAATATATTAAAAGCATAATCTGGCTAATTATGATATTATGAAGTTTATTTGGGTAAATATGAAATTGATGGACCCTAGTCTTAATGCATGTTTTTTTTCTTTATACCTTGCTAACCTAATGACATTATAACCTGCTGCAAAGTGCAGACAAAATTGAGAAAATAAATGTGTCACGGTACCTATTTTCGCACAAGATAGTAGTAAATGATTGATACTTCTATGTTTTCTGCCTCAATGATGAGTTCAGTTAATTATATAATACAGGGTACCCGGCGCGTTGCGGCGGCGGGTACCCTGAAACTAAAATTCATGACGTGCAATGTTTTACGGTTATACATATTTTATGACAAAATCTTTAAGGATGATATTAGTTTTAAGTTGGAAGAAATTTAAGCAATAACAAACTATTTCACATAAAAATAGTATGGTACGAGAGTGATGCACATATAAATCTGCAATATAAAGAAGATAGCCCGTAATATTATAAAGGCGTGTGGTCAAATTTTATCACTTTCCAGTTATATTATAAATTTCCCGTAACTCTTATAACCCGTTGCCTTTAATAATGTATTGTAATGTATTATGTAATGAAAAGTCTATATTATTAACGAAAAATCTATTAAAAAATACTGTAATAAAACTACCACGTCAAATTTTTCAAAAATAACACCATGGACTTGAGGATTTACAAGGCTATGATAAAAACTTAAACTAAAGAATAGAGCAAACCATTATTCATTGTTTTTGTGACAAAACAAAACAACATGTTACTTGAAACTGAAAGACTATAAGTACTCGTTTATTTTAAAATCAACCTCCACAAACATCCATCTATCACAAAAACAATAATAAAAAAACAACAATAGGCCACAAAACATCACCCCCAAAATTTTCAATAGTAAACTCTAGGCCCATTAAATAACTGAATTCATTAACCCTACTACTTCTTAGGATAATAAAAAGCTTTTCCCCTAACTACATGTAACCCTAATCTCATTCTCATCAAATCACGCCCCATCTACTTCTTTCTTTGAAATAACACACAACAAAGCCCTCCTTATTACTCCATCACAATAACACACCTCCATTAATCTTCACATCAAACGAATCCCACGTTATCTCTTTCTTCTACTAAAAAAATACAGCAACAAAAAATCATTTCATCATCCTTATCACTCTATTAAAACACGCTCTATCCATAAATCACAAATGCCTCCCACCTTATAACTGCATTTACAATCACACACCCCGAAACACAAACACAACTCATTCTTCTCAAGTCTGAGGAACAAACAAGAACCGTAGCACATATTTCTTCAAGATCTCTCTATGGAGATCTCGTGTAGGTTCTGTTTGTTTTGTGTTTTGTTTAATCGTGTTAAGATCTACAATGATTTACTTTCATACTCTTGTTTTAACAAACAAGTTCGTGAGTATTAAATAGAATACTAAGATCTTACACATCACTTTATATACCCCGTCTGATATACATTGCAATATGTAGTTGAGTCAAATGTTTTTCTTTTAACCTATGTGGGACTGGAATTTTACATACACGCAACTCCTTTTGTATTAATATGTGCATTAATGTGGTGTTTTCTTTTTTTAATATGTGCATTAATATGTTGTATACTATGCTTATTAGGTTGTAAGTCTGAAAATTATGTGCTTTCAAGTGTTGTACATCATGTTCAATTTGTTGCAAGTCTGAAAGTCTGAAAAGTTATTAGAAGAGAGATGCATTCGTGTATTATAAGTAGTAGAGATAGTGTAGAGTGGTTGAAATGGCAATGCACTTAATAAAGATAAAAACACATTATCCTACGGAGTATATGCCTATTGACGTCGGAGATAGATCGAGCTAGCTAGGGGTCCTGTTGTGGTGTCATGAGATACTGATATAATTTTGATTCGTAGTGGTAATGATACATTGAATTTTTAAAAAAGCAGATGATTTTAGTGCATTGTGTTTTTAGTTATAGTTTAGTTAATCCATCAAATGGTGAAAAATGAATCATTTTTTAACTGAAAATCGTATATTTTGTTAAGTCTTTTCTTATACTACGGTTACACAATAATTATGCACCCACTCATTTTTGGCTCCCATTTTATTAAAATATAACTAGCTAGTATACAAGAAACAATAGACTACGTCTATATCTACGACTCATTCAATTCGACCACTTTATATCTTTACTTCTTAAAAGAACTGCCTCTAACGTATCTGTGTAGACGACTGCAATCAGGGGCGGAGCTATGTGAGGACCGGGGAGGGTCCCGGCCCCCCTAGGTCTAAGCCCGTTAGTGTATTTATTTGCGATTTCATGTGTATTTTTGGAAAAAAATTTATTCCGGCCCTCCCATTTAATGTATTTCTCGAAAAAAAATTGTTTCGGCCCCCCTACGGAAATTTTTCTAGCTCCGCTACTGACTGCAATTGACTAACTTTCACATATGAAAGTAACTAAAATTATACAAAAACACCCCGTGTGACATTTTGCAGTTTTTTGCTAACTAGTGGCTTAAATTTGTTAATAAAGCTGAAAATCAAATATAATGTGCTTAGAACATAACTAAACTATTAATGAATATGATTTCTTTTTCTTTGTGTTCGTGTGTTTAATTATATTTTGCGAAATAGCGTGATGGTTAAGTAACACCACTAGCATTCGCAAATCACGGTCACATGAGAATGGAATGCATGGACACGCTACAACGTTTGGGCCTTTTAACGACGATATATGTTGTTGCTAAAATCCCAGAAATTCGTCACAAATTAAGCTACGTAGGCACATGCACGTGTTAAAAGTTTTGGCTACGACGTAAACGTGTTTTAGAGACGACTTAAGAGAGACGTCAACTAAGAGTAGTAGCACGATTAGAGAGACGTCAATCAATAATAGCGGCACATGTCATGACATAAATAGAGGCCTATATTGAATTAGACATGTATAGTGACATAAATAGCGGCTTATCTTAACAATGACAACACAATCAAGGCGCTAGTAGATCCATTGCAAAAATATGAATGTATTATAACTTTTAAGCCGTCGCTATCTTAGTGAGTGCTATCAGTGAATAGACGCGTTCTTAAGAAACTGAAAATCAAATATGCTCACATCATAACTAAACAATAAACATTATGATTCGTGTGTTTAATTTCATTTCGTCCAACAATGTGACGATCAATAACATTACTAGCATTTGAAAATCACGGTTCACATGAGAATGGGATACATGGAAAAGTGTTTCCAGAAGCAAGAAATTTTAAAAATGTTGAGCACGACGTACTGTTTAAGAATTACGCATGAAGAACAAACTTAATAAGCTAGGCTAAGTATTGCAATTCCACGTATGAATACAAATAAACCTAAGAAACACATCATCGAGTACTACTAATCACGAACTTCTAGATGCGCTTCAATGAAAAGGCCATAGACTCTATTCTCTAAATTGTTAGCAACACCTATTTGGCATTGCTAAAGTGTTCCTGACACTAAATTTGTAACTAAAAGAGTAAACGCTGTTCAAAATGTTTACCACAACCTATTGTAATGTTCTCCATTTGTTACACCTAATTAGCACTAGCCAAATTCAAGCAGCCCTAGCGACGTAGGTTTAGGTTATCGCATGCTAGGTCAGTGATCGTCAAGTTTCATTTACGACTAAACCCACTCTAGTCTTCGGGGGCAATAAGGAACTGTTCTTATCAGTGATTCACTACTAGGGACAACAATTTCCGTTAAAAACGTTTACTATTCATACCTGTTCGATAACTGACTTCAAATGGTAGCCAAGTTAATTTGGTAGATTGTGACATTTGAGAGTACCACAGGATAAATCCGCATTTGCAGCCATGAGACAGGAATCTATTTTATCAGAAAGTTCTTGTTAGGGATTTGGTTATGCCTAACGGTAAGAGCATCAGGTGTCGTGACAAGGGTTAACTTCGTCGTCGTGCCACCTCAGCGCCACATCAGCATCCCATTTTTCCACAACTAACCACAACAAACCCCCTCCTCACTCATAACAAACCTCAACCTCTTCATTTGGGACCCACCACTACCACAAACACACACTACACACACAAACACACCTCAGTAACATTCATATATACCTTGATTCCATTTATTAAATATCCATGCTTGTCAGATGCAAGCCTCGTCGTCCCCACGATTTTCACTTCCACGGCGAGCCACAACGAGCAGGGTCGGTGTGGCGGCGAGCCACGGCGGCGCTCCACGTCACCCACGGCGAGCCACAACTAACTCCACACCGGATGCTCTAAGGTGGTCTCGGCTGGTTAAGTTGGTGTTGCTAAGTGTTAAACATTTTGCATCTATTAGTAGTTACATGACATTTTAAACAAATTCGACTTGATCTATTGCAAGTACTACAACCTATACGATTATTGTTATGTTGGTTGTATTTTCTATAAAATCCGACACTATCGAGGCTAATGATCAAGTGCACATATAGACGCCGATGTCTATGACTATAATATATATGAATAGTTGATCTACTGTTGACAACGATTATAATGTTACACCTAACAGTCGGTTTTCCTGAGTGATGCAAACACGCATGGAATTTTTGAGCAAACAAACACAAGTTGAAAATTACTAAGAATAAATTATGATGTTTTTTTTATACAGCAGTCGCAGTAACCCATGACATGCCTACACAACTTGCATTTGACATGGTCGCCTCAAACTTATTTCTTGGTCATCATGTTCACATATAAAGTAAGATTGATACTTATATATATGGTTAATGGTTTCTGCTTCCGTTAATTATTTATAATAAATTCTTAGTCATTATTTCTAATAATATTAATGAAATGGATATCCTCTAATCATTTTCTGTTAATTTCCTCCATCTCACAACATATGAACATGACAAGATATGAACATGAGAAGAACTTGAGAAATGACATTGAAGAAAATAGATTAATATTATAGTATTGAGTCGTTGAACTGGCCAGTGATTGATTTAAAACAAGACAAAAAGACCTTTATAGATGCCCTATTGACTTGTAAAATTTATGTTGTCAAGTTCATCAAAATAACTAAACAATGAAATCATATATAGACTAATTCAATTATAAATATCTACTGACTTATTCAACACTTTAGGAGAAGGAAACAAATTCAGAAGGCCAACTGCATGCTTGATCCCACTATCTTTACGTACTTCTTGAAAAAATACCTCAAATTTTCCCTTTTAGATGACTGTAACTCACTATCTGTTAGAAATTCTTGCAATTCGACGAGATATGTATCACTGATATTTCAGAGGAAGAGTAATATACTTGGAATCAATTGAGTCTCAGAAGTTTTCGACTAGAATATGGGGTAATCCAGTGTAATTGTAGTTTATTTATATGTGAAAGTTAATGAGATTGAAAACAGTCTAATAGGCTTCGAGCACCTGTCTAAAAGATCGTCGTTTAGTAGTCAGAGATATAACAAGAAGCCAGAATCAAAATCAAAATAAGGGGTAAAGATACAACAACACTTAAAACACCTACAGAACCAAAAGAAGCAATGACAAGGATATCTTAATTAGGATTTCTAATCCAATCACACCAAGACACAAATGAGGATGTTTGATCCTTCTTGAATTCTCTTATGTAGTATTTTTTAATTTCCTAATGAAACATCAGGTACCACAATTTTGATATGATGGATTAAATGAGAATGGGTTACATGCATGGATAGCAAGACAAGTTTTCAAAAAGTTCAGCAAGAAATTTATAAGTACGTTGATAATCCAATTAATGTTTGAATTCCAAGCATCTTTTTTCAAGAAAAACCTAAGACACATAACCAATAAGTTCAAAATGCTGATTGTCAACTTCTAGACGAGCTTTAAAAATAAGCCATAGACAAAAAACACTGACAAGACAAGAGCAGTTGATTATGTCGTAAGCTTTGATTAGTCTATGCTAATAACACTGCTTGACAACTGCTTTTGGATTTTCGAAGCGACACCAAATAACGATAAGATGTGAGGCGCCAAAGAAGATGCCACCGGCATTGTTGATGGGAGTATAGGAAGAGAATCTTCAGAGTTCAGTACTTGAATTACTTTTCGCATCGATGGGCGAAGTTCTGAGTCAGGATGCACGCACCATAATCCAACTATCATCAAACGCTTGATTTCTTCTTCCTCAAAATCTGGCCCTAGACGTGGATCAACTGCTTCTAAAAGGGCCCCGTTCCCATAAAGCTCCCATACCCACTCTAGTAATTGTATTTGCTTTCCTCGAGCCTTGTACTCGATGGGTTTTCTCCCACACGCTATTTCCAAGGCAACAACTCCAAAGCTAAACACATCTGATTCTTTGCTTGCCTTGCCCGTTACCACACATTCTGGAGCCAGATAACCCAAGGTTCCAGCCAACGTCATTGTGTGCATTCCTTTCTCGTGGTCAACCAACTTAGCTAACCCAAAGTCACCAAGCTTTGCATTGAAGTTCGAATCCAACATTACATTACTTGATTTAATATCTCTATGCAAAACACATTGCTCCCATTCTTCATGTAGATACAACAAAGCAGAAGCCAAGCCATTGGCAATTTTGTACCTAGTGCCCCATGTCAATAAGCTCTTCTCCTGGAATAGATGGGAGTCTAAGCTTCCGTTTTCCATATACTCATAAACAAGCAAGAGTTCGCCTTTCTCGTGACACCAACCAGTGAGTTTCACCAGGTTTCTGTGTCTTAATTGGCTAATGATCTTAACTTCTGATGCATACTCATCTACTCCTTGCTTGGAACTCTTTGAAACCCTTTTGACGGCAACGTATGTGTTTAAATCTTTTAAATAACATCTGTAAACTCTACCAAAACCTCCCTCTCCAAGCTTCTTGTACTCAGCAAAGTCACTAGTCGATTGAGCTAATTCGTGGTAAGAGAACTGTTTAGGCCCCATGCCTGTTTCGAATTTATTGTTCATCTCAGCATCAAATTCAATTTCTTCTCCAACTTCATCTTCCCGGGTCATCTTCTTTCTCCTCCAGAAGACAAATGCAACGACAACAAGAAAAGTAATTGCAACTGATACTCCAATTATTAGTCCCACCTTGTTGTTTTTCCCATTCACTGAATCAGGGACTGGGATAAAAAAGTCAGGACTCGGTATTGGTGGCTGCATCTCGCTGTTTCCATCTGTTACTAAATCAGAACTATTGAAACTCCAAGATCTCACGGTATTTCTCTGAAAAACATTTCCTGTAGCTGCTGAAAATCCGAAAACAACCCATTCCGGCAACACACCCCTTAGATCAACCGTGAAAAAAAGTCCATCTTGACGTACCACTGTATTATTTTGAAATCCAGTGAAAGAAACACTAAGATTTTTCGAAATTGAGTCATATGTAACCCAAGCTTGACACACACCCCCACCAGTTACATTGCTTAACCATTTTTGAGCACTAGCAGAAGAAAGAGAGCTAACGTCTATACCTACATGATCACCCATGGGAGTATTCCTACCAATTACTGGATCCCAATTGTTCCAAAAGGTATCAAACTCCACTGCAACAAATCGGGTAGCTGCAGGTTCGGGAGTGTTATTTAACGGAAGCCCCATGGCCCCACCAGCGGTTAATACCGAGTTATTCTGAGCCAGAAAGAATGTGAGACCATCACCATAAGATGTATTTTGATTTGAATCAAGCACAAAGGTGAAACTGGTAGAGAAGCTTGCTAGCCCACGAGATCTGCTGTCGTAAAGATGAAGTGGTCTGATGTATGTTGCTCGTCCGGTGTTCATGAACAGATTGGTATTATTCGTAATTGGGGTCAACTCAATTCCATCGTCAGAGAGATTAGCTCTGCTACCTGTAATTACTATATCTGGATTTTGTGGACCAATATTTGTCATGTTAAAGGTAATTGAAGCCGCATAAGGGATAAAAACAAGAAGGATGTAAGTGATATGATGGGCTATGGAGAATCCCATGATTTACAAGATGCAAGAAAGTTTCGAAGATTTGTTGTTTCTTCACATGAACATGAGTCACGCACCCTGCTTCACGATAGCATAAGTAGATAAGCCTAATGAAATTGGGTAAGCTATCTTGTTCAGATGAATCAGTCATGAAATTTCTTTTCGAATATTAAAACAGAGTCTTATGATTTTGACAGACATGATTAACATTTCAAATGTAAACATGACAAAGGTCTAAGATTAATTAAAAGTGCCAACATCTATCTTCTCAGCGACAATTTAGATAAAGTTATCGAGTGTTTTTTATTGCTCCATATAATGTTTGAATCAGTCTTGCATTATTTAAGGGTGCGTGAACCTTTCGTTCCTGCATATATACTTAAATATGTTCACTACAGTTGACTTGCTATATATAGCCGGCTAAGCAAAGGAGGGTGCGTGTCACATCACACGTCAACATACTATACTAAAAATACAACAATTTGAATCCTTTATTGTTGGTATATGGAGCTACACGATATAAACTGAAACATCGTAGAAGTTTTAAGTAAGTCGTCCACACTTCTTAGGGTATATATAGTTTTAACCGTGCTGTACATTTTTTTGAAGTGTAAAATTTAAATAAAGATATGCCATGACTCATGAGCATGGTAGGATAATAAGCAAGGTAGTTTCACTTGAAAAAAATAATACATAAATTTCATTTTAAACAGGTGGTGTTGTTATATATGTCTATGAAAAATTATTACATCTTGTTCAATTCATAGATAAGAAATAAGGTTTTTGCGCTCTAAATAGCACTTATCAAAAGATACAAGCCACAAGCCTCATTTGGGATTAGAACATGTGGTCATTATAGGTATTCAACGACCAACAAAGATTGAATTGTTAGAGGAATCTCTATTAGAAACAACACATGTTGATTGGTTTGGGACTATAGAAGGTGTCCAATAAGACGAAATCGGCATCTTTGAGGGGAGTGTAGGCGGGGATGCTTCAGAATTCAGTACTTGAATCACTTGTCTCATCGTTGGACGAAGTTCTGATTCAGGGTGCACACACCATAATCCAACGATCATTAAATGCTTCATTTTTTCTTCCTCAAAATCTGACCCCAGGCGTTGATCAACTGCTTCTAAGAGAGTCCCGGCCCCATAGAGCTCCCAAACCCATTCTAGTAACCAACTTTGGTTTTCTGGAGCCTTGTACTCTATGGGTTTTCGCCCACAGGCTATTTCCAATGCGACAACTCCGAAGCTAAAGATGTCAGATTCTTTTGTTGCCTTTCCAGTCACTACACATTCAGGAGCCATGTAACCCATGGTTCCAGCCAACTTTGTTGTTTCCGAGCCTTTCTCGTGATCAACTAACTTAGCTAATCCAAAATCTCCCAGCTTTGCATTGAAATTCGAATCCAACATCACATTACTGGATTTAATATCTCTATGTAAAACACATTGCTCCCATTCTTCATGTAAATACATCAAAGCAGAGGCCAGACCATGAACAATTTTGTACCTTGTCCCCCAAGTTAATAAACTTTTTTCTTTAAAAAGATGTGAATCTAAGCTTCCATTTTCCATATATTCGTAAACGAGTAGGAGATTGCCTTTCTCGTGACACCAACCTTCGAGTTGCACCAGGTTTCTATGCCTTAGTCGGCTAATGATCATGACTTCCGATGCATATTCTTGGATCCCTTGTTTGGAATTCTTTGACACCCTTTTGACTGCAACATATGATTCAGAATCTTTCAAGAAACCTCGGTAAACCCCTCCAAAACCCCCCTCTCCTAGCTTCTCAGTTTCTGAAAAATCACCAGTTGATCGAGCTAATTCATAGTAGGAGAATCGTTTCGGCCCACTGCCCATTTGAAATTCATTGTTCATCTCAACATCAAATCCAATATCTTCTGCTACCTCTTTCCTGTTTTTCTTGTTTTTCCTCCACAAAACAAACGCAAGCAGCACACCCAGGAAAGTAATCCCAACCGGTATTCCAACTATTAGACCCACCATTAAACCAGTCTTGCTACTTTTCGCATTCACTGGATTAGGACTCGGAATTGGTGGTGACAGCTCGTTATTTTCATCACCTGGTAAATCTGAACTTTTGAAAGTCCAAGACCTGACGTTATTTTTCTGGAACAGAGCTCCAGTTGCTGCTGAAAATCCAAAAATAACCCATTCGGGCAACACTTGTTTGAGATCAAAGACGTAATGAAGTCCATCTTGACGAAAAGCTGTATTATTTCGAAAACCAGTAAAAGAAACACTAAGATTTTTCGTAGACGAATCATATGCAATCCAAGCTTGACACACTCCCCCACCGGCTACGTTGCTTAACCATTTCTCAGTCCTAACTGAAGCAAGAGAGTTAATACTAATACCCACATGATTGCCAATGGAATTATTGCTAGAGTCTACTGGATCCCAAAGACGGTTCCAGAAAGTATCAAATTCCACAGCAACAAATTGGTCCGTCATGTTAGTGCTTCTTAATGTGACTGGTAGCCCCATTGCTGCACCAGGATATATTTCAGTATTATTCGGAGACATAAAGAATGTGAGGCCATCACCGTAATATGGAAGGTTATTTGAGTCAATCACAAAGGTGAAATTGGTAGTGAAGCTTGCTAGCTCACCAGATCTGCTGTCCCAAAGATGAAGTAGTCTGAAGTATGTCGCTCGTCCAGCTTTTCCCGTCTGATTGACTTCAGCCTTATCTGGCGTCAACTGGATTCCATCATCGGATATGTTAGCTCCAACACCTTCCATTACTATCTCCCCGTTCTGATTCTGTGGACTGATATTTGTAAAATTGAAGCTTAGTGAAGCTACATGATGAATAAAGACAAGAATAACAAAAGAGATCAGATGGGTTCTGGAGAAGGCCATGATTGCGGAATTTTTTTGAGAAGTTTCAGGTTTTGTTTAAGATTTCGTTTACGTTTGCTCATTACGGATCATTGCTGGTCTTTTTTAAAGGGATAAAACCTGAGTTATATGATGTTGACAACTTATGTGCAAATATTAGAGTATGATCATATGCAAATGATGTGGATTCTTTCTGATAAGTCAAGCCGGCCAAGACTCGAGGGACAACGTGACATGGCCACTACCATTTTATATGCAAGTGATACCAGGTCAAATATTTCTCACGTTAGCGTGTTTTGGAAGTATGTGTTTGTCACATTGGAGCTTAATCCACACATCGCAGTCTTATTTCAACCCAATTATGACCTAATTTTGAATTGGTATGCATAAGGGTTTGGTGTATGTAACTTGTTCCTAATTTTTAAGAAAAACAAGACATGATAGAGACATTTTAGTAGTAACTAGTTGTCTGAGAAAAAGGAGGAAGGAGGAAGCTAATTTTCTTATTTTATGATGACTTGTATGGCACTAGGATGATTGTACTCGTGTGACAAAAAGAAAAAGAAGTCTTGTTATTTTTAGATAAGGGCGTAACTTGCACTTTTCTACAAACATTTATCGCATATAAGTGTAATTAAAAGGCATGCTAGAAAAAAAGAAAGAAGCTAAGATGGCCTTCATTGTCTTTTTATCCATAATATTGCTTTTTTGCCATGCACTTTTCCAACTTGTTTATTAGACTATGTTTATCACCAACCGATCACAACCCAATCTATTATTAAAATATTAGTTTTTTTTTCTTCCACCTACACAATCAATACTACCAACCAATTTCAATATTTTTACCATTTATCAACAACTCAACCAAACCTATTATATTACTTATTTCATTTAATTTAATAACCAATAACAAATTGACACTTATACAAAATAAGAGGCAACCGGTCGTGACTTTTAAGTCACCCACCGACTTGATCACCACCCAACATAATAATTCTTTCATTTTTTATTAAGAAAAGGTGGGGACATCAAATATTATATTTACTTTTATACAACCGATCGGTTGCCAAACTCACCGATAAACATAGTCTTAGTTAGATGGGGGTTGTCTCCGTCTATTTTTGTGAGCGTTGACATCCACTCCTTCACCTCCTCTTCATAAACAACCTCGGGTCCAAAAATTTTACACTACTACAAGCTAGAATGCTAGATTGATAATAAATAGAGTCCGGTTTTACCTAAAAACAAAGTAAATAAAGTTCCGCTTCCAAATTTTAAGACCTGACTGCACGTATTACCAAAGGCGAAATTGAATCCGGGTTTTTAACAATCAACCGGACGTGTGTTAATATTTTCATTGAGCGGGAAGTTTTCATATTTTCAAATTTTCATCTCTTTCTCCTTCCCAAAACCCCAACGCAGCCACCACCATTCAAAATAACCAACTCTAAATCTTGCAATATCGAGTCATTTTCTTTAAAAATCTGGGCACTGCACTATATGTTATATTATCTATTTCATCATCTATTTTAGTTGTTCATGGGTACTTTCTGGATTATTGGCCTGATCTTTACACCTCCAAAATCCTCAACTGATGGTTGAATCTTTCCATCTTGTTCGTGTTACTGATGTATATTATTTGCTTAGTTTCACTTAACACAACTTTTGTATGATTTGATGATTTTAATTTGGTTAAGGTTTGGACCTAGAATATTGAGATCTATGTTCCAAGTCGCATAAGATTCATTCTGTAAGGCCGAGAAATAGATTATATTGACAAATTGGTCAATGACTAAATGAATCATTATATAACTAATTGGTTTCTACTCTTTGCTCCATGTATAATACATGCGCATTTGCATAAGATGAAGATATCTACTCCTTGACTTATTCTAGTTTTGATTTGCTATTTTAATATGCGCAGAACAAAAACAAAATTGTTTTGAACAACAACACTTTGTTTAATCAAATTTTGATCCTCAAAAGTCAAGTATACTAATTGTGTTTTTGCTAGTTCATTCCAAATATCCTTTGGTTCACATAATTCTGAAGTATGTTGCTCGAATACTTTATTATCCTTAAGCTACAACTCACGCAATAAACACAACGAATGACCTAGGTGCACTCCTAAGCTTTTTTGCTATTTAGGACGTTCAAGCTCGCAACAATTAAAGAAGAAGCCAGTTTTTCTTACTCTAACGTCTACCAATCAAAACAAGAGACAACCTAACAATAATTAACAACTACGTTTCATAGATCTAAGGAAACACAAGGATAATTTAGCTACTCATGTTAAACAAGCAAGCATACACACACAGTAGCGGACCTAGGAGTAAACCTAAGGTGGTTCCTTTACTTAATCAGGACTACAAATTAAATGAGTAGATCGGTCAATGGGTCGGGTTAAATTATGTCTTGTCGAATATAATATATCATAAGTATAAAACAAGAAAAAGTTTCGTGTACAATCATGTTGCGAACAATGTCTATTTAATATCTACAAGACAAACACTCCTACTAAAACTTTAACAATACGTATGTTTTTTAGCAAAAAATATGTAGTACGCAGTATATATCGTTATGATAAAATTGAAAAAATGTAAAAGGAAACGAGTAGTTTTAAGTTACTGATAGCATATTAAAAAGTTCTTAAATTAATGCCTTTTGACAATTCATGCATAATATAAAAACTATATTCAAAACAAAGTTTAACAAGTGAAGGTGCAGCACACCCACCATAGATATTAAACAACAATAAATGAAAAACACTATAGCCCAACTTATAATTACTATTTCCAAAATAAAGTAACTTCCTTATTCAAATTGCTATATACAAAACAAAAGTAATTGCTATATCCAAAGTCTTTAACCCAACTGCTTTCATCTTATTCCCTATCTCCGACGTAAATTTAAGATCTCCGATAAGATTTCTTTTCCTTATTTGTTTTCTTTCTTTCTCCTTTTCAATTTTAAATTCAAGGTGGTTCCTGACTAGTTTTTAAGGTAGTTCCTAAAAAACTTCTATATCATTTCCAAAAGATATTTCCGGCCAAGGTGGTTCCCGAGCACCACCTAGCATATGTATAGGTCCGCCTCTGTACACACATACAATTGAACATGGGGTAGACATAATGATAATATGGATTAACAAACGTATATTATGATGTAAAGAAGGGTACGGGACCCTGAGATATTGTCCAAGTCGGACTACAACTGAATTAGGGTTCGCTCTACAAATTTCTACCTCCTAAATTACAAAAAAATCGAATTCTATATATAGATTTACAAATTCGACGGCGTCACCTTTTGCTAGTGACGCCATCAGGTCGCCGTCATTAGGGTTTTGTTTGGGCTAAGTCATCATTGGGACGGCGTCAGTTGATGTTCGGGACGCCGTCAGTCTTCATGAAGGACGTCGTCTGAGATTGGTTCTTGGGCGTCTGGTGGGGAAAAAAAGAGTGACGCCTTCCAGAGTTTAGGCGTGACGCCGTCAGGTTGTAGAACTAGAATTTGTTCTGAGCCGTCATTTGTATTTTGATCAAAACTTCTATATAGGGACGGCGTCGCCCTTTGGTTAGGACGCCGTCAGGTCTGCTGTAGGGACTTTGATCTTGACTTTGCCATTTTCTTCATGTTTTTGCTCCTTTTCATCCAAATATGTTTCATTCCAGCATTTTACTTCCAAAAGACTTAAAATGTGAAAAGGAACAATTTTAAGCACTAGCGAATATAAAATATGTCGATTTAAGGCTTAAATGACCCCCTAAAAACGTATGTTTTAAATCCTTATCAGTGATTTTAGTCTCCTTAGGTGTCTTAAATGATATGAGACTTAAGTGATCAAGTATAATGAGTGAGAATAGCTAATGATGTCTTTTATGGAAAGAAATGGGGTTTTCATGAACACCAATGGGTGATCAAGGATGACACTAAGAATTTTGAGGGTGTCAAATGGTGTCAAATGATCCTAGAGACCAGATGGTGATCTAAGGAAAATTTATAAAATTCCTTAAAAATTACAAGAAATGAAAAACTAGTTTTTGGATCATTTTAAGGTAGAGATGACTAAAATCAATTTGCTAAAATTGAGAGAAATATCAAACTAGGTGTTTTGAGATAAGAGGAACCATGTGTGCACATTGAGGCAGAAAGATGGTGAGTTTTGAAGTAATGATAAATAAAAAAGTACCTTAAATGTGATCCTAAGTCATTCATGAGTGAGTGTGAGATCAACTGAGCCTAAGGACAGTTTGAGTGATCCTAATGAAGCATGTTCAACTAGTTCAATAAGGTCTGGATGGTTAGATTGATGTGTGAAGATAAAGGAGTCACTTTTGTTTGCCCGGATCCCACAGATCCTTCATTTGAGGGATCCGACTAGTTAAAGCCAGGGATCCAGCATATGGGACAGACTTCTTAACAATGAGCGTGCAATATTTTGCTCTAGGTATCGGATTTTGAACCTAATGATTTCTACAATAAGCATACATGTATACAAGTAAAAACATAGTAAGCATAGAATATAGAAACAACCTATGGGTGAGCAAACAAGATAATGACCATATATCAAAATGAGAACAACCAAGTAAGTCTTGCATAAAGTTATGAGCATATATTGTTTTGACAATCATAAAATATCCTAAAATAACCATAAAAGAAGTCATGGGGTACAATGTTTCTTTTGTCAATCTCTTCACTTCTTCTTCTTTCCCGAGTTCATGAGGAAATGAGTTAGACACTTGAACATCCCTTTTTTTTTGCTTGAATTCGTCGGATTCTTTTGGAAGAATGGGAAGTTGTTCAAAGTAAGTCATGAGATTGTGTTGATAATTAGAAACGGGGTCGACTTCAGCATCTTCATCTTCATCCGAAGAGTTTGAGACAGGACGAGGCCTTTTCCCATTGATCATGAATCGTTTGGAGGGTTGTTTGGTGAGAGGTACCATAACATGATTAGCGAGAAAGTGATCATCGGTAATAGGAGTAGGTTGCATTGCACTAACATACTCACGGAGACGTGTTAGGAGCATACCATAAGGAAGAACCATTTTGTCGGTTTTGAAAACGCCTACCATTCTTTTGGCAATGTAATAGGTGAGATTGAAAGGTGTTTGGTGGATGAGACAATAGATCATCTGAACAAGACAAGCATTGGGATGGTCTTTGTTTCCAACCGAACAAATGAAATTTTCTCTAAGAATTTATTCCCACTTTTTGTAAATGGGAATCATCTCAAAGAGTTCCATTTGATAGGGATCATGATGAATGAGTTCTTTATTGCGGTTATAACGAGATTGGTCAACTCTTTTTGTGAATATGGTATCTCAAACAACAATGGGGTTGTCAAGTGGAGTGTGATAGATAGGTTTAGGATCTAGTGCGAAGGATTGACACGCAATTGACCAATCTTTGGAATACATACAAATTCCTTCACATGGTATGCGAAGGATTTGCGCGAATGTGGTAAGAGGCAAGGTGATGCTTTGGTTGTTTATTACGAAAGCGATCGAAATACTTTCATCATTGTTTCGGATAATCCTAACACTTTTGTAGAATTCGAAGATGAAGACCGGAAAAAATTGTTCATCAATTTTTAGGAGGAAATCAAAGTTGATTGCGGAAAAGGTTTGAGGAATGTCGGTGTTTTCAAGAAAACTTTTCTCAATTACACAACCTTCGTGGATGAGTCATTTTTGAAGCATTTTGAAAGTTTTGCGATAACTTTTTGATAACCCTTCTTTGCGATAATATCTAGGAATGTAGTGAACGGTGTCATGATGGTCTTGTTGGGTAGATTTAGGCATGTTTGATCCAAGAAGAAATAAATCCAATTAGGTAAGATTTGTCAAGAAGGGTTTATGAGTTTATTTTGTATTAACAATGTCGTTTTGAAAACTCCTTAATTATGTAGAATCAAATAATTTTACAACAAACAATTTGCCAATGATGAAGAATTGAAATCAATTGAAAAGAAATTTAAAAACCATAAACCCTAGGATGGAGATGATGATGAATAGAAAATATGAGTGTAATTACTTACAATGATGTTTAAGATTGAGATTCTTGAGAGTATGAAGCCCTAAAATGATATGAACTGAGATTCGGTCGTTCTAGATATTAGGAGGAGGAAAAATGGAGTGTTTTGAGTTTAAAAGAGCAAGTCTGCTAATTGTCTGTTTACACGGTACCCCCGGATCCCTTATTTGAGGGATCCGGCTAGTACAACTTTGGGGATCCGGCGTTGCAGACAATTATTGGAGAAATTTTGGATTGTTCATTTACTTGTAAGTTATACAATAACTTATTTTTTAGAAGAACTTGTAGAATGAGTTTTTGGTTATAGTCTTATTTGGATAGACGTTTTAGCTAAGATGTTTTGGGAATTTGTTTATCGACGGATGGTGAATCCAATTTTTATTTGTTTTGACGAACTTACAATTTTTAAGAGAATCAAAGAGGAATACTATTCCCGATGATGTGTTAGAATGGAAAGTAGTGAAGAGAAACTTTTTAGAAACTTGCGACTTTGATGTCAAATGCTTAATATATACACATGGTATTGCATATATGTAAAGTTTTTATAAAGATGTTTTGTTCTGAGAGAAAAACATATACCATGATTTTATTCGCATGCGATAACTACATGTATGGGTCAACTAGTTGTGGTTAAGAGAACATACCTTTGCTATATTATCTTTTTATGGTTTCTAGAAACCATAGATGCGAAATACTTCATGAGCTTTTAAAGTATTCAATCGTACTTTGTGAAAGTAAGTTGTGATTACTTTTGAATTCATTTTTATTTGGATAGAGCGAAGTCATTGAAAGAATCCTAGCATGAAGATTTCTCAAAAGAAGATGTTAGAATGATCTATCATTATCCAACATTTGTTTTGACATATAAAAATTTCTAAAACATGAATTTTTGTTTTAAGAAATTTCTTTCTTTGTAGTTTTCAAACATACACGGATCGTATCAAGTTTTTAAAGTACAATATACTCTAAGAAAATTGGTAACGAAGCTCTGATGCCAATTGTGGAAAACTAGAAGGGGGGGGGGGTTGAATAGTTTTGCCAACTAAAACTTCGTTTTAAAATTTTTAGATCGACTTATGTCAATCTATTTAGTTTGTGTGTTGGATATTGATAGATAGGCATATAAGTAAGTAATGCAAAAGATAAAGACTAAAGGAACACAAAACCACGACACGAGTATTTATAGTGGTTCGGCTACAAGGACATCTTCCTTGCCCTACTCCACTCCTCGAGTACCCCACTCGAGAGTTTGTAAGCACTACACAACACAAGCTCCTTAATGTGGCGGAGAAGCCTTCACAACGTCACCTACTCTTTATCCGGTACAAGGCTAGACACCGAGTTCTTCCACGAGGTAGAACCAAACCTATCACAACGTCGCCTACACTTTATCCGGTACAAGGCTAGATACCGAGTTCCATTACAAAGGAGGAACTACTACCTAACACTACACCAGAACTTAACTACCGAAAGGAGACACACTCCTTTTTACAATACTAGAAAGGATATCAATATCCTTTAATCCAAACGACCCAGCTTGTACATCGACACACCATATCGATTGTATACCTTCGGCACCATTCACTAATGCCTTCAACACGAGACTTCGACACCTTTCACTAATGCCTTCGACACTACACTTCAGAACCTTTCACTAATGCCTTTAACACGACACTTCTATGGAGGGAGGAAAGAACCGTCAACAAGATGCACTTCAGTGGTCTTGATGATGACGAAGCTTAGCAACTCATAACTTTTAGCTTGCACGTCTTCAAGAGATGGTGATCTCGCCTTTAAGAGGAACCTAGAGAATCACACAAACAAAAACTAAATAGAATGATCCTTTGGATTTGTGGTTAGTGATGTTAGAATACTGGGAGAAAGTATATCTAAGAGTGGTAGTGAGCAAGAGAGAAATGGCTCACTATTTATAGACAAAACATGTCTACTGTCCGACGGTTACGGCGGATCCCTTACCAGAGGGATCCGGCTAGTGCAACTCTTGGGATCCAGCTACTGGGCCAGTTTAGTCTGGATTTTGGGTTGCAAACTTGGTTATGGGTTATGGGTTATGGACCATGGGTTATGGGTATTGGATTATCAATACCCAAAAAGATGCAATATACCTAGTCATTGGGTTATGGATCTTGGGTCATGGGTCATGAACTTTGGGTCATGGATCATGGATAATATCCAACATGACTTCATGCATGATGTCATGCAATGGGTCATGGGTTATGGATCATGGTCCATGGGTATGGGTTATGGACTTTGGCTCTTACCCAACAAGATTCATTGTACCTAGTCAATGGATCATGGGTCATGGGTTATGGACTTTGGTTTTTACCCATTACTTACCCATTACAACATATACAAAATACATATACATTTCTATAAAATGTAAACAATATTACTTGTTAGTGTTTTATAAAAATGTCTTTGGTTTTATATAACATATTTACTAAACATGTTTTGATGGTTTTTATATGTTTAGTAAAGGAGTGTTAGTAAACTATTGGCTCAAATCTTTTATGTATTTTATTTATTTTGCTAAAACGATTTTACATTTGTTATCGACAAAATATTAGAAGATCATAAAATATAAATAAATTTTTTATGGTTTATTTGTATTAACAGAACACACTCAGGAAGAAAGTTCCTGACAAGGTGTTGCGTTACTTTCCTATCATTCCTAGACTACAAAGACTACAACGTTTGTACAAGTCTAAACACACTGCAAAACATGTGACTTGGCATGCTTCTGGGCAGTCTAGGGAGAACAGTAAGATGCAACACCCGGTTGATGGTCAAGCATGGAAGAAATTTTACATCAAGTATTCGAAAGAATTTGCTAAAGAAAAAAGAAACGTCCGATCAGGGTTGGCTGCTGACGGTTTCAATCCGTACGACAACCTTAGTCAGTCTTACAGCATGTGGCCGGTCATACTAACAACATACAATACGCCTCCCTGGATATGTATGAGAGAGACTTCTCTTATGTTGAAGTTGTTAATTACGGGCCCTAAATCACCAGGGAAGGACATTGATATTTACTTGAGGCCTTTGATTGAATACCTAAAGACTTTATGGAAAGATGGAGTCATGACTACGAATGCTGTTACAGGCACCAAATTCTGTATGAAAGCAGCGCTTTTATGGACTATCAATGACTTTCCCGCTCGAAGTAGTTTGTCTGGGTGGAGTAGGCAAGGTTACAAGGCATGTCCGACATGTAATCTAGACACTCCAGCTATTCGCGTGTTAAACAAAACCGCTTATGTTGGTCACAGAAGATTCTTAAACATGACCAATAAATGGCGGAAGAACAGAAGGGCATTCTATACCCCGTTAGATGATAGATCTCCTCCTAAAAATTTTACCAGTGATGACATCTTGGATCAACTAAGAATATTGCCTAAACGTATCTCGGAGAAACATCCAAATTTTGGCGGTGCGAAGAAAAAACGTGATCCTGAACGAGAATTGAATTGGACCAAAGTATCTATTTTCTACGAGCTAGAGTATTGGTCTTTTCTTACACTAAAACACAATTTAGATGTCATGCATATTGAAAAAATGTGTGTGAGAGTGTGTTGGGTACTTTGTTAATGAATGACAAATCAAAAGACACAAACGAGGCAAGACAAGACTTACAAAATTTGAAAATTCGTAATGAGTTGTGGCTCGTCAATAAAGGAAACGGGAAGTGCTCTAAGCCTCATCCTACGTATTCTTTCACAATCGAAGAAAGAAAACTTTTTTGTCAATTCATTAAAGGTATGCGTTTTATTTCAAAACTTATTTGTTCCAATTCAATTCGCATATTCATTTCGACGACTTATTCTAATATCATGTTTTTTTGTTAATCCATCAAAGATGTTAAACTACCTGATGGGTTTGGATCTAACTTCAAGCATAAAGTGACCGACAACGATAGCAACATAACATGCTTGAAGGCTCATGATTGTCATATAATGATGCAGTGGTTACTTCCTACTGGACTTCAAAATTAATTGAAGGACCAAACCACCGCAACACCAATAATCGAGCTTTGTTCATTCTTTAAACAAATTTGCACTCGAACTTTGATGGTGGATGATATGTTGAAAGCTAAAGAACAACTGATCAATATTTTGTGCAGTTTCGAGCAAATATATCCTCCTGCTTTTTTGACATTATGATTCACTTGGTTATTCATCTACTGGAAGAGGCTATTGAAGGCGGGCCTGTTTACATGAGGTGGATGTATCCATTTGAAAGATACATGAAAAAGCTCAAAAATTATGTCAGAAATAAATCTAAGCCTAAAGGTTTAATAGCGGAGGGTTATATTGCTGATGAAGCATTAACTTTCTGTTCGCATTATTTTCGAGGTGTTGAGACGAGATTTAATCGTCCTGACCGGAATGAGGACGGTCCAAGCCCAACAAGTTGGTTTGAGGTGTTTCGATCAGTCTGTAAAAAGATTGGTAAACAATCATTAATTTGGTTTCAAGGAGACATAATGCATAAAGTAGTATGGTATGTACTACACAACAACTATGAAATCGACCCGTACATGAACGAGTACAAGAGGTACGTGTTTTATTTCAAAATTTGTTTTACGTAAGTTGTTATTCGACGACTTATTCTAATATCATGAAAATTTACAGGGCATTTCCTGGCAATGACTTGCAAGAAGGATTTCCTCGCTGGTTTGAGAAGAAGGTAGACTTATTGTATGTATTACCCTGTAAAAATAATGACTATTACTCATTTATATCTATTCTTAACTTTTTCATAGATTCGTGAATTAAAAGTAAAGAAGGACCCAAGTTGTACTTCCGAGTTATTCACTTTGGCTTGTGGACCATCATGTACTGCAGTTTCAGTCAACTCTTGCGTAGTCAACAGTGTGAATTTTATCATACACAACCGTGATTTACGTTGTTCAACTCAAAACAACGAAATTTCAACTCCTAACCCTAAAGGAGGAATGTATTATGACCAGCTTCAATAAATTCTTGAGTTTTTATATATTTCATTCAAGGTTGTGTTGTTCAAAGTCAAATGGTTCGACACTAATAATGATCATCGCGTAAAACGCTGTACATATAGAAACAACATTACGCAAATTATGACAGATCGTGTATCGTTTCAAAATGAACCATTCATTCTTGCAACAAAAGCAACACAAGTCTTTTACCTTGATTTCCTGGGTAAACGTGGTAATTCGAAGGCCGCCCAAGATTCTTATCATCGAAAGATTTAGAACTCGGATATCATTGTGGTAGAAGACAATCAGGATGTTGTTCATGACAACAACTCATCACATATCACACTCTTTGCTGATTTGGATAACTTGAATTATAACACCATAAATATAGATGTTCAACTAGCGGAAGTTGAGGCACCACCACCAATTATCACTAATGTCGAAGACGAAGATGATATTGATTATGATGATCACGTTCCTCATGATTTAACATCTGATGATGATGACCACGAGACTGAAGATGATGAAGCTGACACTAATAATGATGGTTTTTATCTTGATGATGTGGGAGATTGATCTCAAATTATAATTTGTAGAACGACACTTAATTATTTGGAATGAAATTGTTATCGAGTGGTTAAATGTGTTTATTTATTTAATTATTATTATTATTATTATTATTATTATTATTATTATTATTATTATTATTATTATTATTATTATTATTATTATTATTATTGTTGTTGTTGGTACATACTGTTATTTATTTGAATATATATATAGAGTAAACTACACCATTCGTCCTTGTGGTTTGCGTTGACCGACGAGTTTCGTCTTTTGATCGAAAAAAATGCACCGTTCGTCCTTAAATGCAAAACGTTATCTACCGTTGGTCCTTCCTTTTAACAGCCTCCATTAACTGTCGTTAAATCATCACACTTGAGGGTAAAATAGTCACTTTCCCATGTTTTTGTCCCACACACAAGTACAAGTATATCCACTTATACACAAAATCACAACCACAAGCATTTCTTGAACCTCTTATTTTACATGTTCAATCTTATTTTCTCATTTCCATTATTTTGTTGGTTTTCTTCACCAAGCTCCTGCTCCTATCATCAATTTCTTTATCTTTTTTTCCCCAAATTTTCAAATTAAAAATTTAAACCAACTCTCTAGATTTTTTTAACTTCGTAAATCTTATAAACCTTATGAAACAAAAAACTCAAATTAACTTTTCAGGTCAATCATGTCAAAAGTATGAAACAAAAAAATCAATCATGTTATAACCCATTTTATTTTGGTTAGAAAAACTCGAATTAATAAAAATAAAATTAAATAACATTGAATTTAAGGATGCATAGGAGATTTGTTTGTTACAGGCATTAATTCCCCCAAATGGTTATGGAAGTAAAAATGTTTATCGGACTAAAAAATAAAAATGGGCCAAAAAACCATTGATGCGTAAAATATAAAAATGCACAAAGAAATGCATTAACAGTGTGTGTGTGTTTTTTTTCCCATTTATGAAACATGAGAAGAAAATAGTAAATGAAATGGGTTTATGATTTAGTTGCTACGACAACAGCAATGGGTTGAAATTAAGGCGGCAACGAGGGTTGGACGTCAGTGTTGATGGTAGTTGTTGCCCGGAGATGATGGCGGTAGTTATCTGGATATGGTGGTGGTAGGGTTGATGGCTGTTGGCGAGGTTGGTGTTCAAATGTGGTGGTGGAAGCGGTGAATCTTTATAATGAAGATTGGTAGTGACTAGTGAGTGTTTATAGGGTTTTATGAACAAATTGTCAAATTTGGTTATATATATATATTTTCTGTTTTGGTGTATTTGTAATGGTGATTGTTGTAGTTTTTGATTTTTGTTTTCTTTTTAAATTTGCGGTACAATAACAATTCAATGAATATGATTATCGGGTTTTATGAAGGTAGCCGGAGGTGGTGAGAGTGGTGATGGTGGGTGAAGATGAAGATGAAGATGATGGGTTTTGATGATTGGAAGAAGAATATGATATATTAAGGAAGAATAAAATGATTGGTGGTGGTGGGACCCACCTGAGGAGTGTTGGTGTGTGTTTTTAAGTTTCTGGGGGTTTGTGAATGAAATGAAAGGGTAGAGGAAAGAATTAATTGAGGGTGTGGGTGTGGGTGGGAAAAGACAGATATACCCTCGACTTAAATAGGCTTAACGCCCGTTACTCACGCCAGTTAGGGTGAGGGACCAACGCTGAGTAACGTTTCGCACTTAAGGACTAACGGTGCATTTTTTGGGTCAAAGGACGATCCTTGACGGTCAACGTATACCACAAGGACTAATGGTGTAGTTTACTCATATATATATATATATATATATATATATATATATATATATATATATAAAAAACAGGAGGCATGACACTTAGATTATTCCACAAATGTCCACCTCATTGCCATGTAATTGTTTTTAGTGCCATGTCATCATAAGTTGTCCACCTAAGCAATTAATTTCGAAATTTAATTAGCTATGCATTAATTTCTGAAATTTGTGTTTAAAAATGTAGTTAACAGGATTCGAACCTAGGATTTGCTAATACAGTAATGAGTATGCTTACCACTAGAGCAACTTATTTTTTGAGATATATCTTCCAAAACCATAAATATAATGTTCAACAAAAAATTAATACCAGAATTGAGAATCCCTACAACTTAGGAAACTCAATATTTATTCTGTAAATATTACTCAATTCATTCATTATATATCTAGAACCCTAATATCATTCAAACTGGAACCCGAAAACACACATAAACGATTCATAAACAAGCTCCACCTCTTTTTAATATAGCCACGATACTTTTCTCAATTTCATTAATATGGTTGTTTGATAAATAAGTTGATGATGTAATGTGTGTATGTGATAAATTAAATTTTGATTTTTGGGGTATTTGTTGGTGAAGTAAATTGTTTCAGTTGTTGGTGTAGGAATTAACTATACGCCTCCTAGATTTATTGGAGGTCTAATCACGCCGATAAAGAAGGTAGCAATTACAGTTCAGTGTTCTTCATTAGCTAAGATTGAATTCTCAAAGAAGAAAATTATTATTCTATTGGAATTTAATAGTATCTCTTGCTTTCACAGGCTGTTCAGATCCTGCCAAACCGGATCTCCCTCGGTTACTTGAGTGGCATTTTAGATATGGGCTTGATCCTTATATATGGATCATTGGAGTGATATGTGCATATATCCTAATGCAAGCTTTTAAGAATTTGATAGCTCTATTAAAATATTCATGCTATTGCTAAAACTATATTCTATTATGTTATCTCAGGTTGCGAAGTGGATGGAAACACTTGAACGGGTCGTGTGAGCTTATATCAGCTTCTTTTCAGCCATTATTAAAGATTGAGATTCATGACCCTGCTTTGCTAGCTGGTAACTGGATTCAACTCTGTGCAACTTTTAAAGTAATTGTCATGCGTATCATTTATATTCTTTGGTAATTGTGTTACAATGATTCAAGGTAACTTCCATTACTTTCTGTTAGAGTTGGCAAAATGGGAGAGATGGGTAAGGGGTTCAATATGGGTTTGGATAAACACGTAAGTTCTGGTATAGGTCTACAAATCAAGAACAACAAGCCCTACTTAATACACAATGAATAAATGACTATTTTCCCCTAATTGGAATCCTTCGCCTGATATACATGTTTGTCTTTGTTTGCTTATGTTTTATATTTGGTTACAAAATGGATGGGTTGGTCAGGTTAAGTAAATGGTCAAAACAGGTTATGGGTAGATCACTAATGCCATATGTTTAAGGGGTATCATTAGCAGGTACTTGCAATAACAAGAAAACATTGTTTCAAAATCACACTTAGTCCCTAATTGAAATAGAACATAATCAACTACGTAACATGTTTGAAAGGCTATGTACCACGAGATATATGAGTAACATGCTTAAACTAATTTTATTTTTTGTAATGCTTGCAGCCATACCAACTGTTATGATTTATGAGATTCTAAAGACAAAGGGTTGGCAAAGAACATTGGAAATTGACATTACGTTGCTCTTTGGCAGATTCACTCAGATCACCACTTTACAAGACACTGATTTTCTAGAACACTACTTCAAGTTTGTAGCTTTTAACGAGCTAGGAGTCAGAGCAAAAAATCAGGAATCAATTCTGACAGGTACTTTAGCATTCCCTTTATAACAATGCCACCTGAATATCTCTAACCACGCTACATTGGCTTACCAGATTACATAGGCTGTGTTAAAAAAGTTGGCCAGGTTGAAAGATATGGTGACCCGACTACAAACAGGGTTCGGGTCAGAAACATTAAGATCCAAAACCTTAAGTTAACTCAGCCCTATTCATAATACCTACCATATATGATATGTACTAACCTTTACATCATTTTGCAGCGGTAACACGATGGTATTCACTTTATGGAACCAAAACTTTTCCAGAACACTACTTCAAGTTTGTAGCTTTTAACGAGCTAGGAGTCAGAGCAAACAATCAGGAATCAATTCTGACAGGTACTTTAGCATTCCCTTTATAACAATGCCACCTGAATATCTCTAACCACGCTACATTGGCTTACCAGATTACATAGGCTGTGTTAAAAAAGTTGGCCAGGTTGAAAGATATGGTGACCCGACTACAAACAGGGTTCGGGTCAGAAAAATTGAGATCCAAAACCTTAAGTTAACTCAGCCCTATTCATAATACCTACCATATATGATATGTACTAACCTTTACATCATTTTGCAGCGGTAACACGGTGGTATTCACTTTATGGAACCAAAACGTTTCATTGATTAAAAACATTACAAGACTGAATTGAAAACTAAAGTAAAACTATTTTAAAAGTAAAGTTTCCTGCTTTCAGTTTTCTTTTTATTGAAAATCTATGATATAAGCACTAGTGCTTATTTAGTCAAACTGCTTATTTCATCATCCAAACTATTTTCTTTTAGCTTATGATAAGTCATTAATTAGTTTTGATAAGAATTTTCCAAGTTAAGTTGTGAAAAATCAGTTTTTAAAGAATTACTCCCCATAAAGGGGTGTTTGGCTCAAGTTTATTCAAGGTCTAAAAAATGCTTTTTACCCATTTGACTTATGTAGTCAAAGTACTTTTAGGATTTTAGGTAAATGGTTAAAAGTCAATTTGCTTGACCTAGATTTTATGTAGTCAAAGTACTTTATCAATGACAACATAAGCCTGTGGTCCTGGATATCAATGCAAATGGTTAAAAGTCAATTTGCTTGACCTAGATTTTAACAAATGCTAAAACAATCTCAAAAATTTAATATTCTTTTATACCAAACACAATTGCATACCTGGTTTGTTCTTTCTTCTGGAGTTTGATCTTGCAAGTTCAATATGCAGAGTAAAACCAGTTTGAGGGTCAAACTTAACTCCCTGAAAAGTGAAAATTACCAATGTCAATATGAACTATAAATACAAAATACTAGAATAATTAATCTATAAGACGATTTGCATGGTTAACGTATAGCACCCGTGTCTCCATCAACACTTCAAGTAACTGACATTTCATATAAAGCCATAATGACTAGTGCTTCATCTTTAAAATATCATTTAATCAATTAGCTGGATTTCTTATGTCATCACCATCCACAACCCTCTACCCCCAAGGAAACCGGCCACACATACAATAAACACACGTACCATATGCATTGAACTCATGCATTATCATGTTCCTCAACTAATCTAATCTTATTAGCAATCTATCTTAGCAACTAAAAACGAGTATCAAGTTTTTGAAGCATAAAAATTGTTGGAATTAAAGCTTCAACAAACCCGAAGATCGATATCACGGAACCTAGAACACTTCGAAGAAGTTCAACAAGCTGCAACACCAAAGAAACCCTTTGGATACAAACGAAATCAGAAGTAATAAACCACAAAGATTAGCCGAATGATTAATGTATTATTAATACCAATCGACAAAGAAAGAATAGAAGATGGGATGTTTGGGACCTTCGCCCCTCATCTCTATTTACAGTGATGAAGGGCATGCTAGCTAACTGACCTAGACTTAGGCTGCAAACCACAACTGACTCAAACATGTAACTTGCCTTGCAAGGAAAGTATTCGAACATAAAGAAAACTACACTTAACTACCATCTACTTAATCGAATTAATATTATGTAACTAGACTTGACAATAAACTAACAATTTCCACCTTAGTGGCAAGACTAGTTAGCCCCGACACCAAGTATCTCCATGCAATACTTGAACTTCGGACCTGGAACCACCTCACGTTGATATGCTTCGTCCTCTCATGAAACATTGCATTTCTTGAGAGATGAATTGCACCTTGATTATTACAATTCACAACCACTGACCTTAGGTTTACTCCCAGCTCGATTAGCAGAACTTTAAGCCAAATGCTTTCCTTAACAGCTTCTGTAAGCGCCATATACTCTGCCTCTATAGTAGATAATGCAACAACATGCTGCAGAGTTTCTTTCCAACTCACAACACAACCGTGTACCATAAACATGTACCCAGTTATCGACCTACCCTTGTCAAGGTCTTTAACATAATCTGCATCCACGAAACCGTCAACATCTATGTGTTTTCCTTGATCTCTACCATATACTAGACCTACGTCAGCAGTGCCCTTCAAGTACTTCAAAATCCACTTCGCTGCCTCCCAGTGGTTTTTACCTGGATTCGCCAAATACCTGCTCAGAATGCTAACAATGAACGCAATATCTGGTCTGGTACGTACCATCAAGTACATTAAACTCCCTACAACATTCGTATATGGGACCTTAGTCATTCTTTCCACATCCCAGTCACTCGACGGACAATCCTTCAAAGATACCTTGAAGTGTGCTCCTACTGGCACAAAGACCGACTTGCCATTATCCACTCTGAATTTATTTAGAATTTTCTGCACGTATCGTGACTGAGACACCTTCAGGGTTTGGTTACCCCTATCCCTGATAATATCCATACCAAGTATCTTCCTAGCTGGACCCAGTTCCTTCATATCAAACTCTTTTTGCAGCAGTCCCTTGGTATATTCGATCTCAGACTTTCTTTTACAAGCAATCAACATATCATCTACATACAACAATAGATAAATGTACATACCTGGTGCAAACTCCTTGAAGTAAACACAACTATCATAGCTGCTACGGCTAAACCCATTGCTGACCATATAGACATCAAACCTTTTGTACCATATACACATCAAAACTTTTGTACCACTGCCTTGGAGACTGCTTAAGACCGTAAAGAGATTTCTTCAACAAACATACCTTGTTGCCTGTTCCTTCTTCAAAACCAGGTGGCTGCCTCATATAAATGGTTTCTTCAAGATTACCATTAAAAAATGCCGTCTTCACATCAAGTTGTTCCAACTCGTTATCTTCACAATCAGTCAATGAGAGAATCACCCTAATAGATGTATGTTGAACCACGGGTGAAAATACCTCATTATAGTCAATCCCTGCTCGCTATGTAAAACCCCAGGCTACCAGCCTTGCTTTGTACCTTGGTTTCTGAATGCCTTCAATCCATTCTTTAATCTTATTCAACCACTTGCAGCTCACCAACTTCTGACCACGTGGTTGATCGATCAACTCCCAAGTATGATTCTTTTTTAAAGAACTCATCTCTTCCTCCATAGCACGAACCCACTCATCTTTTTCTGATGAATTAACCGCCTCTTGGAATGTGATAGGTTCATGTGTATCTTCTTCCTCAGCAATGGCAAAGGCATAAGCCATCATATCATCTTCATCCCTAAACCCATATGGTCTAGACAATGATGCATTACCTTCATCCTTATACCTTGCAGGTATAGTAGTTATTCTCTTAGCTCTATCATGCACCAGAACATAGTTGTCCAGATTATATTGTTGGGGCCTTGCATCTTCTGCATCTTCATCTTGTCCCTCATCTTCATACCATGGATTTTACCTAGTATGAGGAGTCACAGTTGGTTCGACCCTACTGCCATGAAGTTCCACCTCAACCTCAATTTCTTTCCCAGAATCTGTAGTACCAACACCCTTGAGAGTATCCTTATACATAAGGCTTTCATTAAACACCACATCCCTGCTTATGATTATCTTTGGTTTAACATCATCCAACCTCCATAATCTGTATCCCTTCACACTATCAGGATACCTCAGGAATATGCATTTTGTAGCTCTAGGCTTGAGCTTCCCCTGATTCACGTGTGAATAAGCAACACAACCAAATATCCTCAACATCTTGTAATTCATTGGATCTCCTGACCATAAAACCATAGGTGTCTTCTTCTCCAATGGTGTAGATGGAGACCTATTGATCAGATATGATGTCGTCACCGTTGCTTCTGCCTAGAACAAATCTGGAAAACCAGACTGAATCAGTAAACACCTAACCTTGTTCAAGAGCGACCTGTTCATTCGTTCAGCCATACCATTCTGTTGTGGAGTTCCTGCAACTGTTAAATGTCTTACTATCCCGCTCTCCTTGCACAAGTTATTGAATTCTTGATTACAAAACTCCAAACTATTATCCGTTCGCAGTTTCATCAGTTTTCTACCTGTCTGGTTTTCCACCAACTGCTTCCACTCCTTGAACTTGCTGAACGCCTCGTTCTTGTGTCTAAGAAAATAAACCCAAACCCTCCTCGAATAATCATCAACAATCGATAAGAAGTACCGGCAACCACTCATCGATTCCACCCGAGAAGGACCCCAGAGATCCGCATTGACATAGTCTATAACTCCCTCTGTTGTGTGCTGACCTCGACCAAAACTTACCCTGGTCGATTTCCAAGAACATAATTTTCACAGAATTCGAGCTTACCTAGACCTTTCTTCCCTATCACCTCTCTTCTTTCCAGTTCATGCAAGCCTGCTTCACTAATGTGACCCAGGCGTTTATGCCACACCTGTGCAAGACTCTCCTTTTCTTGTATACCGACACTAGCTTCACCTGATTCAGCCCAGCCATCCAAGGAGTACACACAATTTTCTTTCATAGTTTTTGACAAAACCATCAAAGAACCCTTGATCAGCTTTACTCTTCCATTCTGCAATTTCACGGTATAGCCCTCTCGATCTAGAGTACCCAAAGATATCAAATTTCTCTTCAACTCGGGAATGTAACACACATTCTCAAGCACAAAACTTGAACCATCTCATTTGTACTCTCACCTTCCATGTCCCCTGATGGCGCATGCTCTATTATCAGCGAGCAAAACCGTACCACCATTAAACTCCTTAAAATCAAACAAGAAGTCCCTCCTAGGCGTCATGTGATATGAACCACCAGAGTCCATGATCCACTTTAAGAGCCTTTCTTCACTCACCACCATCAGCAAGTCACCATTGTCATAACCCTTAGAATGCATACCAAAACCTTGTCCCGCATTCTAATTGACAAAGCCAGTTGATTTCTTTTTGTTCCTTTTTAGACAGTCTTTCTTTAGGTGATCCTCAGAATAGCATATACAACACTTGAGTTTATAATTTCCTTTACCTTTTGACTTTGATCGCGAACTACCACGTCCTTGATTACCCCGATGATGTGACCTCCCCTTTACATATAATCCATCACCATCATCCTTTGCATCCGTCCTCTTCTTCAACTCCCGTGAATTGAGGCTAGACAAGACATCTTCCAAAGTGAGCGACTCCCTTCCATAAAGCAATGTCTCCAAAGAGTTATCATATGATAGTGGTAATGATGTAAGTAACATGAGTGCCTGATCTTTATCCTCAATATCAATGTCTATGTTCGCCAAGTCACCAATCAACTTATTAAACTCATCTATATGTTCAGATAATTTCTTACCTGAATCCATGTAAAAAGTGAATAGCTTCTTCTTCAAGTAAAATTTATTGGCTACAGACTTTGTCATATACAAAGTTTCCAACTTTAACCAAACCCCCGCAACAGAATTCTCTTTGTTGACTTCCCTCAACACCTTGTTATCCAAGCACAAGAGTAAGGCACTGTGTGCTTTCTTGTAGACATCCGTCTTCAATGCCGCACTCTTTTCAGCGTCTGCCATGGTTCCCAGGAATTGATCCAACGCAGCCTCCCAACCATGCTGAATTAATAGACAGCGCATCTTCACACGCCACAACCCGAAGTCATTAGACCCGTCGAATTTTTTGACGTCAAACTTCGCTATTGACGACATATTCTTTAAACCTTGTTGCGTAAAAACCCTTCTTGTAAATCGAATTAATTAGAAACCCTAAACCTCGATCTTCGAACAAGTAACCAAATCGGGTCTTTGAAGAACCCAAGAGCCTCGACTCAACCTTGAACCACAAGAATAAAATAACAACGCAACAATAAACCTTCAAAGTTAATTGTTGATAAAAACCAACAATAAAAACTTGAAGTGGTATTATTAAACTAAGAGTAATGCTATTTAGACCTACAACACAAGCCTAAATATATGCCTAATGCATAAATCACTTGTACATTTGCAGTAAGTACATTCTCTCTCCAAATTCCCACCAATCATTTTTTGAAATCAACCAATCAAATCATTAGGTTCATTTGTAGGCATGATTAGTAGGCATAACAATCATTTTTCTTAAACTAATACCAAAACCTCACCCTTGCAGTAATCACGTAGGAAGAGTAACAAACCAATGACAGGTCTTATTCTTTTCTTTTTTTATTAAAACTCCCATGTCACTTTACCGCGTGAAGATTTTTAAACAAAAGACAAAAAAAGCCAAACGTTCTTTGTCTTCTTCGCTGTAAAACCTGCAACTTCCAAGAAAACCAAAAACAGTTTCCTTCACGACACTCCTTGTTCTAGCAACGATCTTCACTGACCACAAGCAACCCGTAGCTCTTGATACCACTTGTTGGAATCGAATCTTCAACAAACCCGAAGATCGATATCACGGAACCTAGAACACTTTGAAGAAGTTCGACAAGCTGCAACACCAAAGAAACCCTTTGGATACAAACGAAATCAGATGTAATAAACCACAAAGATTACCCGAATGACTAATGTATTATTAATACCAATCGACAAAGAAAGAATAGAAGATGGGATGTTTGAGACCTTCACCCCTCATCTCTATTTATAGTGATGAAGGGCATCCTAACCGACCTAGACTTTGGCTATAAACCACAACCGACTCAAACATGTAACTTGCCTTGCAAGGAAAGTATTCGAACATAAAGAAAACTACACTTAAATACCATCTACTTAATCGAATTAATATTATGTAACTAGACTTGACAATAAACTAACAAAAATCAATTCATTTTGAAATTTATTTGAAGTGTGGCAATTAGTTGAACTAGAAAACCATCAAACCCTTAAAAGAAGAACAATCTACACTAGTGATTGGCTTAAACTAAGCAAGAAAAATATGTATTACATATGGATGAAAGCTTAAAAGATAACAAGATATAAGAAGCATGTAGTGTTAAATGCAATAAAACAAACTAAGTGACAACGATTCCTCGCATTTAAAGCATGAAGCGCTGCAATCGCTAAAGGATGCTATACAAAAGTTGCAAATGCGATAACCTGCAAATACAGTAATGTAACGTCAAATGGTTAGACGGGCAACGCATCCCTCCTGTTAACGACACCTAAATTACCTGCAGCAAAAAACTTTAAGTGTTAGGAATTAGAAAATTCCATAGTGAAGAGTCGGTCACCCCTAATATTATCTAGCATAAGTTAGCTCGTAGACATATCTTTATTTACGTTATGTAGTAGTTAATTAGTTTGTCAGTAGCGTAAAATAGTTTAGTGCAACACCGTGGAGGAAGGACGGGTCTTTACCCACTGTATCCCTGATCCACAGGCCGATAGGAGGTCGTGTATTTGTAAGTATAAATACCCCTTCCATCCATGGAAGGGGTGGTGCTTCTAATCTAATCTTTCACTTTTTGTAAACCAACTCTCTAGCAAGAACACCCTCTCTCTCTACTTTCTCTCTCTAAAATGGTAAACATGTATTTTGATCATCCAAGACCACCCGAATCATCAAACACAATAAAATAACGATCCTACATTAAGTTTTGATATTAAAGAAAAGGAAAGTAATGTAAAGTAAACATATTCCTCCCAAATTTAGGAGGAAATACTTTACTTTAAGAATCAACATTATAATCCCATTTTGAAACTTATAATCCCAAATATATAAGTATCTTTGATACTCCCTCCGTCCCTAAATAGGTGTCCAGTTTGACTCTGAAAAGTCAAACTGGTTCAACTTTGACCGTAAATATTTGTTTGTGTTATATAATATTTGATGAAAAACTATACTAATGAAAAATACATTTAAAACCCAATCAATTCATATATTTTGCATCAAGTATTATGTAATACTCGCAAAAATAGATAAGGTCAAAGTTGATCCAGTTTGACTCTGAAAAGTTAAACTGAACACTTATTTATGGACAGAGGTAGTATTACAATTAATTTAATCTAAGTTTAGCCTTATTCAATTTGATTTAATCAAAGAATCTTTTAGCACTTTTGAGGTTTCTCTTATTGTATAAAAGATTATGGGCCAAACTATTAGTTACGGGTGTTCATCAGTTTCGTTATTGGGTCATTTGGTTTATATAGTTTATTTCGTTTGGTTAAAAAAAATATCCCGGTAGAGCTGAAAACCACATTCGAATTCGATTCGGTTTTCGAGTTGTCCCGAATTACACAATTTATATCGGGAATGAGTTAAATGTTTTTTTTTTCATGTATACGAGTATATAAAAATTATATATATTTATATGAATTCGGTTTGGTTTACACTTTGTCAAAACTGTATCCAACCCGAAAACCGAATATCTAATTTAGTTCAGTTTGGTTTGAAAATTTTGGTTCGGTTACAAATTCAGTTATGTTTTGTTCAGTTTGGTTTGGTTTTGGTTTTCGATCGTAGGATATTACCCTACTATTAGTAGTACCCTAATCTAAATCAAGTAACTTGTTTAATACCTTAATGTATTGGAAGCATAGCATGATGCCCCATACTAATAAACCTGGCCACTTTAGTATTCTAACTTTTTTTTTTTTGGTAAAGGGGTTTCCCCGGTAAATATATTACTCCAAAAAATATTTAAGTACAAAGGATATGAGTGAAGTCCCATATCTCAGCCCGTTACATAGGCGGTAAAGCTAACATAACAAGACACTTCATATCCTTAAAACAGTAAAACAACCACTACTTACTAGATTACATTTGACACAAAACCAAGCATAACCTAACGTCTAGATTGCTTACTACCACGACCTTGGAGCTTGATATCATACATGTCAGAAAAAGCATCCAATTGCCCTGGTAAATCATAGACCTGATCCGCATAATCATCATAATAATCTTCAAGCTCATGACCGCCGCCATTTGATACGAGAAATTTAGCCATAGGATTATCCTGCTCAAGCACCTCCTCATCATCACTGTCAGAAACAATCACATCCCACACTTTAGAGAATGGGTTACCCACCATAGAATACGGAGAGGAAGAAGAACTAGGCTTAGTAGCCATATCATGCACCTTTTCTTTCAAATCAACCTTTTTAAGAGGTTTACCATCATCATCCACAAGAGTAACTTTCTCCTCAATAATTAGCTTTTCAAGCTCCTCAATTTTTCCAACAATAAGAGTAGTACTAGTGCTACCATTTCCACCCTTAGCAGAATTACCATCTTTGGTCAAGTCAACAGTAACACTAGGAATATCAGCCTCATCAGTATCAACCATATTAAGAGCATCAAACGGATTTGATGTAGCAATATTCGTCCCACTTGTACTAGCCACTTCAGTTGTCACAATTCTCAATTTCCGGTCATTTTTCAAATTTTACTATTCATCTCGGGAATTTACTATTCATCGGTTACTATTCATCATTTTACTATTCATCATTTTCGTAGTCGTTTTGATATTCTGAGAACATATTTCAAAATTTTACTATTCACGAAACACTATTCATTCCCAGAGAAAATTTATATTTCATTAACGTATATTTTTCTTATTAAATAAACGCTATCGTACGATCATTTATTTTGAATAATTGATCCGACACTTCCAAAAATTATTCTGATATATTTTTATACTCATTTTAAGACCATAAAAATTATATTATTAGTTTACCCGGTGTTTTAAATTTATTTTGTATATAAATTGTTATATTTATATATTTACGACGGTTTTCGTAAACACTGCTCGATAATTATTATTTCACTAAATTTTTGCAAGAAATGTATTTTTATAATTTTTACAACCTTGATATATTTTATTTTGCTCCGTTAAAATTTATTTTTAGCTAACGCTACCCTAAAAGCTTAAATATGTACACAAGTTACTAATTATCTTTAATTAACTACACATTTACTCTACATTATTACACTTAATTATTACTAAATGCATCAAGCTATTTTTTTCTTAGGCTTGTCGACCACAAGGGTGAGTCACACCACATTTTAGTACAAAATATCTTAGTCTACATTATACTTACATATTTTATACTACAAGTTACACATACACAAGCATAATATCAAAGTGTAAAAAAAAAGATCTACTCTCTCATTTCTTCCTCATTAGAACCGGCCAAGGGTGATAACAAGCAAGGAATTCATAATTTTTTTTCAAGACAAGTAATTTCACAACTCTAGCTTACTCTTAAACAAGGTTTTAAAATAAAAACCTAGGGTAATTAGGATAAACCTTTGTTCCTTTAACCTCATCACTTAACTAGTAAGCACTTCATGATCATTTTCATCTTTCATATTCATATTATGGTCATTTTATCATGCTTGAGAAAAATATGCAAGTTATATGATTATCTATACCACTTTATTTGTTTTTAAGTGCTATTAATGAATATATACCATCCTATAATTATCCCTTGAAACATATCATTTTTGATGATGTCTAGGAACCCATGACACCCTAAGAAGGTGTATGGTAGGTTCAGAATAGTTTCGGCATTGGTTTGAAGTGGTTAGAATAAGTTTTACGCGAGAAAAACCCATTTTGACAACTATATATAAGGGTCTGATCATATTTGTTATTTCTGGAAATTTCGACAGTTTACAAAATATTTTGGGCTAGATATTCAGAAAATATACTTTAAAACGAAAACGTGGCCGCTTGATTGGGTTAAAACGGAGTTATAACGAAGAAGTTATGCTATTTTCAAGTTTAACGACGGAAACTATAATTTTCAGAAAATACAGCATGTTGTCTCGACTTTTTACGAGTCAAAAATGAGTCTTAAGCGTTATTAAATGTGTCGACTTATCAAAAATATATTAGTATACTTTAACGCGAAGCTAAGGACATATAAAACGTATAAAACGGACTTGTAACGATTAAATTACACGCGTTTAAACAAGGTTGCCGTAACTATTTCATATAAGTATAACTATATATTTTCTAATAGACAAACATTACGGCCGCGAATGACCATGTTGAGGGTCGTGTTCAACATTGATGGAATACTTTTTATAAAATGATGTCTGCTAGTAAAAGTAAGTTCGCCTAGCCTAGTTTCCAATATGTCCAACCGTTCGTCAAACGGAGTTGTAACGAATAAAATATGGTCACTCAAACTTTGCCGAAAGTTACCTTAAACAATATTTTTGGTACAAGTACCATACTTTACCTATGTTTTTCTCCATGATCGAGACCTCTATGATGAAAATTCAAAAGCTAAGACTTTTAGATAATGCTACAAGATTTCCAAAACCATTGAGTTTGTTTCCTAACACTCAATATTCACTATTTTACGACTAGCTTTTCGAGGCCATTTAGTCACTTTCATGACTTGTCAAATTATATTATTTTGCGACGAAAAGCTATAAATTCTTGATAAATCACTAAACGGCTATCATAGGAGGTTGTTTCAACGTAAATACTTGTAAAGTATTTTATAATATGACGAGATGTCATAAACATATATTTCGACGATAAACATTATTTTCAAATGTACAAGTGGTATGGATATCATATGAGTTTGCATGCACGACATTGTTTCATGACTTATATTAGAGTACATCATTCATATAGGGTTGCGGATAGAGATTTCATCTCATTTCTGTGTATTCACTTTGGCATCATAATCACTGCATCAGGTGAGTTCGTAGCCCCACTTTTACTCGTTTAATTGTTTTATAAACTCTTTGGAGGAGATACATGCTCAACTACTTGCTTTTACTTTACATTTATATGAACTTAAATATCTTTTGTTTCACTCTATATGCGCGTAAGTAGATTATGCCCGAACTAAATTGATCACTATGTTATGAACGCTATTATTTGAATCACTTTCCTTGATTTTGGACCCTTCAACATGTATATTTGAGCTCTTTTAAATTGATTCGGACCCTTTAACATATAAGTGAACACTTTGGACTTGATTTGAACTTTTTGACATATAGTTAAACTCTTTTAACTTGTACAAGGACCCTTTTGATATATTTTAAACTTGTTTGACATGATTTTGAACGCTTCGACTATCTTGAACCTTTTGATATTATTCGAGCTCTTTTACTGTTCTGAACTTTTGAACTCGGCTTAAATCTTTGAACTTAATTACGAACTTTTGAACGGAACTCTTGAACTTAAATACAAATTTATGACTTGTTTGAACTTATTGAGCCGTACGTGTTATGACCTTGACCTAAAGTCTCCTATGTTCGGAGCATCACAATAAAGTCTCGCCTTATTGGTGGAGCGTTCTCAATAATTCTCGCCTTATTGGTGGAGTGTGCAAAGTCTCGCCATATCGGTGGAGCGTTCTAAAGTCTCGCCTTATTGGTGGAGCGTTCTCAATAATTCTCGCCTTATTGGTGGAGTGTGCAAAGTCTCACCATATCGGTGGAGCGTTCTAAAGTCTCGCCTTATTGGTGGAGTGTTCTCAATAATTCTCGCCTAGGTGGTCGAGTGACAAAGGAGTCTCCCTTGTTGGAGCAGTGCAAAGTCTCCCATGTTCGGAGCATCCCTGAATTATTATATACGTGGTGCAATATTGTGAATTATTATGGTAACTTATACTCGACTACTTGACACACTATATTTTGTGCAATGGGTTGTGAACACACAGGTTGCAAGTTTTGTATGGGCGGAACTTGGAACTGAGTGTATTTACAATGCCTTTGCTTTATGGACTATTCTAAATGACCAAAAACTTTGCCTTTGTTGCATGAGCGTTCTTTAAAAGCTTTACTTGTTAAACAAACTCTATGAACTCACTCAACCATTGTGTTGACACTTTTAGCATGTTTTATCTCAGGTATCTAAGGCATTCACTTCATGGCATGCATGTGGACTTATCATAGAGTCGCGATGACGACGCGTCTCACATATATTTTATGCACTTAACTATCGTTTGATTGTAACAAACTCATTTTGGTATATTGGAATTTTTGGGACCTATGTTTTGTAAACTCTGATTATTTTACTTAATCAAACGATATTTTCAAAACGACACTTTAGGTCGTTCGATATAACTGTAACTTTGATGCTATGACAGTCATCCCCCAGGAATTCCATTCCGCTGCAAAACAGGTAATTTGGGGGTGTGACATCAGTAATCTTCTTCTTTGTAGCATCCGGCTTCTTCGACACAGGTTGATACACCTGCTTCTTATTTTTAGAAGGGTTAAATTTAGCCCCTTTTCCCACCTCAATACCGCGAAACGCCTTCCTTTTAGGCATTTGGAACCCATCATTCTTTTGTGCTTGATGTTTAAGGTCAACAGACACACGTTTGGGACATTGGGTCTCATCATGGCCAAAAACCATACAAACACCACAACGAGGTGGTTTCCACTCATATTCCACTCTGACAGTATGCAATACCTCCCCTTCACCATCCCAACTTGGCACAACAATAACCATTGTCCCCTTAAGCTCCCGATCCGCCTTGATGTCAATCAAAGCTCGAGCATAATCAAAACGCCCCCATGACTGCAAACACATAGAGCTCGTGTATGCATCAAGCATAATAGGGGTACCGAGTTTGGTAGACATGGCACTCAATCCATCTTCAGTAAAAGCAGCAATAGGAATATCATGTAGTTTCACCCAGACAGGGATGGAACCCAAATCCTCTTTAATAAAACTCGTCCTGGGGGTCCACTTCTTCAAAATAATAGGAACGGATCGAATAAACCAAGGTCCAGTCTCTAACACTCCATTTAATCCTACAATAGAGGTAAATTTGAAGAAAAATAAACCCTAAGAATTCATCATAGAACGTACCACACCAAACTTCTTCCATGCGTTCTTCACGTAGTTATCAAGTACGGGAAATGCAACCCTCTTGCCAATAAAATACCCGAAAAGAGTATTATCAAACTTAGAATTAGCTTCCAAAACATATGACAAAGGAATGTTTACCTCGGCCTTCTCATTAAGAGGCTTGCCCGTATCAAGAGCGCGGAAATTAACTTTGCGGGTAGCAGAAGTAGATCCCACCTTACTTGCAAATGTAGGAGCTTTCAATCTATCGTTGACCTGCTCATCCCCTTCCTTTGTCACATTCAGATTACCAAATAAAGCCACCTTAGGCATAGAAGTTTTAAAGGATTTACTTCCAGCCATATCATCAAGATTACTAGCCAAAGTAGTACGATCGTAGGTGCGATTAAGAGAATTAACACTAGTGTTGTTAGTGTCCATGCTGAGACTCTCAACTCCAGGAGTAAGTATTCTAACTTAGTTAACTCGTAAACTACGTTAGTGTATATTAACGAAGGAACTAAACGTAAACCCATTTCTCTTAGAATTTAGCCTTTTTTTCAAAATTTTATTAAATAATGTCACCCATAATCAAATGGCTAGCTACGGGTTTTGCATGGTGGGTGATTCATAGGTGTACTTTGTTTGTATTTCGGTTGAATTTGGTAGATAACGAATAAAATAGAGAATAAATTACGTTGTTAGTCCTGAGGGATGTAATGTGCTTGAATTTTACTAGCGGAGTGATGCAGGTTGCCAAAAGCCCAAAAGTTTTTGACATGGATGTCTAGAGTGAAAATTGATAAAGCACACGAATGTATCTTGCAGTTTACTCTTTATTTTAGCTGAATATTATTTTGTTATTATACGATTAACAACTACTATCGATTTTACATGGTTTTAGTTTTACTAATTTAGTTATTGTATCCACTTAACTTTAACTAGCTAACACTTGCGTTTCTCGCAAATCCTCTTTGTACTCATGTAGGGCATTTAGAGAAGCAAATATGATTGATATGGAGATGTTGAGTAGAATAGAAATAAAACTTGAAATTTAGGATATAGCTTAATAAACTTTGATTATTTAAATAGTTTTAAATTATAGTTTATATAACCCCTTTTTAGTATTGTTTTAACCATGGATCGATGAGGACTTAACGAACATATGAAATGTTTAAAGTCTTTGTTGCTTCCGATTGATTATATGAGACATTGTTTAATAATTATTTTTTTTAATGTTCTAAATTTCTAGAAACAAGGTTGTTATACGTTTAGTTTTGTCTTTGATATAAATTAACAGACTTTACAAGTTAACTTGTGAGGGTATAATAGTGACCAGGTTTATTAATATGGGGTACCAAAGTCTTTCGTTGCTTACGATTGATTATATGAGACATTATTTATTAAATTGTTTTGAAAATGCTAAATTCCCAAAATACTGGTGTTATACGGTTAGTTTTGTTGTCGATGTAAATTTCAAAATCACTTCACGAGTTAGCTAAGTTAAAGTACAAAAGTGACCATGTTTATAGTATGGGGGTATCATCCTCTAAGACTTTAGATACTAGATAACTCACTAAACTTAATTCGAGTTACTAATATATACATTGGCATTTGTTATAAGATGCAATTATAAAAAACAAAACAAACAGAGTAAAAAGCGCAACAAAAATATGAAAAAAGGAATGTAGGATGCAAAGCTAGAACTTGTAAACTCTCATTTCTTTGTCCTAGTCACCTATCACTAGACCAATATCAATATTGTTTATTCATTTCTAACATAAATGTATTATAGTAAGGGTATTCCATATATACCTAATATAAACTTTAAAATGCCATATTTATCCAACTTACAAGTTAATAATGCATAATGTGCAATGATTTTGATGCATGTTTGGGAAAATATGGAATTTATTCAAAACACGGATAGAATGCCGCAATCGCCACCCCAAACAAAACACTTTGCTGTCATTTTTGATTTGTGCAACATGTACACAATCGTTTTGGTTATGTTAGGTAATTGTTTTTAGTTCTCAATTCAGATCTTAAATAGGGTTTTCTGATAAGGGTTTTAGCTGCATATAAATGAATCGCACAAATCGCTTTTCTGATTACTTAATAACTCAACGATAAAATTCATTTAAAAGGTCTAGATTATGATTAAGGAACTTTGTGGAAAAATGAATGGAAAAAATACTCAATTTATACATGTCACTACATTGAATGTAACAATGATACAGATGGAGAACAAGACGATGTTGTTGATGATTTCGTTTGATTCGAAGAACTCGTATTAGAGATGCTGCTTGATGATAGGTTAAGGGCATGCACAACTGAGGTAACCCCATATAAAGAAGAAATGGAAGGCGTCAAGTAAGATGCCACTGGCATCTTTGAAGGGAGTATAGGCACGGAGGCTTCAGAGTTCAGAACTTGAATCACTTGTCTCATTGATGGGCGAAGTTCTGAGTCAGGGTGCGCGCACCATAACCCAACCATCATCAAATGCTTGATTTCTTCTTCTTTAAAATCCAACCCTAGACGTGGATCAACTGCTTGTAAAAGATTCCCAGTACCATAAAGCCCCCAAACCCATTCAAGTAACCGTATTTGATTTTCTTGAGCCTTATACTCTATTGGTTTTCGCCCACAGGCTATTTCCAAAGCGACAACTCCGAAGCTAAATACATCTGATTCCTTGCTTACCTTTCCAGTCACTACACATTCAGGAGCCATGTAACCCAAGGTCCCAGCCAACATTGTTGTCTGTGAGCCTTTCTCATGGTCAACCAACTTAGCTAACCCAAAATCACCAAGCTTTGCGTTGAAATTCGAATCTAACATCACATTGCTAGCTTTAATGTCTCTATGCAGAACACATTGCTCCCATTCTTCATGTAAATACAGCAATGCAGAAGCAAGACCATGTGCAATTTTGTACCTTGTGCCCCATGTCAACAAGCTCTTGGCCTTGAAAAGATGTGAATCTAAGCTTCCATTTTCCATATATTCATAAACAAGCAGGAGTTCTCCTCTCTGGTGACACCAACCTATCAATTGCACTAGATTTCTGTGTCTCAATCTGCTAATGATCCTAACTTCTGATGCGTACTCCTTGATTCCCTGTTTCGAACTCTTTGACACCCTTTTCACCGCAACAAACGTGTTGGAATCTTTCAAGAAACCTCTGTAAACACCACCAAAACCGCCCTCTCCAAGCTTCTCATTCTCCGCAAAGTCACCGGTTGCCTGAGCTAATTCATGGTATGTGAATCTTTTAGGCCCGGTACCCATTTCAAATTCATTGTCCATCTCAATATCGAATCCAGTTTCATCTGCTTCTACTTCCCTTGTTTTCTTCTTCCTCCTCCACAAAACAAACACAAGCACACCTAGAAAAGTGATCCCAACCGGTAATCCAACAATTAAGCCGATCTTGCTGTTATTTCCATCTCCTATATCAGGTCCTGGGATCGGTGGGAGCAGTGGCGGCTCATTGTTTTTATCAACCTGTAACTCTGAACTATTAAAACTCCAAGATCTCACATTATTTTTTTCGAAAAGATCTCCAGTAGCTGCTGAAAATCCGAAAATAACCCATTCGGGCAACACTTCTTTGAGATCAATGACGTAATGAAGTCCATCTTGACGAAAAGCTGTATTATTTCTAAAATTAGTAAAAGAAACACTAAGATTTTTCGAAGACGAGTCATATGCGATCCAAGCTTGACACACTCTCCCACCGGTTACGTTGCTTAACCATCTCTCAGTCCTAACTGAACGAAGAGAGCTAATACTGATACCCACATGATCACCCGTGATGTTATTGCTAGAGTTTAACGTATCCCAATCACTATGCCAAAAAGTATCAAACTCCACCGCAACAAATGGGCTAACAGCAACAATCGTTGAGCGATTGACCGGAAGCCCCATGGCTCCACCAGGAGTTATCACGGAATTATTTTGAGCTAGAAAGAATGTGAGGCCATCAGCATATGCACTAGCCCCATCTGAATCGATCACAAAGGTGAAGTTGGTAATGAAGCTTGCTAGCTCACCAGATTCTCTGTCCCAAAGGTGAAGTGGTCGGAAGTAAGTGGCCCGGCCTGCTCTTTGAGTCTGATTCGAACCAATCCCATCTGGTGTCACTTGGATTCCACCATCAGAAATATAAGCCCCGTCACCCTCAGTAATTATTTCCCGATTCTGATTTTGTGGACCGATATTTGTCAAATTGAAGGTAAGTGAAGCTGCTGAAGAAATCATGACAAGAAGCACGTGAGTAATCAGATGGGTCTTGGAGAATTCCATGGCTGCAAGTTAGGTGGCAAGGTTAATAACCGGCAACGGCCCGCAATCGTCTGCCTATTTAAAAACTTCCAGGTATTGTTGTTTCTTGAAGGTCACAAGATCATTAGTCAAACAAAGTAACTGTTCAACCAATATATCTACCTGCAAAGAAGATTACTTATGTTAGGGAGGTACAGTTTTTTTTGTTGAATTGGCTCATTTATGGGTTTCCTTATGGTAATAAAAAAAATGAAGTTTTCTTTATCTAGGCAAGTGACATAAAAAAACTAAGAAGCCGTATATAAGTCTTTAAAAAGTTTACAAAGTCAAACAAAGACCTGGCTATCATTTAAAATCAATTTAAGCTTCCACATAACGTGTTTTGGTACATAATTCTTCCACCGTTCTACTTTCGAATTTAATAACAAGTACGGAGTATATTATAATCAGATTTGAGTTTGTTTGAATGATAGTTTGATGTTCTTGACTGGTTCTTGTTTAAATTTGCTTCTACTATACGTCTAAAATTTCCAGCATCTTGTTTATCAAATGTGTTTCAAGTCCACAAGTCTAAATCGAAGTTCACAACAACAGAAACATAAAAACAGTAACTTGATACTAGAATACGCTCACTAGTATTAATGGCATAGTATTACTTTAATATCTTAGAACCCCTATTTAAAGTGGTCACTATTGAAACATGTTGCAGCTTGTTTCTTTATATGGCTTGTAATTATTATTTTTTAGTTGTGTTTGAAGCCTTTTTGTATAAAGAACGAAGATCAGGAAACGAACGTGAAAATCGTTAAAGTTTGTGCCTGGCCATTTGGGAACTAGACGTATAAAAGACATTGAAATTATAACGTCGCAAAATATGTAGAAGACAACAACTCGATACAACATTATTCAAATAATCGAACATTGTAAATGATATTTTGAGATAAACAGAGACATTTTCATTCCACTGCATAACATAATCAAACAAGAGAATCGTATTTCTTGTGTTGATTCTTTATACCAAACAGTAAAAATATTTTTCATTCTTCATATTCATTCTCTTTCCGCTTTTCCATTATGTACAATTCCCTCATACCAAACGTCCCCTAAATGGGAGAGGCCTGGCCATAAAACGTTTTCAACCCCTCAACTTAATAATGGACTTAATAGGTGAGGTCATTACCAAGGGAATCATCTTCTCAGCAGAGAGTTTTGTTGTAAAGGCTGATAGTCACCAAAATTGCCTTACCATCGCCACGGAGCAAGAGTCTAGAAAACACCTAACTGTGATTTTATCCTAATAATATATCTTCGGTAATGGTAAACTGTAACAGAAATATAATAACGTGTGCGTTAATTTTGCTGATCACACCAATTGAATAAATAAAGCACGTAAATGTATTATTTATTTTTCTTCAAGTATTATGTTCGGGTGCTCATTGCTATTGGAAGAGGATCAAATAAAAAGAATCTTTTTCATATAAGAATTCATTTCATAAAAAGTCTCTGAAAATTTTCCCAAAACAAAAATCACAACAAAGGTGAGGTTTACATAATCTAACTATAAACCCCACCAAATTGCCTGGCCGATTTTTTCCCTTACCTAAATTCTAGCCCATGGTTGTTATAACAACACCCCCCCCCCCCCCCCCCCCCCTCACTTTCTTCATCAACCTGTAGATTTAAACTATTAAAAGGCCACGATTTTAGACCTAGTTTCCCACTTGAATCCAGTGTTGCAGATGAAAACCCGATTATAACCATTCGGTCAACACATCTCTTAGATCAACTCATCAACCATGTAATCAAATAGAATTACATTATCCCCAAAACTGGTGACAGAAACGGTAAGATTTTTCTGAAATAGAATCAGAATTTATAAAAGCTTGACAGTCTCCTCCTGATATACAGCCAGTTGACAATTGTTGATATGCAGAAGAACCAAGAGAGTTAAAATCGATGTTACATGAGAATTTTTTGTTGGATCCCAATCACTATTCCAAAGAGTATTAATCTCCACTTTCACAAATCGTTTTTTCATGGCATAGGTCCGCCAGCTGTTATTACTGATTAAGTGATTATATTCATCAAGAAAGAATGTGAGCCCATCAGTAAGACCCCTAGCTGAGCATATCATCACGATTGAGAATATGGTAGAAAACTAGAAAAGCTGGCTAGCTCTCGAGTAGTTTTGTCCCAAAGATGAAACATTCTAACGTATGTCACCCAGCCTACTCCTAGAGTTCGTAAGACTTGAATTGATTCCCCTAAAAGCAACTCGGATTCCATAGTTGGCGATATGAGCACATCACCAGTCACAAATATGTCGATGATTATGAATACTTGCTACAACAGTAGCAGCGTGTTTACGGTAGTATATGGTAAATCTTGGAAATCAGCGTCAACATAAGTTAGGTACTTCCTCAACTTGAGTGTTTAGAGAGAAAATCATTCTAATGGGGAGACACATTTTATTAAAAAATTACGGCATATCACGCATGAAATTATAAAAAGATACAAGTCCAAAGCCCTAATTTGTGATTGGAATATATTGTCAAGAAAAGTATCTATCGACCAACAAATACTGATTGGTTAGAGGAATCTCGGTTAGAGACGACAGTTGGTAATTCATTTTGGACGATGGAAGGTTTCAAGTAAGTTGCAACTGGCATCTTTGGCGGGAGTATAGGCAGGGAAGCTTCAGATTTCAGTGCTTGAATTGCTTGTCTCATCGAAGGGCGAAGTTCTGAATCAGGATGCACGCACCATAACCCAACGATCATCAAACGTTTGATTTCTTCTCTCTCAAAATCTGAATCTATACGTGGATCGGCTGCTTCTAAAATATTACCTGTCCCATAGAGCTCCCAAACCCATTCTAGTAACCATATTTGATTTTCTTGAGCCTTGTATTCGATGGGTTTCCGCCCACAAGTTATTTCCAAAACAACAACTCCAAAGCTAAAAACATCTGATTCTTTGCTTGCTTTGCCAGTCACTACACATTCAGGATCGTCGTTTGTGAGCCTTTATCGTGATCAACCATCTTAGCCAACCCAAAATCACCAAGCTTCGCATTGAAATTCGAATCTAACATCACATTGCTTGATTTAATATCTCTGTGCAAAATACATTGCTCCCATTCTTCATGTAGATAGAGCAACGCAGAAGCCAGACCATGAGCAATTTTGTATCTTGTGTCCCATGCCAACAAGCTTTTTTCCTTGAAGAGATGCGTATCTAGGCTTCCATTATCCATATATTCGTAAACTAGTAGGAGTTTCCCTTTGTTGTGACACCAGCCTGTGAGTTGAACTAGGTTCCTGTGCCTCAATCGGCTAATGATTCTAACTTCGGATGCATACTCCTTAATCCCTTGTTTGGAACTCTTTGACACTCTTTTCACTGCAACATATGTTTTTGAATCTTTTAAGAAACCTCTGTAAACACCACCAAAACCACCTTCCCCAAGCTTCTCATTCTCCGCAAAGTCATTTGTTGATTGAGCTAATTCGTTGTAAGAGAAACGTCTAGGTCCAGTGCCCATTTCGAATTCATAGTTCATCTCAACGTCAAATGCTATTTCTTCTGCATCATCTTCCCTGGTATATTTCATCTTCCACCAAACAAATGTAAGCACGGACAAAAAAGTAATTGTAATCGCTAATCCTCCTGCTATAATCAATCCTACTTTGCTATTTTCCCCACTAATTGAATCAGGGATCGGGATTGATGGAAGCTTGTCATGTTCATCACCGTCTAAATCTGAACTATCAAAACTCCATGATCTCACGGTATTTTTCTGGAACATATCTCTAGTCGCTGCAGAAAACCCAAAAATAACCCATTCTGGCAACTCCTTCCTGAGATCAACAGTGTGCACAAGTCCATCTTGACGCACGACTGTATTATTTTGATAGCCAGTGAATGCAACACTTAGATTATTTGAAAGTGAATCATACGTGATCCAAACTTGACATACTCCCCCACCAGTAATATTGCTTAACCATTTCTAAGTTTTAACAGAAGCAAGCTAGCTAATGCTGATACCCACATGATCACCCATGGAAGTCAAGTTAGAGTCGACAGGGTCCCAACGATTCCAATAGGTATCAAACTCCACTGCCACAAATTGGTTAATAGAAGCAGTTGTTATGGCATCGGCCGGAAGCCCCATAGCTCCACCAGAAATTATCACTGAATTATTTTGAGCAAGAAATAATGTGAGGCCCTCGGAATAAGATTCATTCTGGTTTGAATCAATCACAAAGGTGAAATTGGTTGAGAAGCTTGCCAGCTCACCAGATCGATTGTCCCAGAGATGAAGTTGTCTTATGTATGTTGCACGTCCAGCTTTTAAACTCCAATTGGAACCAATGCTATCAGGCGTCACCTGGATTCCACTGTCAGTGATATTAGCTCTTCCAGTGATTACTATGTCACGATTCTGATTATGTGGACCTATATTTGTCAAATTGAAAGTAATTGGAGAGGCACAAGGGAGCAAAACAACAAGGAAGGAAGTGACCAAATGGGACGTGAAGAACGCCATGATTGTTAGAAATTGCTTCAAAAGTTGCAGCTTTGTTGTTTCTTTGAGTGAAAAACCTTTTATTTGTGGCATGTGTTTATTTGAATTAGAGAAGAGCATGATCATGACAATTTATATATAGTTTACTTTGTTGGTATCTTGTCACTGGTTTTTGTTGAAGCCAATTGCATTCCAAGATGTGTTTAACATTTGCCATACTTGACTAAGTAATAACGTTTGGTTTGTAATACTTGTATGTGAATAAAAAACAATGTAACAGTAATTTTATTAGGACTTAATATTTCATAAAGTAATCCTAGAGTATATATACTATGTGAAACGACACAACCCTTTCAAGGTCAACCATTGTGTCGATTCACACAATAACCGTTTTCTAACTGTCAAACATAACTGTCAACGAAATAAACTAATTGTTTGAAGGGCTGTTTGGGTTAACAGTTTTGACCCAAACATTACATAGCCCTTTTGACCCATATTGACCCATACATACATAAACTAAATAAATTTTTCATCAAATGCATTACAAGCATTAACTAGGATCACATTCTCCCTCCTAATGCTTTAATGCCAAGTTCCATTTGCTTCCTGGTTCCATCTTCAAGTGATGATTTCAAAATCATCACTGCTGCTTGTGCTTGCATCCAATTCTTCAACTGCATCTGCAAACTTGCTTCCTCTGTTGGCATCTTCCATGACTATATCTCCTTTTACAGTCTTGCTCCTTTTCTTTGGAGTTTCATCTTGCATTTCTTGTACTTTAGCATCAACCTGTGGTCCCTGAATGTCTGCAGCAACCCTGCTATTCCCTGCCACATCATCTGGTTTTCCTTGCACCCTTTTTGCCTCTTCATAGTACACTTTAACCATGCCAATGTATTCTTTATACACTTCTTTTACTGCCTCATGATGTTCATATGCCAATCCTAGTATCTTTGCAACTTGATGCCAATTTCCATTGAATGTTACATTCATATATCCACCCAGTGCATCAACAAATTTATACAAGGCTAATAAATCAATCTTAATTGCCCCTATAGATGGTGGTAATTCTCATAACCCTTGCTTTTTTAAGAATCCTATGTAGAACCAATCTAGCAACTCCATGAATTTTCCTTTTAACACTTCCCAGTTTCCATATACTAGTTTATCCGTTTTCAATAAATCTAGATATGCAATAAATCTTTGGAAAGTGTTTACCTTCATGAAGTACAAAGTCCCATTCATGCTTAGATATTCACTATCTACCTAATCATGATCACCTTTACTGTCCATTCTCAATTCTTCCATGCCTTTAATTAAAGAGCATCCTTCATCAAGATCCAAAGATCTGAAGTACCCATCCAAGAATCTGTTGTGTCTATCTTTGATGCTTTCTTCATCTTCCTCCTCTATGGTGTTTTCTTGTTCAAACTCTTCTTCCATGTTATTGAACATGTACCTTATCTTGCATCTGTTGCCTTCATAACTCACCATATATCCATGGTCTTCCAATTGATCCAAACTTAGAATGTTTAATGTAATTTCTGGTGTGAAAGTTACATTTGGTACTACCAATCTCCCTTCTTTTGTCTCCACATACGCCTCTCCTATGCCATATGAAACAATGAACTTCTTTTCCCTCTCTTCTGTCCCTTCAACTTTGAATCTTTGAATCATTCTCTTGAACAAATGCTTCATGGGACACATGTGCTTCTTGTATGCAGTGCTGACATACCATATGTCATCCCAGTTCCTCAAATCAGAGCCTTCCACCATATAATATGATGTTACATGTACTGTTTCTGGTTCATACTTGAATGGTTCATTGATTTCTGGGATTGTAGTGTTCAACATTTTTGATTTCTTGTTTTCTGTGTCACACACCTTCTTCTCCTTTGTACACTTCCAATAAACGTGCCCTCTCTTTTTGTAGATATAGCAACGTGCACGCTTGTCTTTTTTGGATAAACCACTTGTTTCTCCAATTTGTTTGTAACCGCTTCCCACTGGATGTTTTATTTTCGAGGAATTGAATGACACCACTTCTTCCATTTTTTTCTTAAGTAGTTGTTTTCCTTCAGGGGATATGTGTTTTCTGTGTCTAGTCCATTTTTGGGTATTGGGTTGGGCTTCCCTTTGTAAATAGCGTGTATGTGGAGGCACTTTGTTTTTTCTTTGCAATTGCTTCCCCCAAGGATCAGAACATGTTCTCTGATACCATTGTTGGTATCTTGTCACAGGTTTTTGTCGAAGCCAATTGCATTCCAAGATGTGTTTAACATTTGCCATACTTGACTAAGTAATAACGTTTGGTTTGTAATACTTGTATGTGAATAAAAAACAATGTAACAGTAATTTTATTAGGACTTAATATTTCATAAAGTAATCCTAGAGTATATATACTATGTGAAACGACACAACCCTTTCAAGGTCAACCCTTGTGTCGATTCACACAATAACCGTTTTCTAACTGTCAAACATAACTGTCAACGAAATAAACTAATTGTTTGAAGGGCTGTTTGGGTTAACAGTTTTGACCCAAACATTACATAGCCCTTTTGACCCATATTGACCCATACATACATAAACTAAATAAATTGTTCATCAAATGCATTACAAGCATTAACTAGGATCACATACTTATCCAAAAACATTTTGTTTATGGATGACATGAGCTAAATTAATTTAAAACCCTCCTCCTTTTACAAGTCGGCCAAGGTGTAGCTATTATTCTACATGCGTATGGAACCTGGTCAAATATATTGTACGAGAGCTTGTTTCAGTAAATGTATAAAACTTACAACATTTTCAGCCGGCGTAGAGTATTAACGGATTATAACCTAGTGGCGAATTTAGGAGGCATCGCTTAATGGCTTTCATCTCCGACCTGGTGAATGCATTATTAAGCGTATGACTTTATGTTGGGCCAATTCATTGTCCAATGACTCTTGTATAGGATTTGAATAAAAAAAATAGCCCAACTATAAATCAAGTTTATGAATGTAAGAAAACATTCAAGGATTCATCGATCTTCAAGATGTTTTTCAGAGTCTGAAAGAAAGACTCATCACAACCTGAGGGGGTACTAAGAGAGTGAAGATATTCACCCTCATACCAATCACCAAACCAAACCAAATTTCATCCAAAACTAATCACTTTAGGGCATGCTTTTCAAAACAAACCCACTAAACTAAGAGTTCAAACAGATTTTGAAGCAAAATACAAAAAGGTGAAAGCCAAACTTGCCCTTCCTGAAGTAGGTCCCTCAAAATCACAACCTTCACAATCATCTCAACCGAAAAACAAATGTCTAGTTGCTGAAATACTAGATGAAGAGGAAGCGTCCTCTGATGGTGAAGGTAGCTTTTGACACGAGTCATATGTCTTGAGCATACATTGTCCAGGTACCATATGGGTCATCTGATGTCAATCTTTTTAATTGTGATGTTAACTCATTTACCATTCCTTGCATGTTTCTTCCCAACAACAACCTTTTCATCATCAGCCAAGGCCATGAACACCTTGACTTGAACCATTTCATCATTATATGAAGACACTTCTTCTTCACCCTAATTGTACGATTCAGCTACAAGTCCCTTGTTTCTTGCTTGAGATAACTGAGAGGGCTGAGAGGTTAAGCCACTGGCATTTAGGAGTGCCAATTTGGCTTTCATAATTTTTATCTTGCAACAAAGTCTTTCTGGATTTTTGGTTCAGTTTGACTATTTGAAAAAGTTCGGCTAGAAGTGTTAAATTTTGGTTGAAATCTGTTTTATTGAGGAGATGGATAAGATAGTTATGATGTTTTTGAAAATAAATCTTTTGCAAAATGACCGGTTTTACCACATTTAAAGCATTCAATTTTGTCAAAAGATTTAAATCCTCTGAACCTAGATGCCTTTTGAAAAATATCTTGAAATTGGCTAGAAGAGCCATTCCCTTAATACATGTACTCTTGGCTATGATAAGGATTTAAAACATACGCTTTAGGGGTCATTTAAGCCCTAAACTAATGTATTATGATCAAATATTGCTTAAATTCGTTCCTTTTTACTTTTTAGGTACTTTGAAAGAAAAGGCTGGCAATGATGCATATTTGTACAAAAAGGGATGAAAATGTGAAGAAAACGACCAAGTCATGAAAAATTCTGGAAAAGGGCACCAGACGGCGTCACATCCTATAAGGTGACGCCGTCACTTGTTAACAAAGATACCAAAACAGCCCAGATTTTACTAGAGATGGCTCAGAGCAAAATTTGAAGAAGTAACAAGTGACGCCGTCACTTGTTAGAAGAGCTGGAATTTTCTTTCAAAATTATAACGTGACGGTCCAGAATAATCAAAGAGGGACAGCGTCAAAGATTTCTGGACGGCGTCCGAGTTACAAAGCGACCCCGTCACAAAGCTGACTTGGAAAAGACGAAACCCTAATGGCAGCGATCTGACGGTGTCACAACTATAAAGTGACGCCGTCGCAACTCTAATCTTATATATAGTTTTAGAATTTACTACATTAAGTGTGCAACATTGGAGAGTAACTTTGGTGTATGACTTTTATCTGTTTTTACTGTATTTTTATGGTTTTAACACCCTCTATCCTTAAGAGATAAATATATTAATCTCTTCTATCATTATGTTTGATTCATGCTTGATTATGATTACTTGTTTCTCTATCTTTAACATGCCTAGCTAAATCAATATAGTGTTTGCTTAGATGTAACGAAACCTAGTTGTTAACTATTGATTGTCGTCTCTTGTTTAAGTGGTTGTTACACATTAGGTTAGGAAAACTTGCTTCTTCCTTTAGTGTTGTGAGCTTGAACGTCCTAAACAACGTATTTATGTCCTAGAGTGAACTAGTAAACTTTCCGTTGTGTTTATTGTGTGAACTGCGATTGTTGATAATAGGAGATTTGGGAGAGATAACTTAGGTTACTTGGCGATCTCGGTTTTCTAGAGGAGATCAATACATTCATAGAATTAGGGCATTAGGCACCTCCCTACGACTAATGGAATACAACGCGCCAATTAAACAAGGATGTGACAATTCGACTAATCAATAGGAGATAACTAGGGAGTAATGAAATCTAAGTAAACACGCTTTTACCTATCATAAGAAGCCCCATTTACTTTATTTTCATTTTAGTTTTAGTTTTAATTAGTTTAATTATTAGTTTAAGTAGTTGATAATAAAAACCCCCGATCCAAATACTGAGATTTTACTTTGCTTTCATAAAATATAAAAGAGATAAAAAGAATCATCCCTCACCTTAGACCTATTCGTCATACATCTCGACCTTCCCAACACTAGTCCCCTCGAGAACGATCAATCCCCCGAGTCTTACCTATACTACACTACAACGGTTAGGTACACTGCCTAGGAGGATTGTAAAACTTCTTCGGAGGTTCGCAAACTCCGTATCATGCTACTTTTATGGTTCTCTTCATCAGTTGGATCATCTTGGAAGTCCTTAACAACATAGTTAGAGAAAAAGACAGTTTCCTAGGGGTTGGTGGTGGTCAGGGCCTTTTTTGTCTCAGGTGCATAGATTTGTCTATCAGCCTTTCCTCATATTTGAACTTTCCAAATAGAATGTCTAAGTATAGATCTCTAACATGGTTAGAGTTCCTTAGACCTTGGTTATATCTCAACCATTTATTTGGTAGGCTATTAACTAATTTCAAGATTTGAAAGAACAAGACTAACATTCACCAGTTCGTTCATAAGAACCTTGTATCTAGTGAATGTTTGAGAGACGTTTCACCTTCAATGTGTTTGAAGGTGTGGTAAGCAAGTTTTAAGTCCATGACCTTATTTTTTTTACTTCATAAGGTCCCACATAGTTTAAAATTAGATCTTCTCATGTATTTTTAGTAGTGGGACTGATGCAGGTTTTACTGACCAGGTTTTAATATTTATAAGTGTCTCGTTTACCTGTGGTCAACCCTATGCACTAACGGGCAGTGTACCCAGTCGTGTGTAGTGTAGTAATCGGTAAAACCGAAGTCGTCCCAAGAGCTATGTGAGCGGATTCTAAATAAGTCAAATTGTCACTGGTTTTAATGGTTTTAAGATTGAAATGATTATTTAACTAATAAAACAAGAAATGAAAGCAAATAAAGGCAAAGGTTTTGATCAATAAGGGAAAAGTGTGCTAACCTAGTTACTCATCCTTATCATGTTATGTTCACATCTAATTACTTCCAATTGATTCAAGTGGGGGTTTAGGTCGCTAGGACCCCATTTGGTCAGTTCGTCCTAACATCAGCAAAGGTTTCCACCGGAGATCAAGCTACTACCCTTGAAAGTCCAATTGTTTTTAGTCCCCTAAGCCAAGTCATTAAGTTCCGCTACATGTAAGATTCATAACAATGAGTGCCCGGGCGCTAGCATCTTAGACACTCATCCCTAACTTCTTAAGTTCATCCAAACGACAGGTGATCATTTGGTCAGTTCGCACAAGCGAAGAAGGGTCATCAGTTAGTCAATTCTTACCCTTCCCACTCACTCTACCTACTTAGGTCAGTTGGTCAATTCTCCAAAGCAACTAAACACTACCGTCATTCAAAACTACCGAAACAAGGGTAGCTACCAATAAACTATGCATGCATACACTAGAAACAATTATACGGAAGCAATGTAAACATAAACACAACAATTAAGGAATCATAACTAGGCTAGCACCAAAGGTGCTTCGCCGATCATATTAAGAGAAACAATCAATTCAATGTTTAACATTTTAAAATACATGAATCAAAAGTAAAAGTAAAGATAATCGCTAATGCTTATCGTTAGGGAGTGATTTCTCCCTTGGAGATGGCTTCGTATGCTCTTCAAGATCTGCCTTTGGTCCCCTACTCACATTCTCTGCTTTTTGGTGTGGAGTGAATGATGTGAAATGCAGAATTTAGGGCTGGTATTTATAGGCGAGATCTAGTTACGGCGTAACTTAAGTTGAGAGTTACGCCGTAACCTATATAAATCCATAATAATGCTCTCGATAAAGCTGGCTACAACGTAACACATGGGATGAGTTATGTCGTATCTTCAATACAGGTTACAAGTGACATGATTACGTCATAATCGCTGGAAGGAGTTACGGCATAGGTTGTAGCGGTGTGGAACTTCTTTTGACCTAATGGGTTACGGCGTAATCCTTAGTGGGAGTTACGCCGTAATCTTCTGCTGAGCTAGCCTTCTGAGTCACGCATTAGCTATGGCGTAATGTGAGAGAGGAGTTACACCGTAGCTTCATCACAGTGGGCATACTATCATTAATTCTTTATAAAATCTCCAAATCCGCGTCTCTTTAGCTCTAATGCTCGTAATTTACCTGAAAGTGAAATCTAGAGGAAAATAAGCGTAAATCCATATAAATGATATAAAATACGAGCATTATCGGGGGAAATTGACACTTAATATTCAGGACTATTTGATGTTATCGAATATCCCCCCACTTGAACTCTACTTACTCTCAAGTAGACCTTATTAGATAAATTTCTAAAAAGATTTCTCCCATTACCTGGAAAATATAAGTTTAAAAATCCCTTATGCTAGAATAAAACAAAGCCGAACACCTCACAAAATGGGAACAAAACACTCAAAATCTCTCAACTAATCTAAGTGTCAATTTTGGGGTGATCACTCAAAGCACAGTCATAGCATGTATTCTATCATAAGCTTGGGGGTTACACAAATCTCCACCACTAGAGTTAAGGACTAAGCAATTCTCGAAGGCAATATGGGTAGACAGGATAAAGGTTAAGGGTGAATCGTCATTACAAACATGTCACGGCGAAGTTGACAAAATCAATGATACATGACCAAATCCATGGCTAAGACACCAAAGATTGTTTGCTTCATCACCTAGAGACGTTGCATGACTAAAGGGTATGATAAGACATGGGATATAATTGGTGTAAAGTAAAAATAACAAGTAAATAGTTTAAACCTATAACCAAGTCATCACTGCTTATAGTTCATCCAAAGTTCAAGTTTCAAGGCTAAGAAATCGGATCATGATATATCAAGTAGATGTGCCATTAGAGGACGTCATGATGGGCACATTGCTTGTTCTTCAACTGTTGGCGCAATAATTGCCAACTTCATTCTTCAAATGTGACCGAGGTGGCCTCCTCGATACTAAATCTTTGATGAGCTCTTAAACATAGTGCTTATAACTTCGTACTTTACAATAAACAAATGACTACAACTATTATTTTCTTTTTTTTTATTTTATTTTTTACATCATAACTAAACATAACATCCCCCCACTTAAGATGAATATAATATGAGAATCTGGGGGGTCTTCAATGATCTTCAAATATATGTCTTTGACAATAGCGTGATTTCTGAACCTCTCTACTTGAACCTTGAACTTAGGCAAACAATGACTTCCCGATCACAAATTAAGATTACACGGTAGGCTAAGGTGAATGGGTGTATCGAAACAATATATTGGTTGAACAAAATGAACGGAATGGCTCAGACGGGTGTATCTAGGGGTATCTTGCACTAAAGGTGAGTGCAACAAAAGGATTTAACATGGGGGTCGAGAAGTTGAGGTGACTAATCGATAGACACACAAGGATAGGCTATTTGGGTGATAATCCTATAATGTTGCCTTCTTAAACTGAATAATCCAAATACATTAAGCTAACTCAACATACCTCGTCTATGGTCTCGAAATGATGCAAAGGCCAAGTTCTAAAGTTTATAAGCTACCAGCACACTCATAATTAGGTAGATTTTGGGTAAATATTTGGAAACGGATATTGCTAATCTCACCATATAAAATCAATGGTTATAATGTGCTCGGCTAAGGTCTAATCTAGTTAGGTTAAGAAAAACATGTCAAAACTTTAAAAATGGCATAATTTTTCAAAATAAACTAGAAAAACGAGGGCAAAATATACTTCAAGAGATAATTCTACTCCCGTCCCCCCACTTGAAATGTACAAAATCCCTTTTGTACTAAACGTTAAATAAAACTGAAGAGAAAGTAGAATTAGAGCGAGAACTTCCCTGAAATTCACTCTTAAAAAAAAGGCACACGAAAAGAATCGTGCCTTCGGTTAAGCATCCATGAGAAAACTTCATTCCCTGAAATCACACTACCAACAAGCATAATTCTAAAAAAAGAAAAAGAAAAATGAAAAGAAATCTAACTCACTTTCGTAGGAATCACGATTGCATTTAACGTATTTGATGAGCGTCTAAATACTCATCATTTTTGTACTGTTAGAATGCCAAAAACATCTGAAAACACTCAAAAACACATCAAAATGATAAAAATATCACAAACAAGTGTTTTATATGTTTTAAATGCAAAAACATCAAAATCTGATGAAAAACGTATCAAGTTTGCATAATTGGCAGTTTTAGTCCCCCAAGTTTGAAAATATGTCAAAAAATAGTCCCTGGTAATTTAAAAGCTTGTAAAATATCATTTTAGGTCCAAGAGATTCAAAAGTTGTCAAAATAAACCCTTCCAAGTTTAAAAATCACAAATTGACAACTTTAGTCCCTGAACTTTGGAAAAATGTCAAAAATAGTCCTTGGTTAATTTAAAAAATGAAAATTATCAAGTTTTAACCTTGTTCTATTAATAAATGGCAAAAATGGTCCTTATGATAAACTTTGGAGAAAATTACAAGATTGGTCCTTATAGTTTCTAAATTGACAGTTTTGGTCCCTGGATTTGTAAAAATGGAAAATATCAACAAAGGTCCTTGTACTATTCTTACTTGGCAGGTTTAACCCTTATGAGAACTTTGGAACATGTTCAAGATCAGCCCTTAACTTTGGCTAAATTGCAATTATGGTCCTTGTTGTTAAAACCAAACCAAACGGACCCTATTATTACTATTAGCCCAAATCCAACCCAAAAACAGTAACCCGGCCCAGTTTTTAAAATCAAATAATACCGCGGTCACTGTTCATCGTCTCTTCCAAAGCAGTTTAGCCAAAACCAGTGGTTTTAACCACTGGTTTTCTCCTTTACACCTCACTAACACCACTTGATTACTCTTCCCCTCCACCTCCACACCAATCCAACTCCAATTAATGCTAATAACCTGCTCGTTGGAATTTTGGCGCCAAAATCGCCAAGTGGCAATTATGATGATCTGGCTCATTTCAATGGTCTAGATGTGGTGGGATATTCTCAGAGGTCGACAAGAGATGTTTGAAGTCAATAAATATCAAGAAGGAAGCAACATAGATAGCAATCTAGTGTAATTTTCAATTTTTATGTCGTTTTAGTTCATTTTCTTTATCCAGTGTATTTTTAAGCTCTCAAGCACTTAATTAAGCAATCTCAGTGTATGTTGAAACTTTTTCAATAACTAATTTCAGTATTTAAGTTCTAATTTCAGTTTTCAAATTTTCAAATTTTCAAAGAAATCTCAATATGGTGAATGTTGTTAATCAGTTGTTACTTTGGACTTAGAAGCTCATATAAGCTCCTTATAAAGCTTATGCAAGCTTTTAGATACTCTTAAAAGCAGGTTATAAGAAAAAATCAAAAATTCACAAAAATACCACTTAATTAGTTAAAAAATCAAAAATCATGGTACAAGGTTCAAAAATACTGGAGCAGGATATATAATGGATGGTCTTGGGTGTAGTGCTTATTGGTAAGCTATAGGGTCTGTTACTTGGTCCTAAGTTCTCAGTTTTCAACTCAAAGCCATTTGTAAGCTTTTGCTCATTTCTTGCATTTTACTGTTTTAATCAGTCATTAGTTGTAATCTTTGTTTTTTATTGTTCACTAGCTCTAGTTAAGTCTAATTAAGCTTTAAAACCAGTGGTTTGTTATTTTAAATCAGTAGTTATTAACAATCTCATCTTCACAGTTAATATTGCATAATCTTCAATCCTTGGTCTTATGTTGTTATTGCTGTCATTTAGTGTTCCTTTAGTCCTAGTAAGTGATAAGTTAAGGTCTGCAATTCATGGCATGTTCTTAATCAGTGATTCTCTTTGAAAATCCTCAAATCTGTTTCAGAAAAGGGTGTTTGGATTTGTGTGTTTATCTGTGTTAAAGGTTGTGAAGTCCTTTGCTTTTGCTTGTCTCATGTTTAAATAGGTCTTAATAACTCATTCAAGTCATAAAAACAAGTCCTTATTAGCATAAAAGTCAAAATTACTTATATCTGTCTTATTGTGCTTATCTGTCAAAAGTTTTAGAAATCAAAATCTTGTTTCATGGTTGGAATTCAGTAGCATAGCTTAATTTAGTTTCATTTAATCACATATCATCAATATCAGTTAACAAATCAAGATCCAAGTTCAGTTTGGTCAATCTTTCATTTCAATCAAAAAGTCAAAACTTGCCCTGTGCATCAGTTTTGATAGCCAAATCAAAAGCTCCTACAGAGCTTATTAGTTGACCTTTACCTGTAATTTTTGTTCCTTTGGATAGCCAACTTGGTCCTTTTCAAGCTCCAAGTTTTAAAATTCCATTTGCAGCTTATTCACTAGGCCTGCAAGTGCTTATTAAGCTGTCCCAACTTACTCAGTATTAACTGAGTTTTATTCAGTGGGTTCTCAAGTTTTGAAAAAGCTTCTCACAAGCTCATAAGAGCTCATCAAGGTCTGAGTTTTGGTTTATATACTCTCAACCAGGTCTTATGCAAGTTCCATTAATTGTTTTTCAGCTTTAGCTTATTCTGTGTCCTGTGCAATAGCTTAAAGTAGTATACCATTTTCTGTTTTTATAAACAAGCTCAAACCTTAAATCTGTGTTAACTTGTAATCCATAGGTTCAAGCTTGTTGTTTTTGGTTGAAATTGAGTCATTTTAGCTTAATATAGCTTCTGTATCAAGTTGGTAGCTTTTGGTTATCATTTAGCTTTTTCAAGTGCTTATTATTAAGCAGTTACAACTGCAGTTGCTAAATTCTCCAAGCAAGCCTATGTTTTTCTATTTTTCTTAGACTTAGTATATTAAAATAGACTTTTCCTGAAATTTTCATTATTTTTCATAACTGTTTGCTATTTTTCTTAATTAAAAACAGTTTTTAGGTATTTTTAAATAGCTTTTAATACAAATAAATTATAAAAAGTTCAAAAAAATGATTTTTCAATTTTCTTAGGTTAAGATAAATATAAAAAGCATAAAAAGTATTTTTCCCTATTTTTCTCCTTTTATTTGGTATTTTTAATAATTTAAATTAGTTTTAAATAGTTTTAAATTAATAATAAATACATAATAAGTCTTAAAAATATATTTTTAGTTTTAAAATAAGTTTTATCATATTTTAGATTTTTCCAAGTTATAATTTCATTTTTCTAGGTTAATTTTGTATTTTCTTGTATTTTAGTGCATTTTAAATACTTAATAAATAGTTTTTAATTAATAATAATTAAATAAATAGTTGTAAAAATAATTTTCTTTTTCCAATAATTTTATTTTATTATTAGGATTGTAAAAATATCATTTTCATATTTATAGGTCTTTTATTTCTTTAAAACTCACTTTTTATTTTGTACGTAGACGTAATTTTATTTTAAACGTAAGTTTTAAGTTTTAGGTTTTTAAACGTTCATCACCTTTAAAAATAGTGATAGCGTTTATTTAATAGATTTTAACTTTTTAATCTTTTTAATTTGCATTTAAGTCGCTGTTATTTGTAAATCTTTTCTTTTAGTATAATTTTCCATCGAAAACCCTACTGATTGCTATCCTTAGTGATCTTTCTACTATCTGATTAAGTGTTTTAACACCAATTCATCCTCCGTGGGACTTAACGACCCAGGAATTCCCTATATTCCTCTGATCTTAATTGCATTAGTGTTTGAGCAGTTTTTAAGTCTATTTGACTTGACTGTTTAGCACCAATCAAATTTTGGCGCCGCTGCCGGGGAGGCTGTAAGCGTGTTTCTAGCATTTTCAGACTCGTACTTGCACATATACCACAGTTTGTAAAAAGTTTTCTGTAAAGTTAATATAAATCAAAAAGTTCATTAACACTTTTCCTAAAGTGTTAAAACCCAAAAACAATATAAAACAACAAAACAATCGTAACGTTTTCTAGTTTGTGTTTCTTTTAAGGTGATTCTTAAAGAAATACGATTTGGTTAAACGGGACGATACCAAAAATATTTCCCAAAAGTTTTTGAACCCCATCAGCACAAATCTTACCTACGTCTTTTCAGTGGTACTTAATATACATAAAAATCAACCACCGCAAATCAAGGCAGTGTACTACCTAACTGGGGGTGCGACCATTAATAAGTTCCCGAACATCAGATTTAAAACTTGCCTTTGTGTCACTTGTGATTTGGTGTACCTTTTTCAAAGAAGCCATTTCATTTGAGATTATTGGTTAAGTTCACTTGTGTTTTGCCTCATTTGTTTTGAAAATTGATTTTTATACTTAGTGCATGCGCACTCGTTCTTCCAGTTCTACAAGTCCACTTTCCGAACTTGGAAACATTCCTCGCAGACGTAGAGGACGTTCAGCTCCTTCAGCCGTGACTGAGGAACGTCTACCACCACCACCACCTGTCGAAATGGCAGAAGACAAACCTATGAATGAGCTTCTCCAAGCACCCATCGAGGGTTACGGAGATGCCATTGTTGTCCCAGCCATTGTGGCTGATACCTTCGAGCTCAAGACCGGGTTGCTTAATCTAGTAACCCAAAGCCAATTCTATGGTTTTGAGCGGGATGATCCTCATGCACACATTCGATGGTTTAACAAGATTGCATCTACCATCAAGTACAAGAATGTCCCATCCGAAGCTATCAAGCTTCTTCTGTTCCCATTTTCTCTAGAGGGACAAGCCCGGAATTGGCTTGAGAAACAACCCCCTCGTTCTATAGAGACATGGGAAGATCTAGTTACCAAGTTTGTTAACGAGTTCTATCCTCCATCCAGAACCACAAGTCTTAAGAATGAGATAATGAAATTTTCTCAGAGATTTGATGAATCATTCGGGGAGGCATGGGATCGTTACAAAGAATTGCTCCGCAAGTGTCCACATCATGGTTTTACCGAGTTAATGCAAATGGATACTTTCTATAATGGTCTGAGACCAGCTGACCAAGACTCTCTGAATGCCTCCGCGGGAGGTAATTTCCTTAGCAAAACCACAAAAGAAGCCTTACAAATCATTGAAAACAAGTCCCAGGTCCGTTCTTTCCGCACTAAGACATATCAAAATCAGTCTAATGCTGGACCTTCTACTTCATCTCCTGTGAGTACATCTAGCACCGATGCTAAGATTGATAAACTCACAGATGTTGTTCAGGCTTTGGTTCTTGCTAACCAAAAGAAAGTCACCTTCACTCAGACACCATCACATGGTGAAGTGAAGAAAGTTGAAGTTTGTGTCACTTGTGGTGGTCCTCATGCATATTACAACTGTACTGCCACCGATGGTAGTCCGTTTGAAGCAAATGCTATAGCCGGTACTTCAAATCAAGGAGGTAATCAATACCGTCCTCAGAATGAACCAAACTACCGTGCTAGCAATTATCAGGCACCACCCGGTTTTAACCAGAATCCTAACCGGAATCAGAATCAACCTAGAATGAACCAAGGTTATCAAAACCAAGGTAATTTCTATCCTGGACCCAATCAAGGTTTCCAACAACAAGGGAACCTTCATCAAAACAATTTCAATCGTGGGAATCAATTTCATGGGAATGTGAATCCTAATCAAGGGAATTTTCAACAACAAGGTCATAATCAAAACATCAGACCTCAAAATTTCCCTCCTAATCCACCTCCCATCATTACTCCTCCAGGACCATCATCTGATGAGTTACTGAAGCAGTTTATGAAGTCCCAAGATGAGATGAACAGATTGTTGGTCAGTCAGATCGCTGATCTGAAGAAGTCTTTAAATGATCGACCCTCGGGCTCAGGTACTTTACCGAGCAACACGATCGCTAACCCGAGGGGCGATGCTAAGGCGATCACGACCAGAAGTGGTGTTTCATACAATAGACCCGCTATTCCTACTACCTCTTCTTCTTCTCTTCCAAAGGTAGTGGAAAGTGAACCTCTGACTCACAATGGACCTACGACTCCAATGCCCCCTCCTCCTGTGGCAATGAGTCAAGTTACCAAGGAAACAACGGACAAGGTGCATTATTCTAGCCCAAGTAATACCGCACAAGTCCCACCTTCGGTAGTCCAACCTCAAGTTGTCCAGAAACACAAGTCTAATCCAGGAGTTGTTTTTGAACCACCTGTAGCTCCCGTTGAAAATATCAAATCCAAATCTTCTATTCCATATCCATCACGTTTGAATGAGCAAAAGCTCCGTGAAAAAGCTAGTCATCAAATGGACAAATTTTTCCAAATTTTCCAAGAGTTACATTTTGACATAAGCTTTGCGGATGCTATCATGCTGATGCCCAAGTTTGCATCTACTCTCAAACACATGTTAAGCAATAAGGAAAAGCTGTTTGAAATGGCAAAGACTCCTCTTAACGAGAACTGCTCTGCAGTTATTCTGAAAAAGATTCCAGAAAAGCTTGGAGATCCTGGGAAATTTCTCTTACCTTGTGTATTCCCAGGAATGGTTGAATGCTTTGCCCTAGCAGATCTTGGTGCAAGCATTAATCTTATGCCATATTCAGTGTGGAAGAAACTTTCTCTTCCGGAACTCACTCCTACATGCATGACTCTCGAGCTTGCTGATCGTACAATATCCCGTCCTCTTGGCATTGCCGAGGACGTATTTGTGAAAGTAGGAAAGTTCCATTTTCCAGCTGACTTCGTGGTTGTTGATTTTGATGCCGATCATCGGGTTCCTCTCATTGTTGGTCGAGGATTCCTGAGAACGGGCCGTGCTCTCATAGATGTATTTGAGCAGGAAATCACATTACGTGTTGGTAATGAAGCTGTCACCTTCAACCTTGACCAAACTTCGAGGTACTCTGCAAATTATGATTCTGAGTCGGTTAACCGAATAGATATCATTGATGTTGCTTCTGAAGAGTACTCGCAAGAAGTTCTTGGTTATGATCATAATTCTTCGAGTGATAATCTCACTCATTCATCTCAACCTATCATCGCCAATTCTACTCCTTCTCTCACCCCATTTGAGGAAAGTGACTTCATCTTAGAAGAGATTGAAGCTTACTTATCCAGTGATTCTGTTCCATGGGAAATTGATCACGCTCCAATTGACATTGAGGGAGACATACTTCTCATTGAGAAGTTGCTTAATGATGATCCATCATCAACCCCTCACTCTAGTGATTCAATTCCTGATGAGATTAATCTGGAGGGAGATTTTCTTGAGAAATTGTTAAATCATGACATTTCTTCTCCTCTCCCTTCCATCAAACTTCATAACAAGGAAGTCAAGTCAGTTGATAAAACTGAAGAATTTCCTGAGGTTGAGCTTAAGGACTTACCACCTCATCTCGAGTATGCATTTCTTGAAGGTAATGATAAATTACCAGTCATTATTGCTAGAGATTTGAGTAAAGATGAAAAAGCTGCTCTCATAAAAATCTTGAAGTCACACAAGCAAGCAATTGCTTGGAAACTCTCCGACATTAAGGGTATCAACCCTGAGTTTTGTACTCATAAAATCTTGATGGAGGATGACTTCAAGCCAGCAGTTCAACATCAGAGAAGAGTAAATCCAAAAATCCATGATGTTATCAAACAAGAGGTTATCAAACTTCTTGATGCAGGATTGATTTACCCGATCTCAGATAGTCCTTGGGTTAGCCCAATTCATTGTGTTCCGAAAAAGGGTGGCATTACTGTTATCACAAATGAAGATAACGAGTTAATTCCAACTCGTCTGGTTACGGGATGGCGTGTTTGCATTGACTATCGTAAGTTGAATGACGCCACTCGTAAAGACCATTTTCCTCTACCCTTTATGGACCAGATGCTTGAGAGATTAGCAGGGAATGAATACTATTGTTTCCTTGATGGTTTCTCGGGGTACTTTCAGATTCCCATTGATCCAAAGGATCAAGATAAAACCACATTCACCTGCCCATACGGAACTTTTGCCTATAGACGTATGCCTTTTGGCTTATGTAATGCTCCTGGCACGTTCCAAAGATGTATGATGGCCATTTTCCACGACATGATCGGGGAAACAATGGAGGTGTTTATGGATGACTTCTCGGTCATTGGGGATTCGTTTCAAACTTGCCTCTCCCATTTAGATAAAATGCTTCAAAGGTGTGAAGACATCAATCTTTGTCTAAACTGGGAGAAAAGTCACTTTATGGTCAAAGAAGGCATAGTCCTTGGCCATAAGATTTCAAAGAACGGGATTGAGGTAGATAGAGCAAAAGTCGATGTTATTGCTAAACTACCTCATCCTACTACCGTCAAAGGTATTAGGAGTTTTTTAGGTCATGCCGGTTTCTATCGTAGATTCATTCAAGATTTTTCCAAAATCGCCCGGCCAATGACACATCTTCTTGAAAAGGATGCTCCTTTTATCTTTTCATCCGAGTGCATCGTAGCTTTTGAAACACTGAAGAAAAAGCTTACAGAAGCACCCATTCTCGTTGCTCCCGACTGGGATTTACCTTTTGAGCTAATGTGCGATGCAAGTGATTTTGCTATCGGCGCAGTCTTAGGGCAACGAAGAAACAAGCATTTTCAGCCTATTCACTACGCAAGTAAGACTATGACTGAAGCTCAGACTCATTACACCACCACAGAAAAAGAGCTATTAGCCGTGGTGTATGCATTTGAAAAGTTTCGGCCGTACTTAATCTTGACCAAATGTGTAGTGTATACGGATCACTCGGCTCTTAAATACCTCTTTGCAAAACAAGATGCAAAGCCGAGATTGCTCCGTTGGGTTCTCCTCCTCCAAGAATTTGATATCATCATACGTGATAAAAAAGGAGCTGAGAACTTGGCTGCAGATCATCTGTCCAGATTAGAAAACCCTCATCAAGATGTTTTCGAGAAAAAGGAAATAAATGAAACATTTCCTCTCGAGACACTCAATGCGGTTTCCTTTCGTGGAAATTCTACTACCCCATGGTTTGCTGACTTTGCAAATTACCATGCGGGTAACTTCATTGTGAAAGGGATGTCGACCCAGCAGAAGAATAAATTCTTCAAGGATGTTAAACACTATTTCTGGGACGACCCTTTCTTGTTCAAAATCTGTGCGGATCAAGTCATCCGACGGTGTGTTTATGGACAGGAAGCTATTGATATTCTCACAGCTTGCCATGCTGGACCCACCGGGGGCCATCATAGTCCAAACTACACCGCCAAAAAGGTGTTTGATTCCGGGTTCTATTGGCCCACAATCTATAAGGATGCCCACGATTTCGTCAAAACTTGTGATGCTTGTCAGCGTCATGGAAATATATCTCAAAGGAATGAAATGCCACAAAATGCCATTCAAGTTTGTGAGATATTTGACATCTGGGGTATTGATTTTATGGGGCCATTTCCATCTTCTCGTGGTAATAAGTACATACTCGTGGCTGTTGACTATCTGTCAAAATGGGTTGAAGCAAAAGCCTTACCCACAAATGATGCCCGAGTAGTTGTGAAATTTTTGAAAGCTCTCTTTGCCAGGTTTGGAACTCCTCGTGCAATAATCAGTGATCGTGGTACACATTTTTGTAATGACCAATTTGAAAGAGTCATGCAAAAGTATGGTGTTACCCACCGTCTATCTACTGCATACCACCCCCAAACAAGTGGGCAGGTGGAAGTTTCAAATCGTGGTATTAAAAGAATACTTGAAAGGACAGTAGGTGAAAATCGTGCATCCTGGTCGGATAAACTGGATGACGCACTCTGGGCTTTTCGTACAGCTTACAAAACACCAATTGGGTGTACTCCATATAAGCTAGTGTACGGAAAAGCATGTCATCTTCCGATTGAACTAGAGCACAAGGCTTACTGGGCCTTAAAGCATGCAAACTTCGATATACAGACAGCCGGTGATCACATAAAAGTTCAAATGAATGAACTAAATGAACTTCGTGATCAAGCTTACGAGAACTCTTTGATCTACAAACAAAAGACAAAGAAGATTCATGACTCTAAAATCAAGAACCGCGTTTTCAACGTTGGTGATCGAGTCCTTCTTTTCAATTCTAGATTGAAGATTTTCTCGGGAAAGCTTAAGTCCCGCTGGTCTGGTCCATTTACCATTGCTAAGGTTTATCCTTATGGCACCATTGAGTTATCTCAGCCTGATGGTCCTAATTTTAAAGTAAATGGGCATCGATTAAAGCATTACTTTGGAGAGGACATTCCCCCTTTGGTTGTCCCGGATCTACAAACATTCCCCATGAACCAATGAATGCGGGGATCGAGTCAAGCTAATGACTCGGGAATCAAAAATAGTAGCACACACCATATGGATTTTCATCCATATTTCTGTCTTCTTATCCCCTTTCTATCACCCTAGTGTGGGGGAGTTTTCCCCACGCTGTTGTATATTCTCATTCTTTCTAAAAAAAAAAAAAAAAAAAAAAAAAAAAAAAATGTGTATATATCAAAAATAAAATAATGGCCGTAGTATTTCCCTTTTATGTTCTTTGTTTCGGCATAACCGCCGGTACTTTGAATATTGAGGGCAATATTCATTCCTAAGTGTGGGGGGGAATTCTCACGAATTTCATGTAATTATTTCACCCAATTCCCTCGTTTTTGGCCAAAAATTTTTTTTTTTGGAGTAAGTGTTTTTCACTTACTCAGCAAATGGTAATCAGTCCGCCATGTCTAACCCACATAAGGATTGGCTAATCCAGGAGCAAACGGCTCTTGGTAAAGATATCTCAAATCCGTTTATGGCTTGCAATTTGCCTAAAATTGTATGGTGTTCAACTCACCATATCTTTAAACTAGTGAAAAGTTGGCTAGCCCGCAAGTTTATGGCTTGTGGTAAAGGCAGTTGAAAATCCATAATTGGTAATCAGCTCACCAAAGATAATATTAATAATTTATCTAAAGAGTTGGCTAGTCCAGAAGGGTACGGCTTCTGGTAAAGACAAAACCAAATCCGTTGAAAGCTGGTGGTTTGCTCAAAATCACATGGTTATCATTGTACCATGGTTCTTACTTGAACTAAAACAATTGGCTACTCCAGAAGTAATGGCTTTTGGTAAAGAGATTAAAATCCATTATGTTTTCTCAAATCATTGCTAGGGACTAGCAATATCTTAGTGTGGGGGATTGATGAGCGTCTAAATACTCATCATTTTTGTACTGTTAGAATGCCAAAAACATCTGAAAACACTCAAAAACACATCAAAATGATAAAAATATCACAAACAAGTGTTTTATATGTTTTAAATGCAAAAACATCAAAATCTGATGAAAAACGTATCAAGTTTGCATAATTGGCAGTTTTAGTCCCCCAAGTTTGAAAATATGTCAAAAAATAGTCCCTGGTAATTTAAAAGCTTGTAAAATATCATTTTAGGTCCAAGAGATTCAAAAGTTGTCAAAATAAACCCTTCCAAGTTTAAAAATCACAAATTGACAACTTTAGTCCCTGAACTTTGGAAAAATGTCAAAAATAGTCCTTGGTTAATTTAAAAAATGAAAATTATCAAGTTTTAACCTTGTTCTATTAATAAATGGCAAAAATGGTCCTTATGATAAACTTTGGAGAAAATTACAAGATTGGTCCTTATAGTTTCTAAATTGACAGTTTTGGTCCCTGGATTTGTAAAAATGGAAAATATCAACAAAGGTCCTTGTACTATTCTTACTTGGCAGGTTTAACCCTTATGAGAACTTTGGAACATGTTCAAGATCAGCCCTTAACTTTGGCTAAATTGCAATTATGGTCCTTGTTGTTAAAACCAAACCAAACGGACCCTATTATTACTATTAGCCCAAATCCAACCCAAAAACAGTAACCCGGCCCAGTTTTTAAAATCAAATAATACCGCGGTCACTGTTCATCGTCTCTTCCAAAGCAGTTTAGCCAAAACCAGTGGTTTTAACCACTGGTTTTCTCCTTTACACCTCACTAACACCACTTGATTACTCTTCCCCTCCACCTCCACACCAATCCAACTCCAATTAATGCTAATAACCTGCTCGTTGGAATTTTGGCGCCAAAATCGCCAAGTGGCAATTATGATGATCTGGCTCATTTCAATGGTCTAGATGTGGTGGGATATTCTCAGAGGTCGACAAGAGATGTTTGAAGTCAATAAATATCAAGAAGGAAGCAACATAGATAGCAATCTAGTGTAATTTTCAATTTTTATGTCGTTTTAGTTCATTTTCTTTATCCAGTGTATTTTTAAGCTCTCAAGCACTTAATTAAGCAATCTCAGTGTATGTTGAAACTTTTTCAATAATTAATTTCAGTATTTAAGTTCTAATTTCAGTTTTCAAATTTTCAAATTTTCAAAGAAATCTCAATATGGTGAATGTTGTTAATCAGTTGTTACTTTGGACTTAGAAGCTCATATAAGCTCCTTATAAAGCTTATGCAAGCTTTTAGATACTCTTAAAAGCAGGTTATAAGAAAAAATCAAAAATTCACAAAAATACCACTTAATTAGTTAAAAAATCAAAAATCATGGTACAAGGTTCAAAAATACTGGAGCAGGATATATAATGGATGGTCTTGGGTGTAGTGCTTATTGGTAAGCTATAGGGTCTGTTACTTGGTCCTAAGTTCTCAGTTTTCAACTCAAAGCCATTTGTAAGCTTTTGCTCATTTCTTGCATTTTACTGTTTTAATCAGTCATTAGTTGTAATCTTTGTTTTTTATTGTTCACTAGCTCTAGTTAAGTCTAATTAAGCTTTAAAACCAGTGGTTTGTTATTTTAAATCAGTAGTTATTAACAATCTCATCTTCACAGTTAATATTGCATAATCTTCAATCCTTGGTCTTATGTTGTTATTGCTGTCATTTAGTGTTCCTTTAGTCCTAGTAAGTGATAAGTTAAGGTCTGCAATTCATGGCATGTTCTTAATCAGTGATTCTCTTTGAAAATCCTCAAATCTGTTTCAGAAAAGGGTGTTTGGATTTGTGTGTTTATCTGTGTTAAAGGTTGTGAAGTCCTTTGCTTTTGCTTGTCTCATGTTTAAATAGGTCTTAATAACTCATTCAAGTCATAAAAACAAGTCCTTATTAGCATAAAAGTCAAAATTACTTATATCTGTCTTATTGTGCTTATCTGTCAAAAGTTTTAGAAATCAAAATCTTGTTTCATGGTTGGAATTCAGTAGCATAGCTTAATTTAGTTTCATTTAATCACATATCATCAATATCAGTTAACAAATCAAGATCCAAGTTCAGTTTGGTCAATCTTTCATTTCAATCAAAAAGTCAAAACTTGCCCTGTGCATCAGTTTTGATAGCCAAATCAAAAGCTCCTACAGAGCTTATTAGTTGACCTTTACCTGTAATTTTTGTTCCTTTGGATAGCCAACTTGGTCCTTTTCAAGCTCCAAGTTTTAAAATTCCATTTGCAGCTTATTCACTAGGCCTGCAAGTGCTTATTAAGCTGTCCCAACTTACTCAGTATTAACTGAGTTTTATTCAGTGGGTTCTCAAGTTTTGAAAAAGCTTCTCACAAGCTCATAAGAGCTCATCAAGGTCTGAGTTTTGGTTTATATACTCTCAACCAGGTCTTATGCAAGTTCCATTAATTGTTTTTCAGCTTTAGCTTATTCTGTGTCCTGTGCAATAGCTTAAAGTAGTATACCATTTTCTGTTTTTATAAACAAGCTCAAACCTTAAATCTGTGTTAACTTGTAATCCATAGGTTCAAGCTTGTTGTTTTTGGTTGAAATTGAGTCATTTTAGCTTAATATAGCTTCTGTATCAAGTTGGTAGCTTTTGGTTATCATTTAGCTTTTTCAAGTGCTTATTATTAAGCAGTTACAACTGCAGTTGCTAAATTCTCCAAGCAAGCCTATGTTTTTCTATTTTTCTTAGACTTAGTATATTAAAATAGACTTTTCCTGAAATTTTCATTATTTTTCATAACTGTTTGCTATTTTTCTTAATTAAAAACAGTTTTTAGGTATTTTTAAATAGCTTTTAATACAAATAAATTATAAAAAGTTCAAAAAAATGATTTTTCAATTTTCTTAGGTTAAGATAAATATAAAAAGCATAAAAAGTATTTTTCCCTATTTTTCTCCTTTTATTTGGTATTTTTAATAATTTAAATTAGTTTTAAATAGTTTTAAATTAATAATAAATACATAATAAGTCTTAAAAATATATTTTTAGTTTTAAAATAAGTTTTATCATATTTTAGATTTTTCCAAGTTATAATTTCATTTTTCTAGGTTAATTTTGTATTTTCTTGTATTTTAGTGCATTTTAAATACTTAATAAATAGTTTTTAATTAATAATAATTAAATAAATAGTTGTAAAAATAATTTTCTTTTTCCAATAATTTTCTTTTATTATTAGGATTGTAAAAATATCATTTTCATATTTATAGGTCTTTTATTTCTTTAAAACTCACTTTTTATTTTGTACGTAGACGTAATTTTATTTTAAACGTAAGTTTTAAGTTTTAGGTTTTTAAACGTTCATCACCTTTAAAAATAGTGATAGCGTTTATTTAATAGATTTTAACTTTTTAATCTTTTTAATTTGCATTTAAGTCGCTGTTATTTGTAAATCTTTTCTTTTAGTATAATTTTCCATCGAAAACCCTACTGATTGCTATCCTTAGTGATCTTTCTACTATCTGATTAAGTGTTTTAACACCAATTCATCCTCCGTGGGACTTAACGACCCAGGAATTCCCTATATTCCTCTGATCTTAATTGCATTAGTGTTTGAGCAGTTTTTAAGTCTATTTGACTTGACTGTTTAGCACCAATCAGTATTCAACAAGCCTTTTAAACCACTTGGTGTCCCAAGTGGACGAGTGTAGTCTCGTGAGGGCTTACAGGGAACATACCCACAAAGTTCATTTTAAAACTAGTACGAGGTTATTGTGTTTAAAAAGAAAGAAATAATACTGGAGGGTAGTTACGTCGTAACTACTAGAAGGAGTTACGCCGTAATTATGGCAAAACCTGGCAGACGCTACTGGAGGGTAGCTACGGCGTAACCATTGCATGGGATTACACCGTAATTGGTAATGCTCTGGAGAGGATCGCTACTCGAGATGTGTTACGGCATAATCATTGGGGTGAGTTACGTCGTAACTGATGGACATACCTTGTTCCCGTTTAAGCTGTTGCTGCAATCTTCTCCAATTCCTGCAAAAATGGTTAAAAACACAAAACCCAACAAAAATAGAAACAAATGAAATAAAAAGGATAATTTGGGTTGTCTCCTGAAAAAGCACTTTTCTTTATTAACGAGTCTTTAAGTTAGACTCAAAGCCATGGGGCTTTATGGTGGCCTTCAAACTAGGCAAACTTCCTTCGTTTCTTGGTGGCAATCATTCATCCATTCGACAAAAACTCTTTTTCTGACTGTGTTGTCGACGCTACATGTACCAAATTTTTGCAAGAGCCACTCGTTGAATGATAGACACGACTTTTCGTAGTCGTCATCTTCAATTATAGTATTACCATCATTAATGGTGGCACTCATGTTTGACCTTTCACCATTGGTCTTTGTAAGATGATATTCATTGTAATCGCGTTTTAGTTGTTTGAACAAACCTGTATTGATGTTCGAGTCTCCAAACCTCACTTTGTACCAATCTTCAAAGGACATATTCCCAAACTTTATGTCATGTCTTTCAATCTCGTGAGGGCACGTCCATTCTTCCACCTTCATACCCCTATTACAATACTCATGAAAAGGGTTACACGTGGGCCATGCTTCCATCGATTCATCATGCTCTGCCATTATAGGGATGCAGCAATGCTTGATAAGGTCTGGAGCTTCCTCGATGTTTGGATCAATCTTTTCTTGTTCCTGTTCACAACTATCAATACCTTGCCTACAATTGTTAGTCACTAGGTTATAGCATAAAGGCGGGTCGAGTAACGGAACATTGACAACATCAACATTTTTTGAAAATTCCAATTGAGGATTCAATTGTTCATTCATGCTAAAAGTAATTCGTTCCCTTTCAGTTCCTAAAGAAATTTGTTTTTCAAAAACTTTTATATGCGCTCGACAAGTGGCTAGAAAAGGTCTTCCAACAATTAAGTTGTAATTCTCTCGTTTGCCCATGTCAATAACCACAAAATCAGTAGGAAAAAGGAATTTTTCAATTTTTAGAAGAACATTATCAACAACCCCCCAAGGTACAGCTTTAGAAGAATCAGCCATTTCAATCATCATTATTGTTTCTTTTAAATTGGTAAGTTTTAAGGTATCAAACAATGAAGTGGAAATAAGATTTACCCCAGCCCCCAAATTAGCTAAAGCGGGAATTTTTTAAGTTACCAATAGTGCATGGCAGTAGAAAACTTTCTTGATAGAGTTCTTTTTCAGGAAGTTGGCTTGCCAGGTTCTCGTCATCTTCAGATTTGTCATCTTTTCTTAAGTAGTTAATCTCACAAAGGTCATTAGTGACAGAAGAGGTGCACTGTTCTTCCTTCGGTTTGTCTTGTGCAAATATGGCCTTGCACGCAATGGCTTCATTATTACTGGTCCCGAGATTTTTAGCTAGCTGCCCAATTTGGGTCTCGAGGTTTTTAATTGCGGCATCCTGATTTCGTAAGTTCAGGTCAGTGCCTTCTTTCACCTTGACCATCCATTCTTTGAATCTATCACTCTTTTTTGTAGATTCCTAGATGTGTTTATGCATTAACTCTTCAAGGCTCGGTTTAGGAGGGTTATTGTTGATTCTTGTATAAAATCCTGGGGATCTTTCATGGTATCTAGCCCCGTTACCATTATATCGGTTGAATGGTCTACCATTTCCATATTTCACTTCATCAATCCTCTTGACTTCCTCCTTATACGGGAACTCCTTGGTAGGGTGAGTGCCATTGTATTCATTGCACCCAACTTGTAAGGAGTGCACATTTTCCTTGAGCTTTTTCATGTCTCTACCAAGACTCTCGAGTTTGTTATTTATAGCTGCAAGGCCTTCCACACTCCCACTCATACTTCGATTACTCCCTCTGTTGTGCCACTTATGAGAGTGGTCAGCCATCTTTTGAATAGTTTCTAAGGCCCTTGTTTAAGTCATTACAGGAATTGGTCCTTGAGAATCAATCATTTGTCTCCAGGAGATGTTTAGACCTTTATAGAAGACGTTTACCTTTTGTTGGCTATTAAGGTCATGAGTGGGACATTTGTATAGGAGTTCGTTGTATCTTTCCCATGCTTGGTACAACGTCTCATCGCCCTCCTGCTTGAAGTTATGGATTTCTTCGAGTTGCTTTGCAGTCCTAGATGGAGGACAGTACTTTAGAATGAAGTACTTTTTTAGGAGTGGCCAAGTATTAACGATCCCAGCTGGTAATATATCGACCCATCTTTTAGCAGCTCCCGTGAGTGAGATAGGGAACACACGTAACATGACAGCATCGTTCGAGACTCTTGGAATTTTAAATAAGCTGACAATGTATTCCACGTCATCCACGTATTCGTAAGCATCATCGGTAGTCCTTCTAGAGAAGGGATTCGCACGAAGCTCCCTCATAAATTGCGGTTTGATTTTGAATTGAGCATCTTCGGCGATGGTCGGCCTAACGATCCCCGGCCCTTGTTTTTCCCTAGTTAATGCCAAGTATTCCTCAAGAGTGAGGTCATCAATGTTTACTACTTCCATGGTACCTGAAACTTGAAAAGAAATCGTGAGAATGCAAGAAAATTCAAAACAAAATAAAAATAAAAGACTTAACAAAAATCCTAATATAACTCCTCGGCAGCGGCGACAAAAACTTGATGCAGGTTTTACTGACCAGGTTTTAATATTTATAAGTGTCTCGTTTACCTATGGTCCACCCTATGCACTAACGGGCAGTGTACCCGGTCGTGTGTAGTGTGGCAATCTGTAAAACCGAGGTCGTCCCAAGAGCTATGTGAGCGGATTCTAATTAAGTCAAATTGTCACTGGTTTTAATGGTTTTAAGATTGAAATGATTAATTAACTAATAAAACAAGAAATGAAAGTAAATAAAGGCAAAGGTTTTGATCAATAAGGGAAAAGTGTGCTAACCTAGTTACTCATCCTTATCATGTTATGTTCACATCTAATTACTTCCAATTGATTCAAGTGGGGGTTTAGGTCGCTAGGACACCATTTGGTCAGTTCGTCCTAACATCAGCAAAGGTTTCCGCCGGAGATCAAGCTACTACCCTTGAAAGTCCAGTTGTTTTTAGTCCCCTAAGCCAAGTCATTAAGTTCCGCTACATGCAAGATTCATAACAATGAGTGCCCGGGCGCTAGCATCTTAGACACTCATCCCTAACTTCTTAAGTTCATCCAAACGGCAGGTGATCATTTGGTCAGTTCGCACAAGCGAAGAAGGGTCGTCAGTTGGTCAATTCTTACCATTCCCACTCAGTCTACCTACTTAGGGTCAATTGGTCAATTCTCCTAAGCACTAGACACTACCGCCATTCAAAACTACCGAAACAAGGGTAGCTACCAATGAACTATGCATACACTAGAAACAATTATACGGAAGCAATTTAAACATAAACACAACAATTAAGGAATCATAACTAGGCTAGCACCAAAGGTACTTAGCCGATCATATTAAGAGAAACAATCAATTCAATGTTTAACATTTTGAAATACATGAATCGAAAGTAAAATTAAATATAATCGCTAATGCTTATCGTTAGGGAGTGATTTCTCCCTTGGAGATGGCTCCGTATGCTCTTCAAGATCTGCCTTTGGTCCCCTACTCACATTCTCTGCTTTTTGGTTTGGAGCAAATGATGTGAAATGCAGAATTTAGGGCTGGTATTTATAGGCGAGATCTAGTTACGACGTAACTTAAGTTGAGAGTTATGCAGTAACCTATATAAATCCATAATAATGCTCTCGATAAAGTTGGCTACGGCGTAACACATGGGATGAGTTACGCCGTATCTTCAATACAGGTTACAAGTGACATGATTACGCCAAATCGCTGGAAGGAGTCACGGCGTAGCTTGTAGCGGCGTGGAACTTCTTTTGACCTAATGGGTTATGGCGTAATCCTTAGTAGGAGTTACGCCGCAATCTTCTGCTGAGCTGGCCTTCTGAGTCACGCATTAGCTATGGCGTAATGTGAGAGAGGAGTTACGACGTAGCTTCATCACAGTGGGCATACTATCATTAATTCTTTATAAAATCTCCAAATCCGCGTCTCTTTAGCTCAAATGCTCGTAATTTACCTGAAAGTGAAATATAGAGGAAAACAAGCGTAAATCCATATAAATGATACAAAATATGAGCATTATCGGGAGAAATTGACATTTAATATTCAGGACTATTTGATGTTATCAGGTACAATTTATGACTGATTTCGTCACATCATCAAGCAAGCATAATATGATGATACTTTTGAGGCGTTGGTCATAATGATACTTTTGAGATGTTGGTCAAGATTGATTACCCTTCTTTCATCATTGTTCCATTGAGCTTCAGGTTTGTCAAGACCAACAGCTGTTTTAGGAACATATGGACCATTATTTAAAACCTTAATGAAGTAAGGTTCTATACCAGATATGTGACATAAGAACCTTTTCTTCCATTTGGTGAATATTTCATCCTCCACTTTAGGAGAGCAGTGACATAACCACGACCCTTTGAATCTAGAAGTTAAGGAACATCAGATGTAGACATAGTAGGGTCTTAATTTTAAAAGCTTTTGAGCAATTTTGTTTGAAAAGTTTTATAAATCAAACCACTCTAATGCCACTTGTTGTTCCCTTTGAAGTGATTAAAACTTATGATAACTAAGTTAAATCACTCTCCATGTATATATGATGTTTGTTTAAAAATTTTAAAGAAATAACATGTAAACAACTTAAACAAAGTACACAACAAAGTTTTAAACGTTTAAATTCTTATTAGAAATGAATCTAAGAATTTACTGTGATTGTTTGCAAAATAAAAATCAAAGTTGAATTACAAAGTTTGGTGATCTCCTCCTTTCTTAAATACAAACCAAAGTTATGTGTTTAGGTAAAAATTGTAGAAATTTTTTTAAATAAACATTTTACCTCCACCTTTACCAAAATAAACCATCTAAACTCGTTTTACCAAAATCTACATTTTGGGCTAGCAAACATGGGGCAAGCAAGCATTTGCTCTCCATGTTCTTTGTCTTGTAGCGAGGCGAAGAACAATTAGAAGGTGGAGCAAAGCATTTGCTCTCCATGTTCTTTGTCTTATAGCGAGACGGAGAGCAATTGGAATGGAGAGCAAAGCATTTGCTCTCCATGTTCTTTGTCTTGTAGCGAGAATGTGTGGGTGAAATGATTTGAAGAGCAAATGGTTTGCTCGCCCAAAGTGTCGATTTTGGTAAATTCCTTTGAAAGTGTTTATTTTTGTAATTGAGTGTGAGAAGTGTTTGTTGTGGTAATTGCTAATACACTGAAGATATTCAAGGACTTATTTCTACGATGCTCGCCTAAATGCTAACGCATTAATTGTAGTAGGTAACATTTACTCATTTACAGCATTTCTTTATATAGGCAAACTCAAGTTGGATACCCGTGGGTTAATAAAAACGTGTAAAGCATCTAACTAGAAGGGTACACTGCCATCTTCTTGCTTATGTCATCTTCTATTCTAGAAATGTGTCACATCTCACTTTAGGGAACAGTGTTGACAATTGTTTTCCCTATTATATCAACTCTTGTACATTATTGACTTTTTTTATAAGTATGAATTTAATAAATTTCTCGCCTATTTGTTTAAGAGACTTGGATACTTTTCCTAAGTATCTAAGTTTAGGTTGTCTTTGTAGGTGAGGAGATCAAGGGGAGTCAGTGTGTTATTGTCATCACCCACTCACTTCATCATCTTTTTTTTTTTGGTTCATGGACTTCACTTTCTAAGTTCCGGCTTAGGAAGTGGTGAGACTTTCTTTAGTCTCTGGAAAACTCTGAAGATAACTCCTTGTATATTCTATCATTTAAGGACTTCATTTACACTTAGATGATTTTCTATTCAAATTTTGGTTGATTATTATTGGGCTCTTAATTGGCCCAACATATAACTCTAAACAGTCGAACTCTCTCTAGGAGAAAAAGTGAATCCCTAAACTTCGATAAACACTTTTACGATCCCATCTCAAACCTTTAATTCTTAAACTTTCCATTCACGTGGGTAGGTTAACTTTTACTGGTTTGCTCGTGGGTCGGTGTGGTACATATAATAGCTTTTTTAGTTTCTGTACTCGTAATTTGAATTATATTATTTGCATGTGCCTTTAATATTTTATTATACACCAAATCGGGGGTATTGTGTATAAATTCATTATCATTATCCTTCGTACTGATTTGCATGCATTATAATGGTGGACTAGAGGCTGCGTTTCAACGTTTTTGAAACCCTAACCTTGCGTTAGGGTTTTAACTTTGTTTATTTTGGTTTTTGCTGCTGCTATTGAGTTGTTCTTGGTGAATACGATTTTTTTGCTGTGAGTTGTGGGGTTTTGAGAGATGGAAAACGGATTTTTAAATAAGACTAGTGCTTCTAAGGTTTCGAAAGACGTGGGTAATTTTGCTGCTAATGATTCGAATGATACTAATTCTATGAATAAGAGATCTTTTGCTAGTTTGTCCGATCAAACTAGCTCCATGAATGAAGATCTTGCACAAAGTGTGGCTGAGCCGAATTATGGTCTTGACCCGGTCGTTTTGGAAGCGTGTAAGACCTTTGAAGAGGCTATGCGCGGTGTTAAAGTTACGAATGCGGAGAATGCGGACAATGGTACTAATGTTGTTTCTAATTCGTCTCCCAAAGTTCATAATCAGCCCCAACCAACGGGTGCCCCGAGTGTGAAGCCGGTTTCATATGCAGGTGCTACTTCAATTGATTCTACCAAGCGCAAGTCTAATTTTCGTAGGTTGGAATGTAGTAAAAAGTCTAATGGGGTGGATCTCTCCATTCCTATGAAAGTAGTTGAGGAGGTAAACTCTAAATTTGAGAATACCCTTTATGGTTATTTTATTGGTAAACGTATTGCTTTTTCGGTTGTTGATTATTACGTTCGTAATACGTGGGCCAAGTATCGTATTCAAAAGGTTATGATGAATGCTAAGGGGTTCTTTTTCTTTAAGTTTTCCACTCGTAAAGGTGTTGATGATGTTCTTGAAAGCGGACTGTGGATGATTAGGAATGTGCCAGTTATTCTTAAAACTTGGACGTTGAATACTAATCTGCTTAAAGAGGATTTGACTAATATTCCGGCATGGGTTAAATTACATGATGTGCCCCTTGCTATGTTTTCTGATGACGGACTCAGCCTCCTAGCCACATTGATTGGTATGCCAAAAATGTTAGATTCTTACACTAGTCAAATGTGCTTGGAATCATGGGGTCGAAGTAGTTTTTCAGGTTCTACTATTGAAAAGATTCAGGTTGAATACGAATGGAAACCGCCTCGGTGTGATACGTGTAAGCTTTTTGGACATACGCTGCTTGTTTGTCCTAAATTTGTTCCACCTCCTACTCAGCCTAAACAGAGTGTTAATGATGGTTTTCAAACTGTCAATAACAAGAATAAGGGTAGGAATGGTGGTCCAAGTCTTCCAGGTAAAGGAGGTTTTACTAAACCTGGTGTGGGTCCTAAGTTTAGGTATCAACCTAAAGCACCTCATCCTGAACCCAAGAAGGTGGATAATACAAAGAAGAAAGCCACTGAAGTGGCTAGTACGAGTGGGACGAAGATTGCTACATCTAATCCTTTTGCTGCACTTAATATAATCGATACTGATGAATGTGGCACTCCTACTGATGTAGTGGATTCTGGTAGTACAATGGGAGCAAAGGAGGTTGGGTCTCTTAAGACCGGTAATATATCACAAGAACCGCTTGTGAGTGATTCAATGGAAGCTAACGAGGTTGGTCCTACCCCTATTGTTGAGAAAATTGAGGAGTTTGAAAAGCTTCTTATTGATGGGAAAGCTACTCTTGTTGATGATGATGGTAATCCTATTAAAAAGGTTGATTATTTAGGTAATTAAAAGGATTTTTCGTCTACTTCTACTAACAGGGTTAACCCATTCTTTAAGGTAGGAGAGATTGTTGACTCTGATAGTGATGAAAAGGAGGTTGTGAACACTTTTGATGAGTCAATGAACCTATTTGGTGGTGGTCATGATCGTGAAGATGATTATGATGACTATGATTATGATGACTATGCGGATCAGGTCTACGATCTTCTAGGGAATTTGGATGCTTATTATGACACGTATTGTATCAAGCTCCAAGGCCTTGGTAGGAAGTAATTTTGTTTCCATAGGAGTCTAATGTTATCTTTTGAGTAGTGGTTTATCTTCTTGTATAGAGAATAGGAAGTATCTTGTTATCTAAGCTTTCCACCTATGTAACGGGCTGAGATATGGGATTCACCATATCCTTTGTACTTAAACGTTTTTTGAAGTAATATATTTAACGGGTCTATGACCTTTTACCCCAAAAAAAATAAACAATAATGTCTTTCGCGTCAAATTAATCATCTATACTACATATAAAAGAGGTATGACTCTCTCTTTCTTAATATGAAGTTTTACAACTTTAAAGGCTTAGGGCACAACACTTTACAACACAAAAACACTCTTTTTCTTAGTTTTAAGTGAGCAATTAATGTGATCCAGATTTTCAAATTAATACAAATACTAAAGTAAAATGTACAATTAACTTTTGCACAATTACATTCATAAATTAACATGTCAATAAATACAATTAATCCGTTATTAAAACATCTCTTACATAAGAAATACCAATTATCAAGCATATTGTACAACCAACTTAAACACAATTCATGCATTAAATGTTACTAATACAAATAATACATAAATAAAGCTAAAATTACAAAATATTTTTTCACATATTTTATTCTACTGCACATATTTATAATCCAACCTCAATTTATTTAAAACTACAAGTATATAAAATATGTTTCGATTCAGGTAACTGCTGATATCTAAAAATAAAAACTGAAATCGAACCATGATAAGATGGTTTATCCAATTTCTGGTTCTTTCGGATTTGATTTCTTAGCTATCGTTTTTTGCGGTTTCGGATTGAGCGGGTTGGCTCGTTTTGTCGGTTTCACATATTTTTTTAACACCCGTATAAATAAAACTTAGCTTTATATGAATAAAATATATATTTTGAGCGACAAAAAACATTGTTCACTAAAATATTTATTATCATAATTGTATAATGAAAAACATTGTCATTAGTTAAAGAATTTGAAATAAGTCACATGAAATTCTTGATATCCGTAAATTTATTGTTAAAAAAAACATAAAAATTAAAATACATTATTCGCAGCCGCAACGCGCAAACAAAACTTAATCTGCAACATTACGTAATTTAATTTTATAAACATTGTTCAATTGATCATATATAATACTCAAGATATCAAACCAAAACTTTACAAAGAAGTCACATTAATTCAAGGACCATCATCTCCATCACGAATCAAATTACAAATATCCGAACACTCAACCAAACAATAATGTCTACTCCTAAACCCTTGTTTAAACACAACCAAAGGTCTCCTAACATTCAACGGACCTTCACCAGGCGAACCATCTCCACCTCGTATACAAGTTGTCACACACTTTATAGTACAAGATTCTGCTTTCCTAGATTTTGGTTTTTGAATCCTAGCTTTCTTGCAATCACCATCTAGTCCCTGCTCACATTCACCAGACAACGTTTGAGGTATGTTGGAAAATGTTTCTGCTGCATCTGGAGGAGGGTTTATCGCGAAAGCTGGTGTGGACATTGTGGTGGTTAGTATAAGTGTTGATGCTGCAGTGGCTATGAAAAAGTTGGTGGATAGTTTGTTTATGGTGTTCTTGAGGTTGTTGTTGGTGATGAGGAGTTGTGGTTTGCGATGGTGTTGCGGTCGTGAGTATTGGATGATGGGAGGACCAGGAAGGAGCATGTTTATCTTCTAGTTTGCTAAAAAGTTTGTGAAGGGTAAGGGACAGACTACATGTGGTGACACGCTGAGACACAAGGGTCCAAATTCGAACCTTACAATTGGCTTGTGTTATATACATGGTCTAGAAACTTACAACAACATCTAAAGAACTTTTATGGTGCAAGTTATATTGTATCTAACAGCAGATTTTTTAAGGAAAATAACAAAAATAATCAATTTGACGAACACTTATATTTACCAAAAAAACCGCTATACTCATAAAATTCGCAAGATTTGACTATTGCTAGTCAAATCTTGCAAATTTTTGAAAATTGCTCATTTTCTTTTAGTTTTCACGTTTAGCACAAGATATAAAAGTTGTAGATCTTTTTTTTCTCGTCAAATGGCTTTGTGAATCACGCAAAAAGAAGTTTGTATGAGGAAGTTGTGGCCAAAATACCACAACAACTAAACAAGGAAAAGTTGTGGTATTTTGCCATAACTTCCCCACCGAACTTCTTTTTGCATGATCGCGATTCGAAAGCCACTTGACGAAAAATGAGAGATCTTCAACTTATATTTTTTGAGCTAAGCATGAAAACCGAAGGAAGAGGAGAAATATATCAAAAATTCGCAAGGTTTGACCTTGCTAGTCAACCTTGCGGCGAATTTTGAAAAATGTTATATTTCTTCTTTATTTAGGTTTTCACGCTTAGCTCAAAATATAAAAGTTATAGATATCCCTTTTCTCGTTTAGTTATAGATATCCCTTTTGTATGTGAAAGTTATGGCCAGAATATCACAACTTTTTCTCGTTTAGTTGTTGTGGTATTTTAGCCATAACTTCCTCATACGAACTTCTTTTTGCGTGACTCAAAAAGCCACTTGACAAGAAAAGAAATATCTACAAATTTCATATTTTGAGTTAAGCATGAAAACCGAAGTAAAGGGAGCAATTTTCAATAATTCGCAAGGTTTGACCGACCTAGTCAAATCTTCCAAATTTCATGGGTATACTGGCTTTTTTGTTAAAAATTTGGTATTTAGTGAAAAGTGTTTGTAAAATCGGTTACTTTCGTTATTTGCCTTTTATTTAATATAATAATACAACCATGCGATGCAACAGTGAGTACCTTATAATTATAATTTTAGGCATTTAACATTTTTTAATTATACATCTTTTGTGATAATAACTTTACGTATGACGAGAGTTGTAAGTTAGGACAAAATGTAAGCAGTATAAAAGGGAGTTGATTTGTACACTTCATTAATTTATTTGCACACTCAAAAGTTTGTGTCATGACATTTATACCCTTAATATTTGTGTTTTGATTTGCACATTTCACTAGATTATTTAAGGGTATAAATGTCATGACACAAATATTTTGAGTGTGCAAATCAATTGATAAAATGTGCAAATCACTTCACATAAAAAATAGTAGGGTAACCGAGCCTTCTTGAGGCAATATATGTAGTCTTTAATTATGAGGGTAGAAAGTTAAAATGGATGAATGTGACTTGTTATCATTTTTCTACATGAATATCATATTTTCATCACGAATAATAAAGTGTAAAAAGTTGTGAATGAAATTTTTTCAAATTTTTAGTTTTTATACCTTTTTTAAATAAACAAAAAATGAATTTTTTAGTATACAAAAAAATTGACACATGAAATATTTAAGTTGTTATAGTATATTTTGGTGTAAAATAAAATTTAAATACAAATAACTAAAAGAAGTTGGATGCAAAAATCAGGTTTTGATGCACAAAATGTCGATTTACAAAATTCTAATGCGCAAACATTCTTTTCACGATTTTTTTTCAAAACTATACACTTTTAGAAAAACATATCTCGCAACTTTTTTATCCACTAACGTCCCTAATCTTGTGGAATTTTTTGAGGATTTCTAAAAAATTTATTACTTTTTTTTATGTTTTTTTTACGCTTCTCACGAATTTTTGTTTTTTTATTTCAACGTCACCCAGACGATGAATTGTCACTTTTATTTATTGCAAGTTGAAAGTTTTTTTGGCACAACCTAAATTAGCAAGATGAACACTTAAAATCGGAAGAAAGAAGTACTTATTTTGACCGAAATATGTAAGCTACCTCCTGCACCCACTTAGTTTTTTCTAAATTAGTTTTTATTTTGGAAGATTTTTTGATTGCTGATAGTGATTCTGTGATTGTTTAGAATCACCATGGAATATCAAATGAAATATGAACATATACAAATTCAAATACAGGGCATCTAAAAGACTAAAACAAAGACTAAAAATTGCACACCATTATTTACAAAAGAAACCACTTTTATTTCAACTATTTCACGCGTTCAAAGAAAATTACAATTCTGTTTATCACCAAAAGAAAAGTGAAAGAACATTTCTCTAGAAAAAGATAAATTACTTTTCATATCAGGAAAATATAGCTTTACAAATGGACGTTAATGGCGTCCTGAAACAATAGACTATCGTAACTATCTCTCTGATCTGTGACGCTTATGGTGGCGATAGCGATCGTCATACTCATCTCCGCGTGAAGATGATCTTCTCTTTGATGATGCCCTTGGAGGTGTAGATGATACCTGTAATCAACAAAACAAATTTATTAGTTACTTCGCTAAAGTCACATTTTATGTTGAATTTTTATCTAGAACCATAACAGTCAGGCTAAACATGTCTTGCTTATAACTAGTGTTTTGTATTTTAAGATTGTTACTAGGATGTGCCAATAAATCAACTTGATTATCATAAATTCGATGACAACAAAAGGTTATAACCATCGGTTTCATTCATCATTTCGAACGCATATCACGTCAAAACAATGACAATGGAAAATTACATTGTTAGCAGGAAGATGGTACAAAATATAACCCATTGAGTTGATCAGATCTATCTTAAGATTCGATGAACTAAACAACAATTCATAAACATTTTGGATTTCCCTCGGCTATGTTCTATCAAGTTAACAAACTTCAACTCATTTTGGCTCCTACACCGTTACAATTGATCATCATTACAAACGCGTGTAATGAAAAATATACAAGGCAATCAAAAACTTGTTTCAAGATCCTCAAAAAGGATGACAGATAGAACAACATAATGTTTGCTTTGTGGAATCACCCAATGAAACCATAGTAACGTTTAAATAAATGTAAAATACGAGTAATTCAGAGGTTCCTGCAAGTCAAAATCCCTCGGATATTTAAAACATCCAAACAATGGGAGAGTTACATATTTTCCCACTATACAAGATCCATGAGATCTTCCGAAGCTGAGATATACCAAATCTAGAGATATGTACAGCTTTCGATGAACAAAATAACCATTATACTAGCATCGCTCATCTGGAGGTCAAACTTCAACTACATATCATTACAAGCCAACTACATAGTGAAACTTGTAGCCACCAAATCTAGAACGAGTAGGATTAGCTCCTGTACCAACTCGGCCAGCAACTCGGCACAGTGGTCGACATCAAAAAAGTAAATTACCAAAAATAATATCACAAATGATAAATCCTAATAATTATGTTTTCGTAAAACAATATGATGGATGACAGGGACAAAATCCAAAACAAGCGAACAAAAAAGCTTAAAGTTTAGAGAAGTATAATCGCCTCTCCAAAGTCCAAAGAGCTTTAAACAAATATAATGCCCCCAACACAAATGAATCATAAAAATATTACTGGAAGACTCTACCCTTGTTAGGGAGAGTAAATGATTGTACTTGGACAAAAAATTGCCCGAGTGAATGAAAGTAGTACAGTAAGTAAAAATTATAAACAAGATGTTAATTACAAAATTACGTACGCGTTTCAGCTTCCTTGAAGTAACATCTGCACTGCTGCCAACTTCCCTACGAGATTCCTGATATTTGCTTGAAGTAACATCTGCACTACTTCTAACTTCCTTGCGAGATTCCTGATCTTTGCTTGACTCCCTGCTGCAGAAAACAGATCAAGCGTCAAAATGGGCAACTCAGGTAACGGGTCAAAACAGATTGGTTTTGAACATGTAATATGTTTAGTAAGTCAAAGAAAACCGGGACAGCTTGGGCCCGAACCATACCCAACAGATTATTGAAAACCAATATAAAACTTTGTTCCGAACCAAATATAACCAGTTCCAGATAATCACAGGTTTCATAGAAAATAATTAATTTGGGAGGTTTAATCCATTTCAATACACTTGCTAGTTAGCATGGCTTTCATCATTTGACCAGTTAGACAAGAAATATAACCTAAATCTCCCCATTTTTGGGTAAACAGATCAAGAAAGCCATCTTTAACATGATGCTACAAAAGTCATACACTACTTGTAATATCAACAGAAGCTGAATGAATAGTAGTTACCTTTGAACACCCCTTTTCAGTCCATGCTTTTGCCTTGATTCAGGTTTACAAGCCTTAGATTCCTCTCTGCTCGTGGTAGGTGCTCCATCATTCATACGCATTCCAGGTTCTCCAATGTCCCTACAGAGAATCAAAGAGATAAACATACATATTCAAAACACATTGAGCGACTTCGCACCCGTTTCACCCAATTTCCTATTAAGCTAAATATACCTATTATTTTAGACGTTTGACCCATTAGAGATCAAACATTACTTGCATCGACCCATTCAGATGTAATGGGTCAAAATCATTACCTCAAGGTTGCATACAAGTAACACCATGAAATGATTCTATAACTATGAAATGGGAAATGATTTATGCAAGTAGGAAAAAAATGACATTTGTATATAAAGGATACCTGTGGGGTCCAACTTTAGGAGATGTCATCACTGGTACTCCGAATCGACCATTGCAATTCGCAGCCATGTAATATGGATGCATGTATGATGTCATTCCAGGATGCATACCATTCCAGTAAGGGTTATAAGCGACAGGGCCTCCAGGTGGCATATAACTCTGAGTAGCAATATTTGGTGGGGTAGACCCCTGGATTTCTGCCAATACAAAGTACACGAGAAAAACTGATAAGAGATTGCAAATAACATATATGCACTTCATTTCAATTTAGAATTAAACATGGAAGCAAAACATACCACTGATGTGCGAGTCAGCCTTCTTCCTTTTCTTCTTATTCGCTGAAATATGAAAAAATAAATAAATAAATAAATAAATAATGTTTGGTCACATATTCAAAAGCATTATTGCAATCAGCAAGCACAATGTTTCTACATCTTGAGATAACTTGAAATTTCATTACAAAATCTATCTGCTATCTTAATCTGATACAAAGCGGCACATTGCATGCAACCATGACTTTATTACTTTAATTGTAACCTTAAGTGTCTAACTACAAAGAGCTCAACATAATTTGATAGAAGACTATATATGTTGTCCAAATATGCAATTTGCAATAAATGAATAGTAAATGAATAACAATTTGCAATAAAATGTGACATGGGCATTTACTCACCTGCCTCAACCACAACTTGCTTGTGCTGACCTTCTTTATCAGCTGGTAGGGCCCTTCCTTCAGATGTTGGCACCTTCATATTGCTCTCGCGGACATCAGGAGCTTTTGTGATCTCTAATGGTTCTTGTTGAGTTACACAGGATTTTTTATCTTTTGAGGATACAAGTGGTGCAAATTCCTTGCCTGAAACAGAAACATATAAAACTCAGCTAAACTATTGAGCTTTAACTGTTTAACAATAACTAAATTGGGTCGTTAGTTGATCATATACCTTGATCACGACTGCCTGAACTATTACATTTGGTCTCAATTCTTCCGTTTATTGTCTCTCTAAGTGTCTTATTAGGCAACAATTCATCTGCAAGTCTATTTGTAGCTCCACATACACATGTTCTCTTTGAAATAAACTGGTCTCTTATACCTGAACAACAATTCAGTCAGTAGCTTACATAGATAAAAATGGTTACAAAACGAAAGTGCATATAATAATAGTTTCTTATTTTCCACCAACAACGTAATGGTGATCTTACATTTGTCACAAAAACTACGGAAACAGCATTTGCTTGTCAAAGCAGCATCCTTCATTACTTTTTTGCACAATGGGCAGTTAAGCTCTGGTAGATCACTAACATTGCATGTACTAACCATCCCCTGCATCTCCATTTCAAACGCATCCCTGTTACAAATACACTCAAATCAAGAGTCACAAAATTGCACAAAGCTTTGGCAGTCTCAATATATGATATCCGAGATATAGAAATAAACTTACACATTTTGTTTCATAACAGACCCATTCGTCTTAGCTTGCACGACATCTGTGGTTGCTGTTAGCATAGACTTTGGGCTACCAGTTGGGGGAATAACCCTTTTAATGTCAAAATTAGGATCCCCGTTTGTAGGACAGTGCTGAATGAAATGACCTGAAAACAAAACACGATTAGTAAACCTACCAGGAATAACCCTTTTAGATTTTCAGCAATCTCGCATATTCTAGGATAGTTAACCTACCAGGAATCTTGCATCTATGGCATACATAGCCCTTGGGTGGTTTAAGCCACTCGTACCTGTCTTCTCCTGAATAATTTAAATAGATCAGATTTTATTCCAATATATATCATAAAGATTAGCACACAAAAAACCCAAAACTTTATAACAAGGAAACAACCGACGCAACAAATATAACAAATAAGTGATAGTTAAGAGGCCAAAAGAGATTTACCACAACCATGTCCAGCCAAGGCAGACACAAAGCCTCCGCCAGTAGTTCTGCAAATACAATAAACCAACATAAGATCCCAATTCACAGTTAATCGGTAACCAGATAAACGCATATTTCAAACTAAGAACATTTCTTACTGCGGACGATCCAATGCTGCAGTATTAGCTGACGCCTGAGTTTTGCTTAAAGGGTTGGCCGGATTGGCTAATCTAAGTGGTGCAAACTTAGGAACTTGAAACACATCCTCCCCAAAATCATCGAAATCTGTACCATGAAACTGCTTATCTTCACTGACACTTGTCTTTGAATATTCCCTGCAATGTATAATAACGCAATAAATACACATCAACTCGATCAAAAATAGTTCTCTGATACTTTATAAGTTAAAGTCTAAAACTACATTCTCTAGCAACAAAACCAACATATGCATACACCATATATCAAACATAGAGAATTCTTAAAATAGAAGTGATAAGGCAAAGAAGTTAAGGTTTTAAGAAAATTTACTCTTCATTGGTAGTCTCCTGGAACAAAACAATCGGTTTGGAAGGAAATCGTGGAAATCGGCAGATCACAACAGATGCACATTTAGGAATTAACGTTTGATCATCAACATACTCTACATTCAAACAACAAACTTAAACATCAGCACCATTAGTAATAAGTAATCCGGAGTATTTAGTTTTATACCCCTGTAGTATAATAAATAAATAAATAACTTGAAGAGGGGTGCCTGCAATCACAAACAGGTAACGGGTCAAAACAGGTTACGGGTCAAGCCACTTGTTAATTAAAGTGGTGTTTGGTTTGAGACAGGTCACCCGCCTATTTTAAGAGATTAAACTGGTTGACCGACCCAACCGTTTAAACAAATTCAACTGCGTTTTAAATCTTGGTTTCGATAAACATTAAATAGGTCAACCAACTAACCTATTAACCCAGTTTAACTAAAGTCGATCTTTGTTCCGATAAACGATTATATAGGCCAATCCACTAACCTAGTCAACCCGTGTAACCTGCCAACCCATTAATGTTTACAAGTTAAATATAAACAGTTAGATTCGACACGGCTGACCCGCAAACCAGACAATCCGAACCCGACCCGAATCACCACCCCCAAAATCATAAAACAACAAAAAAAGCAAAACCATAAACTAGAATCACAATCCACCAACCATCAACAACTTTTTTTTTTTTCATTAACATCCATCTCAACATCATCATTACATAAACAACGTACAAAAAAAAAAAAAAATCTATATATATCGAAATCTATACAATAATACAAATTTTTATAGACCTTGATTGGATTGAGAATCAACTACAACTAAAACATCTTTGACATATCTAGAATTCCTAGTCTTGAAAATCTTCGATTCATTAATCTTCTCCTTCAAGTTACCAACCGTAATAAACGGCCCTTCGATCGATACAGAATTGTAGTCTTTCTCGCTTCGAAACTTGTAATAAATCGCCATTTTTTATATCAAAACACAAGATCAAATTAGTATGTTTTAATTAGAGGATGAACAGATCTAATTGATGATGAGATGAGATGAGTTTGGGATTGTTTGATGATTAGGGTTTGGAATGATTTGAAGAGTTTATATTGGGAGAGGTAAGTCGGTGATAAGAGGTATTGGGCTTAGTGGTCAAAGCCCATGGTTATAAACAACACGCGGCCACGCGGCTTCTTGGCTTAATAATCATTTACTATTTTAGAGTAAATTGCAAAAATCATCTTTAAAGTTTGGTCAAATTTTGCAAATTTTGTCTCAAACGTTTAGAAATTGCAAGGATCGTCTTTGAGAAACCATTGGGGCAAAAATCGTCCCTGGCCAACAACAAATGACTAAAATGTCTTTTTCTAACGTTTGGTACGAAACTTGCAATTTGGCCAACTTTAAGGACGATTTTTGCAATTTACTCTTTTCTATATTATTTTCAGTTTTCTTACATAAATGATCCCTGTGTTATACAAAGTGTTACAATGTTAGTCCCGATTTTTTTTTTTAACCTTCGCCACCCACCGCGACCTACTACCACCGCCACCCGCCACCACCACCATCTCCACCCCACCACCGTCGTCCACTACCACCAACCACATCCACCACCACTTATAGCCACCCACTGCGACCCACTACCACAACCCCATCCACCACCACCCGCAACCACCACCTCCACTGACCACCACCACCACTCACAGCCACCACCACCCACCGCCACTGACCACACCACCATCGCCACCCCCACCACTACCACCCAATACCACAACCCCATCCACCACCACCCACCAACGCAATGGTGAGTGGCAGTGGGTGGCGGTGGTGGTTGTGCGTAGTGGTGGATGAGGTTGTGGGTGGCGGTGGTGGGGTGAAGATGGTGGTGGTGGCGGGTGGCGGTGGTGGCGGCGGGTGGCTGTGGTAGTGGGTCGCGGTGGGTGGCGGTGGTTAAAAAAATCAGGACTAACATTGTAAAACTTTGTACAACACATGGATCATTTATGTAAGAAAACTGAACATAATATAGAAAATAGTAAATTGCAAAAATCGTCCTTAAAGTTTGGCCAAATTGCAAGTTTCGTCCCAAACGTTTAGAAATGGCATTTTAGTCATTTGTTGTTGGTCAGGGACGATTTTTGCCCCAAAGGTTTTCCAGAGACGATCCTTGCACTTTCTAAACGTTTAAGACGAAACTTGCAATTTGGCCAAACTTTAAAGACGATTTTTGCAATTTACTATTTATTTTATACTCGATACTAAAGGTGGGGTGGTGGGCTGTGATTGGTTGTTTGTAATTAGTGGCCTAAACGTCTTAAGATTATTGGTTAAACAACCACATGTCCAAGGCTAATTAGTTGGGTGGGTTTGTTAAGAAATTTGCTAGACTCACATAAAAGTATCCACAAAAACAATCCACTCGCTGAGGTGTCAGTGGGTGATTGGTTTTTTGTGGGATCTACATCCCACAAAAAACCAATCACCCAATGACACATCAGCGAGTGGATTGTTTTTGTAGATACTTTTATGTGGATGTATCATTGCTCGTTTGTTAAAAGGGGGATTTCATATATATCTTCGCAAAAGCTTAAAATTGCATATATATATAACTTAAACTTGTAATTACATATATATCTTTTAAAGGCTAGACAATTACATATATATCCGACCTAAAAAATTTTCAAAACTTAAAAGGTGTTTTAGTTTATATTATGAAAAAATTAAATAGTCTTTTATGTATATAAATATATAAAAATTATAATTGTGTTATGAATTCGGTTTTCGATTTGGTTCGGTTTATATTTTTTTCAAAAATCATGTTCAAACCGAATATCCAATTCGGTTCAGTTCGATTTTGACAAATTTGGTTCAGTTTTTTTGGTTCGGATCAGTTGCGGTTTTCAGTTTCTGCGGGTATTATCTGAATTGTGAACACCCTTAAGAGGTGCTTTTTAATAGGCATTAAGCTCTCAAGAAGGAATATGAGAAAACAAGCCACTTTATTATGGTTTTTGTTTCGTATTTTTTGTCTTTTATTACTTTTGACTTGTCGAATTTTATGTATTATGTTTCGTATTTTTTTTTTAGCATTTTTACCCATTTTATTAATAGGTTAAGACAGTTTTTTTTATGGTTTTCTGCTTCATACTTTTTGTGCTTGACTACTTTTATCTTGTCAACAATATATATTTGCTATCTCATATTTTATGTTTCACAGTTTTATAATAAAAATCTATAAAAGAAATTAAAAAAAATATTACAATCATTTTATAGATACCAATAAGCTATCCATTCTAAATATAGCATTACGCGGTGTTGTGATGTGACAACTCGTACTTTCAGGTCATTTCTCAAAACAATTCATGCTTCACAATTTCATCATTTATCGTAAACTAGGTTTGCGTGTTCCAAATTCGCGTAATCTTAATGGTTTAGCGGCGAATTCATGATCATATCATCACGGACATTTCATATAGACTAAGTTTAGTCTACATTTCATTAGCATCATTTTCATCATGCTAGTTCATTCATGATTTTGCATTTCACATTAAACGCGTAAATTTTATATTAAATAAACGTTATCGCGTAAGTTATTATTTTGAACATTTAATCCGATATTTCCAAAAATGATCCCGATATATTTTTATACTTACATTTAGTTTATAAAAACAATATTTTGAGTTTACCTAGTGTTTCAAATTTATTTTGTATATAAATCGTTAAATTTATATTATTACGACGCTTTTCTTAAAAACTACACGATAATTATTATATCACTCAAATTTTACAAGAAATGTATTTTTACAATTTTTATAACTACAATATACTTTACTTTGATCCCTTAAAACTTATTTTAGTCTATACTACTCTAATTTCACAACTAGGTACAAGTTACAACAATTTTTACTTAACTATACATTTACTTACATCTTTTCACAATTTTATACACAATATATAAAAAAAAAAATATATATATATATATATATGTTTTACAAATACTTCCCCCCTTGGCCGACCAAGGGGGGGTAGCATTAAATGAGATGGTAAATTTTTCTTGAATGTATAGATCTATACTCCAAACTCAATCACTTCATTCATTCATCTCAATTTTTCAAGATAGCAAAGTGATTTTTCTCTCTTGTTCTTCCTCTCTCATAACCGGTCATACCAAGGAGTTAAGAAGGGATCATAAAAATTTTCCAAGATCAAGTATAAACACTCTAGTTACACTCTTATTAAAGGTTTTGAAATAAAAACCTAGGGTGTTTAGGTTAATCCTTGTTCTAATCACCTCATCAAAGTAGCTTGTAAGCATATCACTTTCATTTTACATCTTTCATTTTCATTTCATATTTATTTCTTCATTTTTAGAGCAAGCATGCAAGACTTATTGTTATTTATACTATTTTTAACATTGTTTTAGAGTTTTATACATATAAGTCATCCTATAATTTATCCCTTGTTATATATTGGTCTTGATGATGTTTAGGAACCCATGACAACCTAAGAAGGTGTATGGTAGGATTAGAATAGCTTTGGAGTTGTTTTGAAGGGATTGGAATAGGTTTAGTACGAGAAAAACTCTTTTCGACAAGTCTAAAAAGTGGTCTGATCTTATTTTGTATTTCTGGAAAATCCGACAGTAGACATGAATTTTTGGCCTAGATATTTAGAAAATATACTTTAAAACGAATCCGTGGCCGCTTGAACGGATTAAAACGGAGCTATAACGAAGAAGTTATGAATTTTTCAAGTTTGACGACGAAATATATATGTCCTGAAAATTTCAGCAAGTTGTTTTTGTTTTGTACGAGTCAAAAACGAGTCCTAAGCTTTACAAATTATTTCGACTTATCAAAAATATATTAGTATACTTTGATACGAAGCTAAGGACGTATAATACGTAGAAAACGGATTTGTAACGACTAAAATATACACGTTTTCATAAATTGCCGTAACTTTATTATTTTAGAAAAACTATATTATTTTTACGAGACAAGTGTTACGGTAAACAAAACGACCATATTGAAGGCTATTTTTAACGATGACGTAGAACTTTTTGTAACAAGATGTCTTCTAATAAAATCGAGATCACCAAGCATATTTTCTAAAATGACCAACCGTTTGAATAGCGGAGTTGTAATAAATTATTTACGGTTGCTTAAACTTTGCCGAAACTCACTTTTTAAACCACATTTGGACAAAATCACCATATTTAACCTCTATTATCTTTATGTACGAGACCTCTATGATGAAAACTCATGTACTAAAACTTCTAGATTTTGATACAAGCTTTTCAAAACCGTCGAGTTCGTTTCCTAACGTTCGACGTACACCATTTTACGACTAGCTTTTCGAAGCCATTTTTGTCACTTTCATGAAATTTCCGACGACATTATTTTACGACGAAAAGTTAATATTTCGCAATAAATCATTAATAAACTATTGTAGGATGACATTTTGACGTAAATACTTGTAAAGTAATTTAAGAATGGTCAAGACGTCAAAAGAGCATTTTTCGACGAAGAGTATTATTTTCAAAACTCACAAATGGTATAAATAACATACGAAATGCATGCATAACATTACATCATAACTCATTGCGTATCATAACATTCACAATAGGTCAAGGTTAAAGCATTACACTACATCTCGGTGTACTCACTCTTGTCATCATACCAATTTATCAAGTGAGTTTTCATAGCCCCACTTTTACTAAGCTTTACTGTTTTTATTAAATTTTTGGGGGAGATACATGCTTAACTATTTTTCACAAGTACTTCATCTTTTTAAGGATAACTTCTATCATGATCATCATTGTTTCAAACTGAATGTTGTACTATATTAGTTGTTCTTGTTTGTTTGGTATAGTTTTACGTCGAATTATGTGCTATATCAGTTGACTACTGATACATCGTCGTATAAAGTTCTATGTCAGTTGACTACTGATACATCGTCGTATAAAGTTCTATGTCAGTTGACTACTGATACATCGTCGTATAAAGTTCTATGTCAGTTGACTACTGATGCATCGTCGTATAAAGTTCTATGTCAGTTGACTACTGATACATCGTCGTATAAAGTTCTATGTCAGTTGACTACTGATACATCGTCGTATAATGTTCTAATTCAGTTGACTACTGATACATTGAGTCTAGTCCTATTGATTAAGTGCTATTGTTCTACGTCGAGTTAGGTACTATTGTGAATTCATTTGACATCAAGTGTTTGAACATAAACTATACACATTTTGGCAGTGGGTTGTGAACACACAGGTTGCAAGTTTTGTATGGGCGGAACTTGGAACTGGGTGGATTTACAATGCCTTTGCTGCATAAACGATTTTGAAAGGCTTTACATTTCAACACAAACTCTATGAACTCACTCAACCTTTGTGTTGACACTTTTTAGCATGTTTTTATCTCAGGTATCTAAGGCATTCACTTCATAGCATGCATGTGGACACATCATGGAGTCGCAGTGACGACGCGTCTCACTTGGGTTTTACGTACTTTAAAACATCGTTTGAATTGTAACAAACTTATTTCCGCACAAGATGATTTTCATTTGGGACTTATACTTTGTAAACTCTGATTGTTTTATTAAATCAAACGATGTGTTTTCTAAACGACACTTTAGGTCGTTCAATATAACTGTGATTGTGATGCTATGACAGTCAATCCCCAGGAATTCCATTCCGCTGCAAAACAGGTAATTTGGGGGTGTGACATGTGAAACCCGGTTCGATCCAACCGGTTCAACCGGTCGAACAGGGTCCGGTCAGAAAAACGGGTAAAAATAACCGGGTTTTAGAAAAGAGGTTAACCGGTTAGACCTGCAAGGTTTTGAGTGAATCGGGTCTACTCGGTTCTCGAAACCCGGTCGGGTTTGGTTTTTCTTATTCTTTTTTTTATAGAAAACCGGGTTGACCCGATGGTTGAACAGGCTGAAAAAAATAGTTTTTTTAATAAAAAACCGGGTTGACACGACAATCAAACTGGTTGAACTGGTAACTCGATGACTCGACCAAGTCGATTAAAACCTGCTTTTCAAAACATTGGCATTACGGAATGGGTTTTATACGGTGTGGCCGGGCCTTTTAAAATGAGCCATTTAATGAATTCAACGTATTAGTGAAGTTACAACGAGTGATTTCAAACGAGATTAGTACGTCTTTTATTTGATTGCTTTTACGGAAAATAGCTAAAGTAATACTAGCTTGCCTAGCCGTATAATGTACGTATTTGTGTCAACTTCATACGTGTAGAAGTCCATGTATTGGTTATTAGCTAATTATGGCATTTTTACTTACAAGTTACGGTATAACAAATGGAACCACTCTTTGAAATTAAAGGCACTAGCCCATCATTTTCTTCAGCTATCATAACCTTTGACCTTTTTGTATCCTACTTTAGAATCTAACATTATTATGACTTGTAAGTTGTAACTCTTTTTTGTATCTTTTTAGACGTCTTGGTTACTTCAGGAGCATGTTTTCGTCTAGATGAATCATGTTTCGCAGCAAGTACCTCCAGATTATGACATTTCTATGTTGAAACTAAAGTTAACAATTCGAATTTGATAATATATCAATATTTTGGATTTATGCTCATTTTGTCAATAAAATGAAGTACAAATTAAAGTGGCTATATATGAAATTTCCACATGGTGGGGAGACGGGGACTAAAAAGGTTTGACTTACCGGCCCTTTGGCATATGATATGTTCTTGAATCAAATATTTTTCCGAAACTAGAAGAAATGGAATTGGATTAAATTTGGTTAAGTTCGGTTTAGCTTTGACAAATTTGATTCAATGTTTTTTGGTTTTAATAAGTTGCGGTTTTTTGTTTATGCGGGTATTACTTGAATTGTGAACACCCCTAAAAGATGCTTTTTAATAGTCATTTAACTCTCGAGTAGGAATATGACAGAACTATTAGAATAAATCCCTTTATACCATTAACTATGTCTTAATACCATTAAGTATGCCTTAATGACATTGTCTATCCTACTATCAATTGACAGTTATTTTATAGAAATAACTATCATAACACAAATATAATCTCAGGGTTGTGGTCACTTTCGTGTATCTTGTCACATAATAAAATCTATCTCAATCAACACCAATTATTTGAGATAAATTTTTTCATTGGATTGGCGACGTCACTATCGGAATCGACGAACCCTAACACTATGGCTTCATCATTTAATCTGTCGGTTCTACCATTAAGTAAGTTTACTTTGATGTTATTGTTATGATTACATGAGATTGATCCATTATATATTGAATTAATCTAACGTGTGGTATTAAGAGCAATTTAATCTCATGTTATAATCTTGATTAAGGTATCGTGAATAACTATGATTTAAAGGAACGAAAATTATTAGTTTTGTTATAAACATAGAATCTTTCATGGGAAAATTTTATGAGTCAAACGATGCATACACAGTATAGATTTGTTGAATGATGAGTTTTATTAGTCAATTCATTAAGGATTATTTTTTATTTATTTGATTTTTTTTTAACATAAGTCAATTCATTAAGGGCCGTTTGGTACATGGTTTTTAATGGGTTTGGATTCAAAAATCATTCAAATCAAGTGTTTAGTAGTATATTTTTTGGAATGACATAAAGGTAATTAATCATAGATTTCAGTGGTAGAAGCTTAAGTGGGCTTGTGGTCTAGTGGTAGAAGCTTAAGTAGTTAAGCGAGCCACAAGTGAGAGTAGTACCGGGTGGGTGACCTACCGGGAAGTCCTTACTAAATGACCATAAGCTCCGCTGATACTTAGGCAATGAAGAGGAGAGCCTGTAAGCCATTAGCTGCGCAGGTTCGAATCCAAGCCGGCCCCGGTTTTCATCCGACCGTTACTCCAGCGATAATAATCGTGTGGAGGCGGTACGGTTTCCGGGCGGACGCCGCCAATAATCCCCACTGCGCCAGCGTGGACCCGGTTCAGACAACATAGTCTGGGTATGTGGTGGATGAGGGCCTACCGTGTGGTAGGTGTGACTCTTGCACAAAAAATGAAAGTCACCGTTCAAAAAAAAATCATAGATTTCAATCCCCGTAGGTTGGTGGGTTTTTATGATTCCAACCAATCATAATTTTCTTTTTACTTGATAGAATTTTCTCAATCACATATTATTTATTATTTTTCTTATTTTTTATTTTTTATAATTTCAAATAACATAAAACTTATTAAACAAATACATAAAATTAATTTTCTTTCTCCTTATTTTCTTTCAAAACTTTCTTAAATCCAAATCTAATTTCAATCTTACTTACAAACCAAACGCACCATAAGTGATGCAATATAATATTGCAAGTTGGTTTGATCCCTGTTCAATAAAATAATTCAAGAAGTATGTATCACGTGCCTGTATGTGTCATGCGCTTTTGCTATTAAAGTATTAATTAATGAATCCATGAGTACTTTATAAAATGATAAATGATATAGAGACCTAAACTTATGACTAATTTTAGACCAAAATTCAAGTTGCATTATCGTGATGGTTGAAGACATAAACGAACTTACTTTACAACCCATTAGAATAATGACACTTGAATTTAGGTATAAAATTAGACCTAAGTTTAGGTCTCTTTATCATTTTTCTTATAAGATTACATGAATATGTGGTAAAAGTTAAATCAGATTGCATCATGCTTTATAAGGACACATGTTGTCTTTGTGATTAACAAATCTACTAGGTTTATGACTTTCGAATGTTAATTTTATATTTTTCTATGCATACTGTTGTATTATTATTATTAATATAACTATTGAGCGGGCAACAGTAACCCCCCAAACACTGTAGCGCATTAATTGCCAACTTTCGCAAGTTGGCAAAAATATCCCCTGAGGTTTAGGTGTCGTTGCAAAGTAAGTCCAAGTTGGCAAAAAATGTCCTTAAAGTTTAAGTGTCGCTGCAAAGTAAGTCCTTTATAGCAATTTGGCAAACAAAAGCAATCCCGCTGCATCGCGCGGGTTTCCACACTCGTTTGGAAGAATTAAAGAATGCATGAAATCAAAATCTATTAATATGGAATTTGATACATAATGTGATACTGTTGTTGTATGATAAAATGCTTTATATGGTTCCAATCTTCTGTGTATGTTAAAATTATGCATCAGATCAGTGGTTAAAGAAGTACATTAATAATTCAATTTATTTATTTCTTGAATCTATGAAGTGGCAACTCATATGTTAATACTAGCATGGTACCCGCGCAAAGCAGCGGTATACCAAGTATGTACATTTTGTCGTATCTTTATCATTTAGTGGTATGCACTAATAGTCGGTATATGATGGTCTACCGGTTTGATTGTTCTAAAAAAATAAACGTGTGTTTCAATTTTCGTAAAATATATTAATACAAATATAGATTTTCATAATTATATTCATTTGAACTCAGTAAAAATTTAATGTATATGATAACCTTAGAACTTTAAACTTGTATTATTGTAGGTTTGTAACATTCCTTTTAATATTAAAATTTATTGTGTCATTAGTGTACATTATGATGCAATTAGTGTAGTATTTAATTATAAAAATTACTAAATATAGTAACATGTGTAAGCTTAAAAAATTAAGACTTCTATTTATAAATGTCCCAAATGCTTTATAGATAGTTATAGATAGGTAACTAGTTCAACGAATGGTTGTGTAAATTGACATAAGAGTTTATTCATGCTATACTATGAAATTGCTTAAGTTGTAACTCAATGAACCCAAACGGCCATTTGTATGATAACTTGAACAATGAAATATATTAGCATAATTAACACATATGTTACGTTTTTACCCAACGGTGATATGTGATATATGTGCATGCTTAGACTAGTTAAAGATTATTAATGGTTTCAAACTTTCAATTGTTAACTAAACCAACTTGAGGTTGATAATTGGGCAAACATCTTTATACCTATTATTTTGGTGTTCATGACATGTTTATGTTTTTACTGATATGTTTTACATATATATCCCATTAATTCCTTTAGTTATATCTGAGCATACTTTTAATTTTCAATCTATGTCAGCATCTACCTTAACTTCCAATACGGGTTACTTGTCCGAAATTGAACTCTTAACTGGTACTAACTTCTCAACATGGAGAGATCAAGTGAAACTTACTCTTGGAGTAATGGACCTTGATCATGCACTTCATAATGAACCTCTCGCTGCACTTACTGCTGATAGTACAACAGATAAAAACATGCTTATGAACAGTGGGAGCGATCTAACCGTATGTCCCTCGTGATCATTAAAATTTCCATATCCGTTGCCATTCGAGGAGCCATTTCTGACTCTGAGAATGCAAAGGAGTACTTAAGCTCCGTAGAGGAACAATTTAAAGGGACTTCAACAGCCCATGCAAGCACTTTGATCCTCAAAATTTTGACTACCAAGTATGACGGGGTTAGTGGTGTACGTGAGCACATAATGATGATGAGCGATATGGCAAACAAACTAAAAGGCATGGACATGGAAATCAATGAAGGTTTCTTAGTTCATTTCATTATAACATCTCCCCCTATGCAATTTTGTCCTTTCAAGATCAATTACAATACGCAAAAGGAGAAATGAAAAATAAGCGAACTGATTGCCATGTGTGTGCAAGAGGAAGAACGCCTCAAAGTTGAAAAGCCTGATGTCGCTCATGTTGCTACCATTAAACCAATAAAAGAAAGGGCTCATGGAAGGTCAAAGGTTCAAGTGGAGATAATTCTACTCCACATAAAGTCCGGAAAACGGGTGCAAGTACTAACTCATTCCAAGATGGTCCAAAATGTAAATTTTGCCATAAGAAAAGGCATACTCAAAAGGATTGTCCAAAATTCAAGGAATGGTTAGCAAAGAAAGGTATATTTGAATCTTTTATGATTAATGAATCTTTTAATATTAATATCCCTGTAATTCATGGTGGATTGACTCTGGATCCATGGAACACATTGCTAATTCTTTACAGGGATTCCGTACAATCCGGAGATTGGAAAGAAACCAACAAACGGTTAAAGTCGGGAATGGAGTTGATTAGAACGTAGAAGTTGTTGGGACCCTTTCATTAGTTTTATAGGGTGGATTTTGTAAAAATTTTATGGCACTCTTTATGTACCAAGCATGACTCAAAACTTAATATCTGTATCTAAACTAATTGTTGATGATTTTATATTTACGTTTAGATACAATAAAGTATATATTAGTTTAGATTCCCGTGTTGTTGGAAATGATTGTCTAGAGGGAAACCTCCTTAAGTCATGTTTAGATAATCAACTTTCGGAATCTCTATTATCATTCAACGTTAATGAGAATGTGAATCAAAATAAGAGAAAACAAGATCAGGAAACCTCATCAATTTTATGGCACCAACGTTTAGGCCATATTTCGCGAGACATAATGACTAGACTTGTGAAGGATGTAGTTCTACCCCATCTTGATTTCTCTGATTTTGAAAAATGTGTAGAATGCATAAAGAGAAAAATGACCAAAGGAAATACGAGATGTGCCACACGAAGTACCGGATTATTAGAACTAATCCATACCAACATATGCGGACCTTTTCCTTCAAGCATTGGTGCTCATAAATCATTCATTACCTTCATTGACGATTACTCACGTTACATGTACTGTTCTTAATTAATGAAAAATCTGAATCACTTGAAATGTTTAAAACATTTAAAGCGGAAGTTGAAAATCAACTTGACCGAAAAATTAAAGTGGTAAGATCGGACAAGGGAGTTGAATATTATGGCAGACATACGGATGTTGGTCAAGCTCTTGGATCTTTCTTTGACTTTTGCAAAGATCATGGGGTTATTAACCAATATACCATGTCGGGTACCCCTCAGCAAAATGGTGTAGCTGAGAGGAGAAATCGTACCCTTATGGACATGGTTCGTAGTATGTTGGCAAATTCAAACCTTATCAAATTTCTTTGGACTGGGGCAATGAATGTAACAACCCTCATTTTCGGGTTACTTTTCATTTTTTTTTGAAAAGTTACTATTCACTTTCACTATTCATCTCGTAAAATTTTTATTTCACATTCTCGTAAGATAAATTATTTTAGTAATGACCTGAGAGTTTGACAATCGTTAGATCATTTTCGTAAAAGTTATTAAGAAAACATTGTTTTAAAGTTTCGTTATGGTCGGAACACCATTTAGACATCACGCGCATAACGAAAATCAACTCCGACAATTTTCCTCACATCAGATTAATTTTTAGATCACTCATAATTAATTTGAGATTTTTTAAGATTTCTTTTAAATGTTACCAAATAAACTCTGCGCTGTACGAGACTAAACTTACGTTTTAAACAATTCTACTTACATCCAGACTTAACGATTCCTGCACTGTGTTTCTAATATGTTTTTGACACTTTTACATTTTTTGGAAAAGTCAAACATATTTCCCTCCTGCATTGACCATAAAAAAATTAACCTTGTACGTTCTACATTTTTGATTAAATCACGTAACTTTTAGACTTCACGTATAACTGTTAAGTTATCCCACGTACGACGAAAACCACATTTTGACATCTCATATCACTTTTAGACTAGTTTTAGTCTACTCTAAATAAATTCACGGTCATTTCCCTGAACTCTAGTTCTTTTATGATAAATTGCATTTTTCACATATTTAGCCTACGTTTTCAGTTTTAGCAGCGTTTAAGCAACCCGATAGAACGTATCACAAATCTAATATGCTTATATAGAGTATATTGATAAGTTTTAACATATTTATAAGATTCATATTATTTGAATACCCGATTTTAAGTTTCGTGACTTTACGGCTTACAGTTAGCAATTAACGGGTCCAAAACTCACTCCGTAAACAAAATAATACCAAGCAACTCATATCTAGTCATCCTAGATAGAGCATGAACGAAATTTTGGTGATAAGTCTTGAATTTATTAGTCATATACATGTGCTAGTTACTTAGTTCTTAAGTCCTAAACTTAAGACTTAAGTCTTAGGAAATATCCTATAAGACTTCATCCAAGACTTGATAACTCATAAAAAACTCATCCATTTTCCTTTGTTTCATCCTCCATAACCGAACCTCAATAAATCCCTAGCACCATGATTCTTTAATCTTCAAACTACAAGTTATATATCAATGTTCAAGGCCTAGTTATTCCCTACATGATTCAAGAGTTTGTTTGGTGATTCCATGGATGAATTAAGAGCTACACAAGGGTCTAAGGGCTGAGGTAGAAGTGTTCTTACAAGGTTAGATTAAGCCTACCAAGGGTTAGCATGATGTGTTAAGGATTTGGAAGCTCGGGTTCATATTGAAAGGGTTTAGGTTTTAGTGTCCTAGTTCTTGGTTCTTGATTTGTTTCATCACAAGGCTTGTAAGCAAACTACTATATTTACCTTTGATTTCTGTAAATATTAGTATTACATGTATTTAATATTTTCTATATACTTATTATACTTGATTACGCTTGGATAATCGGACTAAAACACTAGAAACATCGTAAGGACTTATATTGCAACACATAAACTGAACAGGGGCTGTAAACGTAATTACTGGGTAAATTCGTGGACTGAGAAACTTAGGTAATAACATAGGATTATAGATCGATGTCTTGTGGTCGTTTCGCCGGGTGGCTCGTGCCGTAACTCATCCCGATGAATAAACTAGAGCCAAAACGGCTAAACGTGTCCAAATCTGAGTAACAGATTTCAAACGGGTAAAACTCATAAAACGTGCATATAACCAACTGTTGGTCAAAGAATAAAAGTTGTAGCTAACACCCTAACTTGAACGTGGCCGCTGGCCGTGCGTTAAACAGAGTTGTAGAACTCGACTTATGACCAAAACCATGAGACAGTTTGCTGCTGATTGAAATAACTAGTACATCCAAGGGTAAATTGGTAATTTCACATTAGTTAAATAATTTCTGGGGCAGTGGGGCCCACTGATCTGTTTAGTACATTCAATTACCTTTCCGAGAACATAAAAACCGAGTCGTGATCATTTACGGTTTAGAAGTAACGGGTATATTTAGACGGGGAAAACTTAAATATAAGAAACGTAAACACTTATACGACTTCACAAATGTTAAGTATCCAAGCATAATTGATGTAATAACTATATAAGGCATGTTTATACATTCACATCGTTATTTTAGAACCTAAGACACAACACATATTCTAGGTTGCGCGTAGAGACTTCCAGGCTTATCCATCGATTCTGTTATACGTTGTGATATCATTTATTGAGGTGAGTTCATAGCCCCACTTTCTATTATTTAATTGTTTTACAAACCCTTGGGGGAGATACATGCTTTATTTTAAACCAAACACATTGCTTTCAAACTGTATACTTATCTGATTATTTTACTTGCACTAAGTTACCGCATCTGCCAAACTTAAGTCCCTAATCATGAATCATTAATCACGAGTGAAGTGAGCGCGAATATTGTGGATAGATCTATCGGGATTGACGAATCCCATTTGTTTGACCAGGTCCGGTAAACAAACGCACTATATTTGAGTATATTAGGTAAAAATGGCAATTTTACCTGTTAAGGGCACGTATCAACAGTTTCTCCAATTAAATTTGGAACACGTTAACGCCTTGATTGCATGATGCTTAGTGAATAATATCTGTTTTGTTTTCAACATTATGGGTGTATAACAACGTAACCCACACAAACATTATGTGTTCAACTGATTTCCTAAACTCTATGAATTTCACTCAACCTTTGTGTTGACAGTTTTAAACATGTATTTCAGGTCCATATTGTACGAGGCTGGCACGGAGGAGCACGGATACTCAAGAAGGCTATAAATTTTATTATCATTCGAAAACCAATTTAATGTATTTTGTAAACATGGAATCATTTGGGACTTAATTTTTGTAAACTCTGATATTTATATAAATCGAATGATAAATCCTTTTTAAAACGACTCCATTAGAGTTCGTTTTATATTGTTATGAATGTTGTGCCATGAAGTAACACCCAGTTTGAATTCCGCTGCGTATCACGAAATTGGGGGTGTTACAATGAAAACGGCTGTCCACATCCTCTACAGAGTTCCCTCAAAATTTGTTCCCAAAACACCATATGAAATTTGGATAGGAAGAAAACCTAGCTTACGATATTTACGGGTTTGATGTCCAGCCGAAACAACGTTATACAATCCTCAATCACGAAACTAGACTTGAAAACTATTATTTGCTTCTTCATTGGGTACCCAGAACGATCAAAGGGTTACCGATTTTATTGTCAGTCTCATAGTACCAGAATTGTCGAGACACGCCACACATAGTTTCTTGAAAATGCTAACAACAGTGGGAGCGGTTCACTTAGAAGAATTGAACTTCAAGAGGCTCAAGACGAGACACCAATAATTCATGTGCCTATCCTGATTAACACGCCACTTGAAACCTCGAATGATCACTTGATTGCTCAAGATCATCCAAATAATGTCGAGGAAAATGAACATAACCTTGAAATTAATGTTGAACCACAAGAAACTCAACAACCGTTGCGTAGGTCACAACGACATCGGCAGCCCACAAACTTTGACGATTATTATACTTATTTGAATGAGGCTGATTTGACTTAGGGAAATGCAATGACCCTGAATCATATGAGGATGCCATTACTTCTGACCAATCAACTCATTAGAGGGAAGCAATGATAGATGAGCTGAACTCAGTGAGCAAAAACAACGTTTGGGAACTTGCTGAATTACCAAAGGGTGTAAAACCCATTGGATGCAAGTGGGTCTTCAAGACCAAACTTGACCCAAATGGAAATGTTGAGCGATACAAAGCTCGTTTGGTTGCAAAAGGGTATACTAAAAAAGAGGGTGTTGATTATAGAGAAACCTTTTCTCCGGTATCGAGAAAAGACTCCCTAAGGATCGTAATGGCCCTTGTAGCTCATTTTGACTTGGAGTTACATCAAATGGACGTCAAAATGACATTTCTTAATGAAGATTTACATGAAGATGTATTCATGGCCCAACCACAAGGTTTTAAATCTAAAGGCCAAGAACATTTAGTTTGTAAACTCAAGAAATCTATTTATGGACTTAAGCATGCATCCCGTCAATGGTATTTAAAATTTGACGAAGTGATGAAGAAACACAACTTCGTTAAGAATATGGTAAATCAATATGTATACCTCAAGACGTGTGGGAGCAAATTTATTATACTTGTGCTTTATGTTGACGATATCCTTTTAACAAGTAATAATGTTGATTTGTTGCATGAGTCAAAACGCTTTCTATCTAGAAACTTTGACATGAAAGATCTTGTTAAGTCTTCGTATGTTATTGGAATTGAAATTCACTGAGATCGAGCCAATGAGACATTAGGATTTTTCCCAAAAGGCATATATTGAACGTGTACTCAATAGGTTTAATATGCAACGTTGCTCCCCCACGGTCGCTCCCATAATTAAGGGTGATGTTTTCTGGTCTCATCAATGTCCGAAAACTGAGGTTGAACATGAGGAAATGAAGCGAATTCCTTATGATTCCATAGTAGGAAGCTTAATGTATGCTCAAGTTTGTACTCGACCAGATATCGCTTTTATATGTGGCATGTTAGGCAGGTTTCAATCTAATCCTGGCCTACATACTAGAAAGTTGCTAAGAAAGTATTGCGATATATGCAAGGAACGGAGGAGTACAACTTAACTTACACTAGATCCGACAATCTTGAAGTTATTGGATACTCGAATTCAGACTTTGCGAAATGCAAAGACTCTAGTAGGTCAACTTTAGGATATATTTTCATGCTGTCAGGTGGGCCTATTTCTTGGAGGAGTAAAAAACAATTGCTAACGCCGACCTCATCAATGATGGCTGAGTATGTTTCAGTTTATAATGCGACATGTCATGCAATATTGTTGAGAAATTTGATCACTGGACTCAAAATTGTTAACTCCATCTCAAGGCCATTAAAGATTTATTGCGATAATAGCACAGTCATGAGCTTCTCGAACAGTAATAGTTCAACTGGAGCTGGTTTATACCTCGATACAAAGTACTTATTTGTACGTGAAAGAGTGGAGGAACAACATATATGTATCGAGCACATTAGAACTCATGAAATGCTTGCAGATCCGCTAACTAAAGGTCTACCACCCAAAGTATTTCAAGGCCATGTTGCTAAAATGGGTTTTCGTCAAGACCTTATATAATGTTGTAGTTAGTGCACTATTTCATGATAACGTTTAATTTATAAACAAGCGCTTTAAGACAATATCCTTTACTATAATATCTAGTTTGTCTAAATTTACTTTCAACTTTGTACCCTCATTATAGACAAACTTATTTGTACCACATTACTCTTTTGTCATTTTGGCTTAATGAAATCATATATTTCAGATTAGTACCATTAGTATAATTGATGGGGGTCCCGTGTCAAACGTAACATGTTAGGTTGTATCTTTTTACTTTGTTGTTATTATGGAATTATGATGATTCACATAAACTTGTAATTGGCCAATATAATTTTAAGGTTTATGTATATATGAATAAATGGTCTTACGGCCAAGTGGAAGAATGTTAGAATAAATCCCTTTAGATGTGGCATTGACCATTTAGACCCTTAACTAGGCCTTAATGACATTATCTATCCTAACTAACAACAATTGACAGTTATTTGATGGAAATAACTGTCATAAAAGAAATATAATCCCACGGTTGTGGTCACTTACCTGTATCTTGTGACATAACAAAATCTCTCTCAATCAACACCAATTACTTGAGATAAATCCCTCCATCGGATTGGTGACATCACTACCAGAATCGACGAACCCTAACACTATGGCTTCATCATCTAATCTGTCGGTTCTACCATCAAGTAAGTTTACTTTGATGTTATTGGTATGGTTACATGAAATGGAATTGGATTAAATTTGGTTCAGTTCAGTTTAGCTTTGACAAATTTGGTTCAATGTTTTTTTGGTTCTAATCAGTTGCGGTTTTCTGTTTATGCGGGTATTACTTGAATTGTGAACACCCCTAAAAGGTGCTTTTTAATAGTAATTTAACTCTCGAGTAGTAATATGACAGAACAAGACAATTTTTTATAGTTTTTGTTTCGTATTTTTTGTCTTTTACTAATTTTGACTTGTGAAACTATATGTTTATGTTTTGAACTTTTTTGGGCAGTTTTACCCACTTTATACAGGTTAAGATAGGTTTTTATGATTTTCTGCTCCGTATTTTTTGTGTTTAACTACTTTTGACTTCTCTAAAATATATATTTTCTATTTCGTACTTTCTGTTTCACGCTCTTATAATAAAAAGGGGGAATTGCATATATATCCCTCTAAAGCCTCATAATTGCATATATATATATCCAACCAAAACTCATAATTGCATATATATCCTTTTAAAGCCTTAAAATTGTCATATATATCAAACCAAAACTCATAATTGCATATATATCCTTACAAAGCCTTAAAAATGTCATATATATCTAAATAATTATTTTAATAGAAAAAAAAATGTCTAATAATTATAATTGATATATAAAACGGCGATTATAATTTTTTTTCTTTTTTTTTTGCCAATTACAAAATATATTTTTATTGGTTTGAATTTTATTATGTCATTTGGTCTATATAGTTTACGTTTAGATGGAACGATGGATGGTGCAGTTGATAATCTTATTCAAGATTCGTCGATAACGAACACGGTTGAGTCGCCGAACATGGTTGCTTTTTATTTTATTAAAAAATGGTTTAAGGATATTTTGTAATTGTTAAAAAAATAATAATTAAATAAATAAATAAATAATAATTTAATAAGTATAAGGGTATAATCGTTATTTTGTATATCAACTATAGGGGCGTTATTTTATATATAAAATTATAATTGATATATAAAATAATGATTATAACCTTATTATTATTATTATTATTATTATTATTATTATTATTATTATTATTATTTTAAAATTACAAAATATCTTTAAACCATTTTAAAGAAAAGAAAGAGCAACCATGTTCGGCGACTCAACCGTGTTTGTAATCGACGAATCTTGAATAAGAATATCAACTGCACCATCCATTGTTCCATCTAAACGTAAACTCCTATATATATAAATCAAATGACATGATAAAATTCAAACCAATAAAAAGATATTTTGTAATTGTAAAAAAAAATTAACAAAAAAAATTATAATCTTCATTTTATATATCAATTATAATTATTTTACGTTTTTTCTATTAAAATAATCATTTGGATATATATGACAATTTTAAGGCTTTGGAAAGATGTATATACAATTATAAGTTTTAGTTGGATATATATGACAATTTTAAAGCTTTGGAATGATATATATGCAATTATGAGTTTTGGTTGGATATATATGCAATTATGAGGCTTTGGAGGGATATATATGCAATTCCCTTAATAAAAATATATAAAACCAAAACAAAAATTATAAAATTATAAAAAAAAAAAAAAAAAAAAAAAAAAAAAAAAAAAAAAACAGTATTACGATCATTTTATAAGTACCATTAATTCATGGGTTTAAGCTATTAAATAGCCACGTACTTTCTCCAATGTACCGATATGGTACCTGTACTTTTTTTCTTACCTGGTTAGGTAATGTATTTTTTTTTTTGTCAATATGGTCACAAACTGCATACGTGGCTAGCCAAGTAAATGCCAAATAACTTACGTGGAATTTTTTTCTTTTTCTTTTTTTTTAACCCTGTACACGTGGCAAAATCTAACCCAAATTCCCCAACACAAACCCCACTTGAGTAACGCAACAGCAAAATGAGTACATAATTACAACAAAACAGAATCGACTGGAAAATAACCTCAAATCTGAGTACATAATTACAACAACATCAAAATTGTAAACTGGTATTCCACAAACAAGATAAGAAAACAAATGCATGAAAAAAATGGTATCAACATCAATGATCAAACTGAAAACCCTATACGGGTCCGACCCGACCCGTTTTTGAACCGTTAATCAAACAAACATCACCTTACACGAATTTATACCACACGAAACAGAATCAAAACACGTTTTAAATCTTGTTTTTATCCACCAAAACACACTTGATAGTCGATTTACATCCTTACCACTAACGAGAGAATAAAGAAAGGTATGGCGAGATGAGGGGCGAACACACGAGCACCAACTCAACCCAGAGCCTTTGCGTGTCCCACGTCTCTAATAAACCGATCTAACAATGCGAACTCTTGGTCTTCTTGCGTCATCTAGGCGGCGGCTGATGGCGTTGGTTGACCGGAGGTGGCGGCTGACCGGAGGTTGAGGGTGGGTGAGGCGTCGGCGCCGGAAAAAGGGAGGAGGGAGGTGGTGTGCTAGGGTTTGGAGTGATATAATGAAACCCTAACTATTATAACCCTTTTATATATGATGCACAAAATAACCTAAAGACCATTTTCGCAATTATTCAGTGGGAGCCATTGTTGTTGGGATAAAAGGGTGAGTAGAAATAAATTGGGAAGACAAGTGAAGGGAATTTGGGTTAGATTTTGCCACGTCACCCAAACTCAAAGTGAATAATACTGATTGGGCAAGCCGACCACGTAGGATTTTTACTTACAAATAAACTTTGTGACCATATTGACACAAAAAAAAAAGTACGCTACCTAACCAGGTAAGAAAAAAAGTACAGGTACCATATCGGTACATTGGAGAAAGTACGTGGCTATTTAAGAGCTTAAACCCTTAAGTCAATAACCTATCCATTCTAAATATAGCATTACGGAATGGGTTTTATACGGTGTGGGTGGGCCTTCTAATCAATGGACCAACTAACGAATTCAACGGATTAGTGAAGTTGAACGAGTGATTTCAAACGAGATTAGTACGGCTTTTACGCTTTTATTTGATTGCTTTACGGAAAATAGCTAACTGATACTAGCTTTCCTAACCGTATATTTGTGTCAACTTCATATGTTTACAAGTCATGTAGTGGTTATTAGCTTATCTATGAGTTATAACGAATGGAACCACTCTTGAAAGTAAAGGCACTAGCCCATCATTTTCTTCACCTATGATAACTTTTGCCTTTTTGTATCCTACTTTAGAATCTATAACATTATTATGACTTGTACTCGTAACTGTTTTTGTATCTTTTTAGACGTCTTCTTGACTTGAGGAGCATGTTTTCGTCAACATGACTCATGTTTCGCAGCAAGTTAACAATTTGAATTTGATAAGATTTTGGATTTATGCTCATTTTGTCAACAGAATGAAGTACGAATAAAAGTGACTACATAAAATTTCCACATGGTGGGTGAGATGGGGACTAAAAGGTTTGACTTAGCTTTTGGCATATGAGAATATGTTCTTCAACCAGTATTGAAAAGTATACATTATTCTGTACAATAGAGCCTGTAACAATATGGTACAAAGGAAACAATATTACAACACTATAACAATAGAACCTCAAAAACATAACGATGATCGCGCTTCTACGATCATGTCTAACCGTTTACTCTACTTTCTACATACATTATGACAAAACTCAGACTTTGTAGGGTGAAATGTTGTTTTCGCCGTGTTTGTCTATTACTATATCAGTAAGGGAGCTCGGCTCGACTTCTTCCAACATTTTCACTACCATCCTCATTGAGGGTCTCAAAGTTGGTATCTTCATGGTGCAACGGACCGCAATGCTCAAAACCTTAAACGCATCTTCCTTAGCATATTTTGAAATGCTAGGGTCTACCAACGCGGACATGTTGTCTCTCTTTCTCATTTCGTTGTGAACCCAATGAACTATGTCCTTGCTTTCGCCAAACTCAGGTTCCATGGGCTTTTTCCCCGTTACCAACTCCATCAACACAACCCCAAAACTATAGATGTCACTCTTTTCTGTCACGTTCATTGTGTATCCGTATTCTGTAAAATAAGTTGGATGAATTTTAGCATAAATGGATTAGCTAATAAAGAGAAATTCTGTAAAAGTTACAAGAACTTACCAGGAGCGATGTAACCGTGTGTCCCTGCAATCAAGTGTGTCGATTCCATAACCTTTTCGGTTTGAACAAACTTTGCTAAACCGAAATCAGCTATTTTCGGTTTCATCTCCTCATCTAACAAGATATTACTCGACTTCACATCCCGATGTATCACCGGTTTGTCACAAGCATGGTGCAGGTATTCCAATCCTCGTGCCGCCCCTATGGCGATCTCATACCTAACACGCCAATCCATATCGATCTTCTGGTACGTATGCAACTGATCCCACAAGCTCCCATTCGGCATATATTCATACACCAACAAATTCGAGTCCTCACTCGTGATACTACAATACAATTTCACCACATTCATATGCCTAAGCGAGCTTAAAGCTGCCACCTCAGCATCATACTCCCTCCATCGGGTTTTCCCTTTAGGTAAAATCGGGGAACTACTCTTCGAACTACCATTATCGGGTTCGGTTTTCCACATGTGTTTTACCGCTAACCGTTCCCCACATTCAAGAACAACTTTATACACGTTCCCAGACCCGCCTTTCCCGATTATATTCTCGTCTTTAAGACCTTTTAACACTTCATCTTCGCTAATCTTTAAAACATGAAACTGTTTCACATCCCATGAATATATCGGACTGTTATGAGTGTTTTTCCTCAACTTAACAAAAACATAACACGATAACGACAGCACAACCAAAAGCGCACCCGCTATGAAACAATACACGGCTACATTTAACCTACCGGACTTATGAGAAACGGGTAAACATTTTCTCAAATCTTTACCATCATCAGCACATAAACCCGGGTTTCCAGCAAAGCTACCATTGTCAGCCACAAATAACAAAGACGCCGGTACACGTCCAACCAACATATTGTTTGACAAGTCAATAAGGGTCAGCTTTAAAGATGATAAACTCGTTGGAATTAAACCGGATAGCTTGTTACCCGATAAGTTTAACGAGTTCAAGCTCGGTAACGAACCAAGACTCGCTGGAATATGACCCGTCAACGAGTTTCCCGAGAGGTCTATTTCGTATAAGGACACACATGAACCTAAAGACTCTGGAATAGGACCCGAAAACATGTTATCTTGTAAATGAAGATTACCAAGCTTCTTCAAATCACCAATATTTGAAGGAATAGTACCTGTAAACTGATTTGAAATAAGCTCGATTTCCACTAGAGTGGACACCTTCGATATTTCAACGGGCAATTCACCCGAAAACCGATTGTTAGCTAGAAAAAGTTGTGCCAATGACTTTGATTCACCAATACTTGATCCAATTTGACCCTCAAACTGGTTCATAGACAGATCAATCGTACTTAACAAAGGCAAACTCCAAATCCCATCAGGAACACGGCCCGAAAGTGAATTATTATTAACTCTTAACCGAAACAATGACTCACAACCCGCATAAGTCTCCGGTATCCCACCCGTAAAATTGTTTTCAAGCATCAAAATCCTACCCAATTTACCCATTTTGCACATATCAGGTGGAATCGCACCAGTAAACATATTTTGCGTCACATCAATATACTCAAACTCAGCCCATGACCCAATTTTCGCAGGCAGTTCACCCGTAAACTTATTATCATAAATCGAAAACTGCGTCAAGTACTTAAACTCACCAAACTCTTCAGGTATACCACCCGAAAACTTGTTTTCAAACAGCTGCAAACTTTCCAACTTCGTCAAATTCCTCAACTCAAACACATCACCTTCAAGACTATTATTCGAAACATCAAACTCTACTAAATTCACCAAATTCCCAAACCCGACCGGAAACACACCACTAAGCTCATTATTATAAAGCTCGAGCATTTCGAGCTTTACAAGTTTACTAACACTCGCAGGAATCTCGCCAACTAGACGATTATCCGCGAGCTCTAAACTCCTTAACAAACTCAAGTTCCCTATCATTTCGGGTATTTTCCCGCCAACACTACAATTAGACATATAAATAAGCTCCAAATTATACAACTCCAAAATCTCTAAAGGAAACAACATCTCATCAAAAGCATTATCTCCAACACTTAAAAAACTCAAATTCTTCAAATTTTCAAAACCCTTCCATGGAAATTTCCCGGTAAAACCACTTAAATTCAAATTCAAAAAACTTAACTGACTTAACTGAGACATTTCCGGTACTTGACCTGTAAAATTATTCATACCCAGATCAAGATACTTCAAATTAGCACAATCCAAAATCTGGGTATTGATCAGTCCATGAAAATAATTCGACCCAATATCGATTTTTTCGAGCTTTTCGAGTTTACAAAGTGCACCAAAATCCGGAATTCCGGTGAGTTTTTGGTCGGAAAGGTTTATTTCTGTGATGAAATTTTGTGAGTTGCATGAGATTCCAGTGAAGTTGCAAACTGGGGTTTGTTCAGTCCATGTGTTTAATGGTTTTGAGTTTGTGTTTGTGTTTTTGTTTGTGATTTTGGACTTGAAATTTAAGAGATGGTCAAGCTGGGTTGATTGGGATGATGAAGTGTGGAGTGTTGTGAGAAGGAGAGTTAGGAGGGTGAGGAAAAGGTGGTGACCGGAGAGTTTTTCCGGTGACATTTTCCGGGGGTCGGAGAATGGTGGCGTGGGAACTAGTTTATTGGTCAATAATGTTTTTTGCTGTCATTGCGTAGATGTTTCTTAAGTTCAGATGTAAGAAGCAAGGTATGAAACGAAGAAACTTCTGCTAACTTATATTCTTATCCCACCAGAATCTAGATAATATTATAATTTATTTCAATTTTTATTTTATTTTATTATTGTTACGTGTTATTTAAGACCGGTGACAATAGTGACCGCGAATATTAGCGTCAACTTAACACGTTAACCCAGCTTCTCTTTTCAAAGTTCTAACATACATTACCACTAAAACATACATCACTTAAACACAAATATACCCTATAAATATCAAAATCACACACACAACAACAAATTTCACAACTCGATCATATGATCGACCGAGTTCTCCCAAAACAACAGCGCGTCGTCTAATGAGCGGTAAACCTATATTGGTGCTTGTTTCACTGTTAAGTATTTTTTTTATTAACAAAACTTTAATATGTGGTTGACTAGAAAAGGTACGTTTTCTTTTCTATAAAAAATGTGATGGGCGGTAAACCTATATTGGTATTTGGTACACATGTTTTGCGCTAACGATGATAATACGAGGAAAATAATGTTTAAACTGATTTAACAACTGACATTAAAGTGATAAATTTAGATTGTTGCATGTGTTTTTCTATGAAAGACATGGTTAAACTGATTTAACGATTGATGTAAGAGCGTTTTTGCTCACTTTAAAGAACGCAACTATTTTTTTACATAACTTTTTTCTCTGAACTTTTTTGTTTATAGATAACTTAAAAGTTACAGCTTAAGAAGTTGGAACTTAAATCTAAGCTAAAAGAATCTTAAAATTTCACCACTAAATTACAGTTTTGCATTGATGATGATGAAAAAAAAAAAACTAGCAATGCAGTTATAATGGTAGTGCCACACATTGGAAATGAAGTGTCGGTGTATGGTTTTAGGTGTATGTGAAAGAATATAAGTTTTATTCAAATGGTTTACATCAATGAAGAAACCTTAACTCCGTATATTTGTCGGTGTCGACTAACTATCTATATCTATACTACATATAATAGAAAAGCAGTCAACGTTGAAAAGTTGAATTATTGAAATTGGTCAAATGAGAGAGAAATTTATAGTATAGTTAATACTCTTATTAAAACACCACATTACTTAAAAATACAATAATTTATTCACATTGTACAACCAATTAAAAGCACATCTATCAAATTAAAAACAACCGATTAAAACACCCCTTACTAAAATGTACAATAAAATTTTTATAAGGTACAATTTAAAGAAACTATAACATAATCCAAAGAGAAAATTTCTTAAACGAATTAAACCTTGTTCAATAACAAAGAATTGATTTGTTTATTCCGTTGTGCATGTTATTAGTCTTTGTTATTGATCCCTAGCTGAGCTTATAAACGATCTTATCATTGGTATCAGAGCAGGGAGCTCTTGATATAGGGATCTACAAGGTTTTTCGAAGAAAAGATGCAAAATTCGAAGCTGTTACAAATTTTCGTAACTCACTGCAGGTCAATTTTCAAGAGGGCATAACTTTTTTATTGAACCGTTGGATCGAGCTAAAATTTTTGCTCGTGCATCTCAGTATATTCATCTAACTTTTCACCAGAGGGATTGTGAATTGGAGCTCGCAATCAAAAGTTATTCAATGTCGAAGTCTGCTGCAAAACTGAAAAAAAAAATTCCGTAAGGTTACTACAGCACTGTTTTGAAACGATCATAACTTTTTCGTTAACCGTTGGATCGTGACGAAATTTTTGGTGGATGTTCTCTATATAGCCATCTAACTTTCCACCGAATGGATCTTCGATATGAACTTCCATTAAAAGATATAAGGCGTCGAAGTTGGCTGTTGTGAGTTTTCAAAGTACTTTTAGGGTTTATGCAAAATACTGCCATGCATGCAAAGTACTGCTCTATCCAAGTTGAAAGTACTGTTATTATTGAAAGTACTGCTGTTATTCGAAAGTACTGCTAAACGAAGGTACTTTGGCTAAAGGTATTGCTTCTCATTCAAAGTACTGCTCTGCTCATTCTCAAAGTACTGTTCAAAGTACTGCTACTTGTCAAAGTGTTGCTAATAGGATTGTTTTGGATTTGAGGGGAAGTCGAGCGTGATAAGTGACACACACAGGAGATTTTGGTTCACACACACAAGAAAATTTGGAATTTGTTCTTAAAAAGATTTAAAGAGCTCGTTTTTGGTTTTTATTGATTAATTCATTACGAAGAAGGTTAAATATCATTTATTTGATATTGTAGTTGAGTTACACAGATTCGTGCTCTTATCATATCTCAATGTGGGTGTAACACTTTGGAGATAACTTGTTCGTGCTTCAGTGATTATGACAACGAATTGACGAATAGTAGATGAAGGTTTTTGTCAAGAGATTGCGTTCTCCCTATACATAGGTTGTATACGTTCGATGTCATCTATAGTGCAAGACATAAGACACAAGTTTGGGTTCTTCTACTTCTTTATCAAATTCGTTATATTTGGTTTTCTTCACAAGTGATCATTACAAGGAGCTTACAGATTTGAAGAATCATTTTATGTTCATGCACCACTCAAGGGGAAGTGTTTGATTTTTACTACTGTTGATCATTATTACTACTGCTAGTTGGAGTTTTCTACTGTTTTGGATTCATTTTTAGTAAGCATTTTGGTGTTTTTCATGGAGGGCAATTTGAAACATTGGACGGCTTAGATTGGAAGTATGATATTGGTTCGCGGTGGTCAAGATCATTATTTGCATGCGTTCCCTATTTGGATAATAACAAAAAGGGGAAGAGATGTTGGAGTGGCATGGCATGGATTAAGGGGAAGACATACTTGTTTCATTCATGGTGAGATCCATGATCTCAATTTCTCTACTTCGTCTAGGGAAGTTCGTTCAAGAATGGTTTTGTCATTATCAACTAGGGGAAGATTGTCGGGAATTATACGTTTGAGTTGATAAGACAAAAAGAATGAAACAAGAGGGACTTAATACGACAAGAAGGAAACCTACAAAAAGATGGAGGGACTTGCTTGCAAAAGAAGTTTTATTTATTAGTCCTTCGTAGAGATTTGTAAACCCTAATCCTCTAGTATATAAAGAGGACATAGGTGTAGGTTTTAAATACAAGTCTTCCAATATGTAGTCGACTAAAGGTGTGTGTGTGTCCTAGGCGTATTGTCTTGTAAACGCCTAGGTAAGTTAGTTAGTTAGTTTATGGTGAATGAAACCTTTAGCAATAACATTAATGTTCTTATTATTCCGCTGTGTATTCATGTTTGTCTTTGTTATTATTATCCCTAGCTAAATTATAAACGATCTTAACATACTATATATAAAGGAAAAACCGAAAATTAACTAAAAGTGGAAATGTTGAAGACATATATTTCAAAAGAAAACTATTAACACACATCGAAAACCGGGTTGACCCGGGACACTTCAAACCCGGCGGGTTGACCCAGTTTAATTTGACTTGTTTTTTACCCAACCTGTCGGGTTGACTCGGTTTAAATCGACATGTTTTTTTGACCTGAACGTTTCAATCGGTTGAACTACCCGGGTCGAATCAGGTTTTAAATTTGACAAAATTATATGAGAAATGAAGAAGTCGTTGTGGAACCCGTGACAAATTTGAAAAAATGAGAGACCAAGTAATTGCAGTTTTTTGTTGTTTATTTTGCTTTGACACATGTACTTTGTCATTTGTATAATGTTATTTTGAAAAATGTTAGTCTTGCACCACTTAAGGGACTAGCATATATGAATCGTCTTTTAAAAGTTAATATATATTGTATAGCCGGTATATAAATAATGTTATGTAAGTTTATTAGAATCACAAAAGTTGAATAGTATTGTTATCTTTAGCGATAATTATTTATACCCCAAACAAATAGCTTTGAACAATGTTTAAATATCTATGCAAATTGATAGTACAATATGATCTTATTATAGTGATATTAAATTTGTAAGGTTACAATTTTAAAAGCCACACATCAAATGATAAACGCTACACATGTAAAAAAAATAGTTATCACTGCCTAAATTACTGACAAAATAAGAAAAAGCGGTCACACACGTTGGCTATACATCTAACCTACAATATAATATTGCTAACTACATAATACTGTTGCTTTTTGTAATGCTTGAATCTATTATTACTGAAATCATAATAACTTAAAACAATCCTATTAGAAATATACTCCCACACTTAGATCGACTTTATATAATTTTCTTGAAAACTGTATATTTCTGCTGCTATGCAATCACGCATAAGAATTATAGTTATTTGAAAATGATTATCTAACGCTACAAATACAGTTTGTTGAAAGAAACTTATAGGTCGTCGAAATTTTACAGAAAACTAGACACCGCTGTCGCTAGGCGCGGGTACTCGTCTAGTTTCTTAAATGAAAGAATACAAATTCTAAACTATAAACATGTGATTGAATTATTTATTAATTGTAAACGGATAAATGGTAAACATACGTGGTTTTCTCTATTCAGGTTATTTAGGGTGGGAGAGTATTTTGACTAAAATGTATGCGGTTTCACTAGGTTAATCCTAGGATCATTTCCGGCCCTTTCCTGGCCATTCTCAAACGTACACACCTATCGAGGTTTGAACCTTTGACCTCTTGTTTGAAAGCCAAAGACCTTACCAATAGGTCATTTGGTGATGGTTTTATCCATTAATCGTAAAAGTATACTATATATAATGTCTTACAATATAAGTACGTTATAGAAAAAAAGCGATAGTTTGATTGTTTGTGAAGTTACATTGTTAGGTGCAGTATGATTGTAACAAAAGTATATGTAGTTTAAAGTTTGATGTAGCACTGATTTAGGAATATTCAACTTTGGACATCAACTTTTTGTGATTTACATATGTATATTAGTGTTAACCGGTCGGTGGAATTATGTCGAGGTAGGGGTCACATAGAGTTAATGGAGTAATTTATCTATTGAGATATTCAATGTGAAAGAGAGAAAAAATATATATATATATAGTGATGCATATAATCTTTGAAAGTTTTAAAATTAGAAAATACCACACGTGAAATGATGAGTGAATTATTAGTAGGGAAATTGGCAGTTTCTGATCTTTACCTTCTACGAAATGCGATACCTACTTGCTAGATTATATTCCTAGTCGTTCTTTCCTATATTTATAAGAAAAATGGTAAATATTGTCTTAAGAGCATCAGGCGTGCAAGAGTCATTCGTCTCGCGTTATAGTAAAATGATTGTCATCTTAGCATTTTTTACTTATAACTCAAAACTTATAAATTAAACCAAAAATATCATATTTCCATCACTCGCGTTATAAGATACCTCATGACCCACACATAACCAATAAAACACAAACAAAAAACGAAAAAAAATAAAAACAAATATATGGCGTTGGCTAGTCCTAACGGCCACGGACGGATCTAGCATGGAAGAGTGGGGGCAGGCGCCCTTCATGGATAGCCGAAAAAATTGATATTTTAGTGTAATTTTCATTTAATTTTGACCTTTTTTCGAAAGTGACCCCCACCAAAAACTCAAATTGCCCCCCACTCACATACTAAAATCCAACATTTAACTCTTTAAAGCCTTATAAATCTTTCATGTCTAAGTAAATATACTCGATTTATCATTACGTTTCTAGTTTTTTCTTTCGCATTTTGTTGCTATCGTAAAATAAATAAATAAATAAATAAATAAATTTGCTCCCCACATTCTATTTTTCTGGGTCTGTCACTACTAACGGCGCCCAATCCTTATGGCGCGAAGAGAAGTGTCAGGCTCGAGTTATTAACTGGCATTATAGGATGGCGCCATCCCTTCTAGCCACCTATATCGGGTGCTCTAAAAGTTATTATAAGACATTGAAATATGCATTGAATATTTGTACCTTAATAATAAATCACTAACCCTGCACCACCACTTATCCATCTTTTTAACTTATCTATACTACATTTAAAAGAAAAACAGTCAAACCTTGAAAAGTAAAATGTTAAAAGTCAAATGTGAGAAAAATGTATGGTTTAATTAATACTCTTATTAAAACACCTCATTACTCAAAATACAATAACTTATTCACATTATACAACCAATTAAAATCGTATCTACCAAATTAAAAACAATCAATTAAAATATCCTTTACTAAAAAGTACAATAAAATTTTCACACTATACAATTTAAACAATCTACAACATAATCCAAAATATAAAATAGTTAAACACACTAATTAATGTTTTATTTTAAAACACCATAAAATAAAAAGTACATGTTATTATACACATTATACAAATTAATAAAATATCTCTACTACTTATAATACATGGATGCATCTCTCTCATAAAAAATTTCAGACTTTCAGACTTGCAACAAATTGAGCATGATGTACAACACTTGAAAGCACATCATTTTCAGACTTACAACCAAATAAGCATAGTATACAACATATTAATGCACATATTAAAAAGACAAAACACCACTTTAATGCTATTAATGTGGTCAAAAAATACAATTAATGCAGTTATTAAAACACCCTTTACATAAGAAATACATATTATCAAGCATATTGTACAACCAACTTAAACACAATTCCTGCATTAAATGTCACTAATACAAATAATAAAGGACATTATAAAAATATTCAAGCCCGAACGGGCAACGGGCCAAACGGGCTCGAGCCCGAACGGGCCAAACGGGCTCGAGCCCGAACGGGCACGGGCCAAACGGACACGGGCCAAACGGGCTCATGTTATACGAATCGCTTTAAAAAAAAAACCCAAAAAGACAAAATAAATTTCTTAGTTAAGGATTAAAAATATGTCACATGAAATTCTTGATATCTGTAAATTTATGAGCATATCATACAAACTAACAAGTTGATGGTACTTATAGTTTATCGGACCGGATCAACGGGCTCAACCGGGAACCGGTGTCGCTACCGGTTCGGCTAACCAATAAAAGCCATCAAAAAATGAACCAGAGAGGAGTCGTTGAAACCGATACAAACTGGCGAACCAGGTTTCATCGAGATCTATTTCTCCGGTTAATCGTCACATGGTACCCGCCACTGCAACGCGCGGGTACCATGCTATACTATATATAAAGGAAAAACCAAAAAGTAAAAAGTGAAAAGTTGAAACTAAAAAAAGAAATGTTGAAAATATATATTTCAAAAGGAAACTATTAATATAAATCGAAAACCGGGTTGACCCGGGACGCTTCAAACCTGGTGGGTTGACTCGGTTTAATTTGACCCGTTTTTACCCAACCCGTCGAGTTGACTCGGTTTAAATCGACCCGTTTTTCGACCGAACGGTTCAACCGGTTGAACCACCCGGGTCGAACCAGATTTCAAAACATTATGTTTAATTCCCAAAACTTCAATCTTTTATTATTTTACGTTTATATCCCATAAAAAAATTTAACACAAACAATATGTCGCTATAAAATCCCGTTACTATATACGGGTACTCGTTTAATAAATAAAAAAAGTTACAAATAGTAAAACCCTATTCATAATACCTGCTTTAAACAAGTTCAATTAATATGTAGTAATTCACTCATATCAATTTGTTACGTGGTGACTCTACAAAGTTTTTAGAACAAATTCTCAAAATGGAAGAAAATTTTGGGTTGTGTTCATTAAAAGGTAAAAAATAACACTTTTTTTATATATAATTATTTGCGAATGTGTAACTCCACTAATTTGTTGACACGTGTCTAAACAAAAAGTACAATCCTAATCATTTGCAAGTACCATCACTATTAAATCTTGTCCACGTGCTATTTGACCTTTTTAAAGCGAACGGTTCATGTGCGAATGTGCGAATGGAAATCTACTTTATTGAGAAGGAACAAGAATATCTATTTTTTTCATGACTAAAATCTTATACTTTTTACTTTTCTTACTTTATTTGGAAGGAACATGCCTATTTGAATGTTTGTATACAAAATACACCACACTTTTAACACTTTGACAAACACTTTAACAAATCTTTTTATAAAAATAAATACACTTTTAACCTTTACATAAAAATTAAAACAACATTTTTAACACTTCTTTACCCACCCCACCAACACACGCACACAATAACCGATCAAAAACAAGATGCTCACTCATGGAAGGGTATGCAAGAAAGGGCGAGGCATACTAAGCAGACGAGTGAGCGTTTTGTTTTTGATCGGTTACTGTGTGGGTGGGTAGATAAGTGTTAAAAGTGTTGTTTTAATTTTTATGTAAAGGTTAAAAGTGCGTTTAATTTTTATTAAAAGATTTGTTAAAATGTTTATCAAAGTGTTAAAAGTGTGTTGTATTTTGTATACAAAAATTCAAATGGGCATGTTCCTTCCTAATAAAGCAAGAAAAGAAAAAACTATAAGATTTTGTTCCTGAAAAAGTAGATATTCTTGTTCCTTCACAATAAAGTAGATTTTCATTCGCACATAAGCCGTTCGCTGATTGGTTGCTTTTTGTGACAGCCAAGGTCTGAACATTGTCCCACTTCCCTAAAGTCACGAAAGGATGAGACGGAATAACGTGTAATTTCAGAATCGTTCATAAGCTTTCCCTTGACTAATATAAAAGTAATAAAAAATTTCACTTCGAATTTCGGACCTAAATTGACTATTTGTGAAAAAAAAGAGAAAAGGCGGACAAGATTTAATAGTGATGGTACTTGCAAATGATTGAGATTGTACTTTTTGTCTGGACACGTGTCAACAAATTAATGAAGTCGCGCATTCGCATATTCACACATGACCATTTGAGAAAGATGTGTTATTTTTGTACTTTTTGATGACCACATCTCAAATTTTTATCCCTTTTTAAAAATTTGCTCCTGTTTTTAAATAGGATTAGGTTATAGAGATACCCCTAAGATAAAACTACCTTCCTTTTTTTTTTTTTTTTTTTTTTTTTTTTTTTTTTTACAACTACAAATTTAAAAATGCGGATAAAAAGTATAAAGCTTAAATACAAAATAAATTTTGATTTCAAGCTATTTTTAAAAGTATTTTTTTAAACAATACACTGAACCTAGAGAAAAAAGTAAGTTAAAACTTATTTCTAGGTAACGATATCTAGAGTCGCTTTATTTTGGATACCCAAAAAAAGCTGCTTACTAATGAACAATATCTGACCGTCAGATCAAAGTGACAAAATTTAAGAATAAAAAACACGGAGGGACAACTTTTGCCAATTCAGTAAACTTACCCCACCCAACCCAACCCCCAAACCTCTCACTTTATCCAATTTCAGTATTAACAAATTTCACTTTCTCTCTAACCAAAATCAAAAACTACTATAAAAATTCAAAATCAACTACTTTTAACCGTTAAAATCAAAGAAAAAAACACAAAAATGGAAGAATCATCGAGTGCATAAGCAGATCCATAAAAAAAACGGTTAAAAATGAACCTACTGAGTCTCGAGATGAAGGTATGATGCTTCCGGCTAATTATTTAGTTGTTTTATTAGAATCTCTAGTGATTTTGTACTTATTTATGAATATTATTGCTACGTATGAAGATTTTTGTGTATTTTTTGTTGATTTTATATGTTTATTGAAGGATTGTTATAATAAATTGATGAATATTGTTATAAACTACAGAAAAATGAATTCGTTTCGGTGTGCTTTTTATTGTGATTGTGACATGCTTTTGGTTGTGTTTACATTTGGTTGAGTGTCTGAGTAAAATACTTTGTATACATGGATGCACACCAAGTGTTTGATAAAATGTGTGAGTGAAAAATATCGTACGTGTAGTATCACCAGTGATATTTGAAGATGAACTGTATATATGTATTATCACTAGTGATATTTGTATTATCACTTGTAAAATTTTTGTTTATTTGATAGGTTTTTTTGTTTACTTGTTAAGATTTATTATATGTAATGTATAGTATCACTTTTGATATTTTGTTGTTATTGTTTTGTAATCATAGTTAAAAAAAAAATTGCTAAAAGTTTTGATGATATACTATTTACTGTGAGTAAATGCAGTTCTATCATCAATCAAATTTTTGACTCCATCTCCAGAGATTCATAAAAGTAAAGGTATATTGTAACGTATAAGCATGTCTCCTTTAGAAGAATTAACTGTGATAAAACCCTGAATGTATGTGGCGTACTTGATTTAACAGTTAGCTTATGTGTTATATCACCAGTGATATATACACATTCAGTAGAATGTGTATGTATACTTTCAGTAGAATGTTATAATGGTATATCTAAAAACACGGATATTTATTCTACAATATGAAAATTTGCTGTTTTTGTAGATTTTAGTAGTTTATTAAGGAATTGTTGTGAAAGTTAGATGACTATTGTGATAATATGGGAGACTTAATAGGCTAAAATAAATATTGTGACTGTAACATGCTTTTGTTAGATTTGTGGTAGATATATGTGCATAATGGATTGATTGGGCATGCTTCGATATGTTTAAAAGCGGTATTTGACTATAGTATTAGTTGGTAGTATATCACCTATGATACAACAGTTGCAATGATTGCTTATTGTTAGTATATCACCTGTGATACAACAGTTGCAACGATTGCTTATTTGTAGTATATCACATGTGATACAACAGTTGTAATGATTGCTTATTGGTAGTATATCATCTGTGATACAACAGTTGTAATGATTGCTTGTTGGTAGTATATCACCTATGATATTTGATGACGTATACTTATTCAATTTATATATCACGTATGATATTAAAAAACAATGAACTATTCATACACTAACATGATATATATTTTATGCATATTTGAATATCAAGAATAAAAGAAGAAGAAAAAAAGCAAGGGTTGAAGGTGAAAGGAAAAAAACCTTTGCTAAAAAAACAACAAAGTCAAGCTGAAGAAGTGAACAAAGGAACAACATCATCACCGACAACACTAACAATACCAAGCAAATTAACAAAATCCGCTGCTAGACATTTAAGCTTAGAAAACACACCAAGAACAAAAACAGAAACAGATACACCACCAACAACTACTGAAAGAAACATCTGTGATATCACCTGTGATATAACAGGATCTAAACCACCAACACCACAAAACAGTAATTGTTGAACTTAAAACAGTGAATGCATGTAAGAAAGCAAAGACAGTTGCAGATAAAAAAGAAGAGGAAATGAAGAAGAAGAGGCTGCAAACTAAAAAGAATGAAATGAGAAATAAGACAAAATGAGGGGATGCTCATAAAGCTGGCAAGAAGAAAGTTGTAGAAAATAAAAAGACAAAAGCATCAATTAGTAATTTTCTTTTGCTACTTAAATTGTAATTTTCTCTTGCTACTTAAATAGTAAACAATGGTAATTTCTATTCAGTCGTAAACAATGCTTTTGGTTTATCTGAATATAACCTTCTTTCGGTAATTTTATTAGAGTATCACAAGTGATATTAATAAAAAGTCACTTAAAAATACTGTTGACTTCATGTACAAAACTATGAAAATAAAAACATGACACATTCTCAAAATCAAACAAGAATATGATTAATTAAGCAATGCTTTTGAGTAACATAACGATTAGGAAAAAAAAAGATGTGAACATATATATATCAATTAAAGAATAATATCACAAGTGATACATGTCAGAAACAAGTAAAAACAAATAAACACATAAATGATGTAAACATTTCATCATTTTCATGCTTTATCACAAGTGTTAAAAATGACACTCATAAACTCAGAAAGACCTCATAAAAATTAATTCCAACTATTTATCACAAGAGATACATAACTTCTAATTTATGACAAAAGACGGGGCTTGGAACCACGAAGCTCAGCTGCAATTGTTGTTCACATAGCACCATCTTGACCAGTTACGATGATATTCGGATAACGCACAAAAGCTTTCTTGAATGCTTGGAGTAACCATACACAAGATTCAGTAGTTTCGTTCTTAAGCAGACCAGAACCAACAGTAACACATCTCCAGTGATTGTCAATTGCAGTAAAAGGCACAAAAACCATCATGTACCTGGAAAGATAAATATCTCAGGTGATACTATATACAAAATGTACAAAAAACAATGAAATCTCACAAGAGATATTACAAATTAAAAAGCATACTTGTTTGTTTTGTATGTGACATAAAAAGAGACAATATCATCAAACCAAAGAATCAACAACAACTGCAGCTGTAGTTAAAAAAGCACAACAACTCCACAAAACAAATTGAAAAAGCTCAAACAACTTTGATATCGCCTGTGATATCATAATATCCTCCATTGCCACAATTGATTCAATAAAATAAAAGAAAGCTGACACACCTGTGATATCATAGGTGATATCATATTTGATATCAACTGTGATATCACTTGTGATATCAAATGTGATATCATATTTGATATCACTTGTGATACAATTGAGAAACCAACAATACAGAAAATCAAAAAGGATAAAAACCTAACCTCAAGTACAACAAACTGGGTCTTTTTATCTTTTGCAATTAACCGAATTACATGATTTCAAACAGGGTTTAAGTTGTAATCAACAACCTTTCTTTTGAACTTTTCAAGTGGCCGAATATATGCAATCACATAAGGATTAGACTTCCCAATCATTTCCATGTTTTTCAAATTATTTGCCTTCACAATTGTTAAGGTAAGCAGTCCTTGTGGCTTAAGCTCTAGGTCACTGCGCAATTATCGAACAATACATCAAATTTGCATCACTTTAGATATAGAGTGATGGAGAAAGCAAAATACAAAATGCACTAAAAATAATTCAAAACAAAGCCATTCAGAAAAATGAAAATAAGCATCAACTAATGCAACATAGGATATGATTACTCATTTAAAATAACTAAAGTGCAATTTGATTAATTCCCCAAAGATTGTTTATTCAAATACATATTTTTGATTTTGTTACATATATGAAATGATGGACAAACAGGAACATGTGATTGCTTCTCAACTTGTGCATCATTTTCTTAGGAATTTTGTCAAACATCTTCCATGCATCAAATTTCCATCAATTCAGCAATCCCAAAATGATATCATACTAAAACCTAATGCTACTCACAATCTAAAACATAAACATAAAGTATCAAATAAACAAAATTTCACAAATGATAGTACAAATATCACTGGTGATAATACACATATACAGTTCAACTTCAAATATCATTAGTGATACTACACGTACGATACATAGCAGATTCGAAACAACAATCAGGCATAAAAACAGCATTCAAATGCAGTTAAAAATAAAAATTCAACTAACAACTTAATTAATAAGCAGAATTACATGAGCAGATAACAAGATTATCAAACATTTTTCACTCGCACAATTCATCAAACACTTGGTGTGCAACTTAATAAGAAGGAATGTTAACAACTTGATCAACATAATTAACAACCGATCAACAACATTATCAACCGCAACAACATCAATCAAATGAGCTTCTGAAACAAGGTCCATTCAAATCAAAAGAAGACATAAAAAAGGATGATATGATCGGGAGGTGATGATGAGATGATGATCGGAATGGTGATGGTGATGGTTGATGACGTATAGTCTGGTATCGGGTCATAAACCCGACCACAACCCAATACTAACAAGCCCGGTACGACCTGGGCCATTTTCAATAACGGTTTGGGCTCACGAAAGCCCAAGCCCAAATCTATTTATGGATTAGATATGTGATATCTTCTAAAATAAGAAGATAATCATTCCCGACCGACTTTGGCGGGATACGCCGAAGGTTGGGGAACACGGAACCAACAAGGATTCCGTGCGTATATAAGGGGAATCATATCCCTCGTTTAAGGTACGATCTCATAACCCTAAAACTCCTTAAACCCTAAACCGATTACTCACTCTCACGCCGGAGGATAATCGTGGGAGACAATCCCACGATAAGCCTAACGGTGTTTCTTGTCTCTTAGTGCGCAGGTCTCAAGCAGCAATTCTCAATTGGTACGAGAACCGGAGCTCCAAATCAGGAACGTCCAACTTTTGTATCAACAAGTGGCGCCATCCGTGGGACCCTACACTAAGAATCGACACTAGAATGACAAAACACGGCAATCAGCGATCGCAGTCAGATCTTATGGGGAAGAAATCGCAGAGTGGACTAACCCCTAAGCAGACCTCTGGGACAACCAGCGCTGCTAAAAATAAGGGGTTAGGTCAAGACTTGATCTTCCCTCTGGTAGAACCGCACTCGGGAGTAACCCAAGTCACTACAACCACCACGAGTGGAGTAGACCCACTGCGCACTCGGGAACAACCCGTCTTTACTACTCCCTTCCAATCGGTGCTAGAAACTGACTTGACAAAGGAACCAGAGGCACCAAGTCGGGATAAAAACGCAGCGGTAGAAACAAACGCACTCACTTTCGAGGGAGTCGCGCCAGAATTAGCACCAGAAACCTTCGTATCCCAAAACTACGAAGCATTGGCTGCCCTCATGCAAGAGGAAGAGAAGAATAGATCAAGGCGGAACCTGAAAGCCCGACTCAATTTCGATTCGGAATACGATACCTCTCCACCGCGCCAAAAGAAGGAAAAGCGCAGGGGAAGCGGTCATAAAACCCCTGTATTCAACAGAATCGGGAGGAGGATCGAGGGTGATGAGACATCCCACTCGCAACACATGAGTGATAGTGATAAAGAAGAACGGCGTACCAGTGTCTACGCCAGACTGGGTAGCCGTAGAGTACATGATAGACTGGGGCGAAAGTATTCCCCAAGTGAAAGCCCTTCAGATCCAGACTATGAGTCAGATTCTGAGGAAGGCCGGCGCAAGCGCCGTAAGAAGGTAAATTCATCTTCTGACAACTCCTCGGACAACGAGGATAGTGATACAGGGCATTGGAAATCCAGAAGCAGACGCGATAGCCAAGAGGAAGACATGTCTCTCCCATGGCGCCGTCAGAAAGTGGATGCGTTCACCAGACGCATTAGTGATTTCTCTGAGAACAAGAAAAGGCGCATGCCCGCAAATGTTAAAACCTATGATGGGACAGGCGATCCTGATGATCACCTAAAAATTTTTGAATCAGCCGCGACCATCGAAAACTGGCCACAACCAGTTTGGTGCCACATGTTTAATTCCACACTGGTGGGAAGCGCGCGGAACTGGTTCAACAAACTCCCACGAAGGAGCGTGAATGGTTTTGAAGAGTTGAGAAAGGCGTTCCGCCTAAATTTTACTCAACGCAAAAAGTGTGCTAAAAATCCTGTCGAACTCGCCAGGGTAAAACAGAACCAGGGAGAATCCACGAGCGCGTTCATGGAACGCTTTAAAGACGAATGCATGCAGGTTAAAGCATGCCCGGAAGTCTTAAAGATCTCGGGCTTCATGAATGGGATTAATAACCCAGAACTCATCAAGAGGTTAAACGACAAGATCCCTGAGACCTTTGATGAACTCATGAAGCGCTCTCGGTCTTTTGTCCAGGGAGAGGCCGCTGCAGCGGATAGTAAAAAGAACTATTCGAGTTACCGGTCACAGGAACAACCTGGGAGACAATCCAACGACCGAGGTAATAACCGTAATAGAAGCTATCGCAACCAGAGGAGCGGCAGGGACAGAGATAATGACAGGTATACTCCCCTGATCAAAACACCAAAGGAAATACTCGCAGCGGAAGGTGCGAACTTCCCAAGACCACCGCAGATGCGTACACCAGAAGATCGGCGCACTGGGAATGGATACTGTGACTACCATGCGCAAAAGGGTCACACCACTAACGAGTGTGTCCAGCTGCGCCAACTCATCGACAAGATGGTCAAAGGGGGCAGGCTGGACCACTTAGTTAAAAACATTAAAGAGGGAAGAGATAAGCAAAAGAATGAAAGCAAGAAGGAGACACCCAAAGATAAGGCCGACACAATCTATATGATACAGACGTGGCAACGAACCACCAGACAGAAGGTCAGCCAAGAGTTTTCCCGAAGAAGTGAAATCTCTTTCCCTACTTTAACTGCGGACAACGCAGCATCAGAGCCCCTCACCATTGAAATTAGTGCGGGTGGTCACGACATACACCGCATGTACATCGATGGTGGGGCATCGGCAAATATTATGTATGAGCATTGCTTTAAAAGACTACGACCTGAAATACGTAGTCAGTTAAATCTGGTCAACACCGCACTCACCGGTTTCACAGGTGAGAAGATATGGCCCATGGGCCAACTGCGATTGCTAGTCAGCGTTGGCAACGCAGAGCACTCTACGACAACCTGGATGGATTTCATGGTGATCAAATCCCCTTCATCATATAATGGCATTATTGGGAGACCCGGGATATCAGCCATGCGCGCGGTGCCGTCAACAGCGCACGGGATGCTTAAATTCCCAGTTGAAGGGGGCATTGTCACTCTTTACAATGCCACGGTGCCAAACAGAGAATGTAACACGGTTACATGCGAAATGAAACCAATCCCGAAGCAGTGCGCGGCCAAAATCCCCAACTTTAAGGTCGCAATTCACCCAGAGTATCCAGACCAGGAGATAACCATTGGAGGGTCATTGTCGGACAACGGCAAAGCGGCTGTGTGCGCGCTCCTACAAAAGAACGTGGATATTTTCGCATGGGAGCCCAAACACATGACTGGAGTACCACGCTCGATCACAGAGCATAAACTTAGAATCCGACAAGGATACTTACCGATACGCCAGAAGAAGCGTGGCCAAGCTCCAGAGAGGGCGCAGGCAATTCTGGCAGAGGTACAGAAATTAGTTAAAGTGGGAATTATGCGTGAAGTCTATTACCACGACTGGCTTTCTAATCCAGTAATGGTCAAGAAAAGCGACGGTAGCTGGCGAATGTGTGTAGACTTCACCGACCTTAATAAAGCATGCCCACAGGACTGCTATCCATTACCAGAGATAGATTGGAAAGTAGAGTCCTTGTGTGGATACCCGTTGAAATGTTTTCTCGACGCGTACAAGGGATATCACCAGATACAAATGGCTCAAGAAGACGAGGAAAAGACAGCGTTCCACACAAGCCAAGGCGTTTACTGTTACACAAAAATGCCGTTTGGCTTGAAAAATGCGGGTGCCACTTATCAGCGGTTGGTAGACAATGCCTTCGAAAAACAGGTGGGCCACAACCTGGAAGTCTATGTGGATGACCTGGTCATTAAAAGCCATACTGAAAAGGAACTGGTGCGCGACATAGAAGAAACATTCAAAACTCTACGCGAGATTAACATGAAGCTAAATCCGAAGAAATGCACCTTCGGCGCTACCGAAGGCATGTTCTTAGGGTACCTGATAGAACCTGATGGCATAAAACCTTGTCCAGAAAAGACAAAGGCGGTAATTGAACTTCCCTCACCACGCACGCTGAAGGAAGTCCAATCCCTCAATGGAAAACTGGCCGGCCTCAACAGGTTCCTATCTAAATCAGCAGAAAAGTCATTGCCTCTTTTCAAAACACTCAAGAAGTGTATAAAAAAGGGTGACTTTCGGTGGACAACGGAGGCGGAAGAAGCTTTTACCACACTCAAACAGCATCTAGCAACGCTCCCGACACTCGTGGCAACCCGACCAGGGGAAGAGCTGATCATGTATTTATCAGCAACTCATGGGGCAGTCAGCGCAGTGCTACTAACAGATAGGGACTCGGTGCAAACCCCTATCTATTTTGTCAGCAAAGCTCTCAAGAAGACGGAGATGAACTATAGTGCCATGGAAAAATTGGTCTTGGCATTAGTGTTTGCCGCCAAGCGACTGCGCCGGTACTTCCAAGCGCACCCGATAGCGGTAATCACAGATCAAGCCATCAAGCAGATCATCTCCAAACCCGATGCGTCAGGACGACTCCAGAAGTGGAGTGTGATGCTAGGCGAACATAACATCTCTTACAGACCACGTACCGCAATAAAAGGACAAGTTCTGGCGGACTTCATCATCGAGAAGCCAGATACTGACGAGGTACCTACACCAAGCGAGAAAGCACTACAAGATCCATGGATTTTGTTTACAGACGGGTCCTCATGCGTGGATGGCTCAGGAGCTGGCCTTATTCTCACAAACCCAGAGGGAATGGAATTCACTTACGCACTGCGTTTTGAATTTACCTCGACAAACAATGAGGCAGAATATGAAGCCCTGATCGCTGGACTACGCATTGCAGCTCGAATGGGTGTACGTAACTTGGAAGCAAATGTGGACTCCCGACTAGTGGCCAACCACGTGTTGGGTGAGTACGTGGCCAAAGAAGAAAATATGATTCAGTATCTTGAGAAGACTAAGACACTGATCAAAGGCTTTGACAGATTTACTATCAAGCAAGTCCCTAGAGGAGAAAATCGCAAAGCAGATGCACTGAGCAAGATCGCCTCGACAAGCTTCGCACACTTATCCAAGCAAGTGCTGGTGGAAACACTGAAAAGCAAGTCAATATCGGAGATGGAAGTCTCCGCAGTCATAGAGGAGGATGGTCCTACATGGATGACACCAATTGCAGAATTCTTAAGCAAAGGGACATTACCCCAAGAACAGACAGAAGCTCGCAGAATACGGCGCACAGCGCAGAGATTCGAATTGCGCGACAACATACTGTATCGACGTTCTTTCCTCCAACCATGGCTTCGATGCGTCGGCCCCGTACAAGCAAATTATGTGCTGCGGGAAATCCATGAGGGTTCATGTAGCATGCACGCAGGACCACGGTCTGTTGTAGCACGAGCCATGCGATCGGGATACTACTGGCCAACCATGCATAAAGATGCGCGGGATTTGATAAGGAAGTGCAATGATTGCCAAGTCCACAGACCCGTACCGCGCAAACCACAACATGAGTTAACACCAATCACGGCGCCGTGGCCATTCTACAAATGGGGCATTGATATCGCTGGTCCTTTTCCAATAGCAGCAGGCGGTCTCAAGTTTCTCATAGTAGCTATAGACTACTTCACCAAGTGGATCGAGGCAAAAGCAGTGGCGACAATTACTGGCAACCAGGTGAAACGCTTTGTCTGGGACAACATAGTATGCCGCTTCGGATTACCTGGAGAAATCATCTCGGATAACGGGAAACAATTCTGTGACAACCCCTTCAAAGATTGGTGCGAAAAGTTAAACATCACCCAACACTTTGCGTCGGTTACGCACCCACAAACCAATGGTTTAGTCGAACGCGCAAATCGAAGTCTGGGTGAAGGAATCAAAGCACGTTTGGACAAGCACAAAGGTAGGTGGGTTGAAGAACTTTCACATGTACTATGGGCGCACCGCACCTCAGTTAAAACCAGCACGGGGGATACCCCCTTCTCTCTCGTATACGGGACAGAAGCCGTTATACCAACTGAGATCGGCATGCCAACCATCCGCACCGCGGAGATCAATGTGACTACAAACGACGACGACAGACGTGTCGACTTGGACCTACTGGAAGAAAGACGCGAACGCGCGGCCATACGGGAGGCAAGGTCAAAGTCAAAAAGGAAAGGATACTATGATGCCAAGGTACGCAGTGTTTCATTCAGACCAGGCGACTTTGTCTACCGCGCCAATGAGGCAAGCCACGCTGAGGATACTTACAAGCTCGGACCAAAGTGGGAAGGACCTTATGAGGTTACTGAAGCAACAGGCACAGGCGCGTACAGGCTACGAGGCTTGGATGGTCGTGACCTCCCACGCACATGGAACATCAGCAACCTCAAGAGGTGCTACCTGTAAGAACAGTTACGGCACAGCGCACAGACGCTCCACACTCTCAGTGCTCAATAAACATTCATGTATTCAGTTTTTATTTTTCATATTTACTGTTTCTTTTGTTATTTCTTGATAAACTTGCAAGTATTAATAAAACGTCGCGGTTTCTAGCTAACTCCGCGACATATTTTAAGTTGTTATTTCCATATACTGTATGTCTTAACAATTTTTTCTTTCTTGCCCACGATGGCGTGCATGCACTACATATAAACCCACGATGGTAAAAGGATAAGTTGACCTACTAACTAACTTGTTGAGTAAGAGGGTTGCAAACCCATCAATACCGGATCACGCATCCTTGTTAAACACCTTATTCTCAAGACGTTGGAATAAGCTATGTGCGCATCCCACGATGGTCGCGCAGCAATGCACACGTGCACGTTTAACAACTTAGGAACCAAGACATTTGATTCCTTAATGAAATATTTCCAGTACGCTGTGAACTATAACATACACGATTATGATCAAGTACTTAGAATTATTTTCCAAGTATGCTTAGGATCTTCATACATGATTATGCATTTCCTACATTCGCATTGGCTTACACGTTTGTTTCTTTGGCAACAAATACATCTTTCACGCAAAGATACACAGATACGTTTATATTGCACGTATCTACAACAAAAAAGAAACTTATTCATAACTACGAGTTATTACAAAAGACATTGAACATGTCAACTACCAGCTGTTACAGCGTTTAAGTGCAGAAGTACCAGTGTGACTCGTTGCTTCTTTGGCTACGCCAACGTCCTTCAACGTACCTGTATCCTGACGAGATACGGTGGCCACGCTTACGGGCACCCCATCAGACCTTGGCAAGTGGGCCGCACCAACCCCACACAAAATGGCCTTACCTGCGATACCCTTTTTCTTAGCAAGACGGGTCGCATGCGCCTCCAAGACCTCCTTTAGAGGTACCTCTTTTTCCAATGCAAAGGGATTCTGACTATCCCTGGGACGCGCAAAGACAGGAACTTGGAGCTGCGACCCATGGGGATTCAAATAAAAGTCCGGCGGTGCTTCGACATCCTCAGTACGATGACGCGCCAAAGTCAACCCTGTCATAATCACATTTATTGGGTAATCTTGATCGCGCTCAAGCTCTGATATCATTGGCAGCTCCAAGTCTTTCATTTTCTGCATGGCAGCGACCAAGTGATCATATGACTCAGAATCATACTCAGGTACCTTATCCAGTGGTGCCTTCAACAGTTCTGCCTCGTGGAGCTTTTCAATTGCTTCTGATTTGCCACGCTCCAGAGCACACTGCACTACCTCCCCGAAGGCATTGACCACCTCTGGCGATTCCAGGGTACTCAGGGCAGCTAGGCGCAGACCGTGGCCTATGAGCCACCTGCGCTCAGCTATCACAGACATCAGCTGCGGATACAACTCCTCGTCATACTCGATGCTTAGCTTACGCAGCTTTGCCTCTTGCACCTCTAAGGACCAGCTCACAGTCTCTCCAAGCTCCCCTAACTGCGCAAACATTTTGTCCTTACCCTGTTCTAGATGTTTCAAGGCCCAGCAGCACGCAGACTTGTACCTGGCAGCCTCAGCACGCTCCTGACTTATTTGACACATTAGTGCCATCTTGTCCTCAGCCTGTTTTTGCGCATATGCGCTGAGCTCACTAGCCTCTGCACGAGCGCTATCCAGTTGCGCTTGGGTGCTTGCCAGCTGCGCCTCCAACAGAGCTATTGTTTGATCCTTCTTTGAGCTTTGGTCCTCCCCACCAGATACTTGATCTTTCAGCTTCACAATTAACGAAGCCTGATGAGCGGAGACTTGAACCAATTCTTCAACTAATTGACCCAGAGGCACATCTGCGTCAGCTTGGTTTTCATTATCCTGGCTCGGCGGCTCAGAATGCGCTGCCTGTGTTGAACTCGCCTTGGGAGGTGATTCTATGACCTGCTCCATCCTGCGAATTATCACCAGCGCAATGTTAGAATCACAAATAGCACATTCACCAACTAACAAAAGGTTATACATGTATGGTTTTACTTACTTTGGCTCCGCGTCATCAGCAGATGGGTGCGACGATGCTTCATCAGTGGAGGACAACTCCACAGTCTGAATCACGGGACGTTTCTTCCTTGAAGGACCCGCATCATGATCTCCTCGGGTCCTTTTGCGACTAAGCGCAACTTCTTCTTCTTCTTCCTCTTCAGGATGAGCTACGGCTACGAGCGGTGACTGCGCCATCAGCGGAGCCACCTCAGGATTGGGCCGGCTTTGCAGAGGCGTTGCCTCCACCGCAACGGAGGAACTGGTCCCTGTATCCCCTGCAGTCAGTTCCATGACACGCCCTGCAGTCGCAGCTAATATTGGCTCCTCGTCCTCCCTCAACGGTCGTACTCCTGTCCTCACGGCTGTGGGCTTCGCTAGCTGTACAACTGTAAACAGATCCATCTCTGCGCAAGACAAAAACACATATACACACAAGTTATATTATGCGCAACATGTACGGAAGATTGTTCTTACAATATTTACACACTGAAGTACGGAGGAACAAGTACCCACCCTGGCCATTGGCGTCTAAGAATATAGGGATCTCATCTTCAGGGCCATAATAATTACGGCTGATTCCCATGTGCACCAAAAATCCCTCAGGATATGCACTGATGGGGATGCGGTTTGCATTTATTAGTTCCGCATCCTCGACGTTATACGACCCAGGCACTGGGTACTCATCCCTCTGTAGCGTTCCCTTGGTATAAAAATCATAATTCCAAGGAAAACATGTATCATCTACCCAGAAGAAGTATTCCCTCCAATTCCTAAGCGCATCTAACTTATCTGTGTAGCACTGTAATCTACCCGCGCGTTTTGAAAAGGATACCCACCCATGCGCCCATGTGGTGTGATAAAAAGCGCGGAAGAGGTGGATGGTGGGATTAATCCCAAGCAAACGGCAATTTACTTCGAAATTAGTAATTTTGGCCGCGCCGATGCAGTGTAACTGCGATATGTGTAACGTATAATAGTTTAACACATCGCACAGAAAGCGTGATAGGGGCACACGTTGATTCGCAAATTCGAATAACCGTGTGTATACGCCCACTTTCCCTTCGGGGAAATCCGCAATTGTGGCTCGCGCATCCGGAACCGCTGGATGCACGTCCCGGGGTATAAAATAATCTGAGGAAAATTCCATCAGATCGATCAAATTAAGGTCGGAGGTAAAGTCAGACAACTGTTTCACCATGATGATATACTTTTTTGCTATATCGCACGCGCGATTACCTCTGTGGTTGTTTACTTTTGGGATAACGACTCTTGAAATGCTTTAGAAATGGCGGATGGTGTTTTTACTGTGAGGAATTCGGTGAAAATGAATCGCCAAGTTATATACTCCTTCTCTTCCACACGATTGGCGACACGTGGATTCCACTAGTCTTCATTGTGTGGTTGAGATGGCTTGATGTGACAACGGGGCAGTAACTTTCCCCCGATTAACGAGGCATTACCTATTCACTTGGATGTCTCGATACATTGCACCTACGGGTAGGTGTATGGCTTCTTGGATACGTTTCGTACGTTACTTGTTTTTTGGACTACGGTCATTAGTCTAGCATCCGCAGTTACGCACTGCGCATACTAGACTGGGGGGACATGATGACGTATAGTCTGGTATCGGGTCATAAACCCGACCACAACCCAATACTAACAAGCCCGGTACGACCTGGGCCATTTTCAATAACGGTTTGGGCTCACGAAAGCCCAAGCCCAAATCTATTTATGGATTAGATATGTGATATCTTCTAAAATAAGAAGATAATCATTCCCGACCGACTTTGGCGGGATACGCCGAAGGTTGGGGAACACGGAACCAACAAGGATTCCGTGCGTATATAAGGGGAATCATATCCCTCGTTTAAGGTACGATCTCATAACCCTAAAACTCCTTAAACCCTAAACCGATTACTCACTCTCACGCCGGAGGATAATCGTGGGAGACAATCCCACGATAAGCCTAACGGTGTTTCTTGTCTCTTAGTGCGCAGGTCTCAAGCAGCAATTCTCAATTGGTACGAGAACCGGAGCTCCAAATCAGGAACTTCCAACTTTTGTATCAACAATGGTGATGATCAAAAGTGAGAGCAGATTGGGAGAAAAACACACAGTAACTGTGAATGAAAAAAAATAAAGCGAATGAAAAAAAAAAGGAAGAAGAAAAAGCTTTATATAGTTGAGAGAATTAAGGTTAAGCATAATAAATTTTAGGTTAATATTCATCATTAAATCAAAATAGATGAATGGTGAGTATTTATCCATTGGTAAGTATCAAAATAAAAGTAAGTAAATGAAAATTCCTCACGATATCTAAAATATTTATCTTTTTTGCTAAAACAAAACACATGTAATCCAGAGTGAAAATTAGGAAAGTTATCTCTTCTAAAACAACTATAAATATATTACAAAATTTTAACATATTAATATGAAATATATTATTACAATTTTTTATTCAAAAGAGAATATGTGAGTACGTATGTGAATGGAGATTATGATGCGTTTGGTTTGTCCTTATCAATCACAATGGGTATGGGTATTGATATAGAATAGAATGATAGTTGATGGTATGAAGAAACCACCCATACACATCATATATGAGGAAACCTTCATATATGGGTATCCTCATTCCATTGTGGTGGGCCCCATAACCAACCAAACAACATCAATGACTTTCAAAGTCATAGCCCCATACCCATACACCCCAACCAAACGGACCATGACTCAAATAATGGCGGCAGCCAATGTTGACTAAAAGCCACCCCATACACACGTGGAAAATTTAAACGTATTACTCCGTATTTTAGTTTTATCAACTAGTATATACAGTACTCAACATTTTTGCCGACCTATATGATTGAGTAAATTTGCAACCTTTGTTATAATTAATTTTTGTTCACGGAAATCTTTGTGTCTGACTTTTAAATGCGTGAAAGGAGAGATTCTAAGGGGGTGCCAATGTTTTTGAGCTATATCTCATCATAACTCACAATCAACCAATAATTTCATTCAACCTAATCTCATACATCATCATACCTCACTATAGTTTTTTAGTGGCAATAGTCATTCCATACCTCACTTATTTTTTTATTTTTTTTTTAAATTCATAATTAAATCAAACAATTAAATAAAAACATAATATTTCATTAATAATAAAAAAAAAATTACATAATACTTAAAAAAAGTTGCATAATACTAAAAAAAGTACGCATTTAAATATCCGTCGGCCATCCATATTGCTCCGCGTACTCACGTTTTTTGGCAATCGTGATCTCTCGCATTCTCGGATCAATTATGTGATCGTGAGGTTGGTTATAGAACCTCAGTGCCCGATGATAAGCCTTTTCTTCAATATTACGGCTTAAGGACTCATTTGGGGATAGTAGGGAGATGGTTGTGATTGAACTTGCGCACAAACGGGTTGTGATCGAGAGCCTCGTCCACGACCTTTGGATGAGGAGAAACCATTTTTACCTTTCCTAGCATCCATCCTATTTACTAATATAATTTTTGGAAGAAGAAGATGAGAAGAATGTTATTTGAATTGGTGATTTAAAGTGTATATTTATAGGGGATTTTTTTTTTTTTTTTTTTTTTTTTTTTTTTTTGGGACAAATTAGCCAAACGGCTAGAATTTTAAAAATGAAACACACGCTCCTCCTTTCAATTCCTTCCATGCCGCTACGGCAAAAGATGCCGCAATCCATACCTCGCCGCATGATGCCGCTAGGGTGGCAATGGGATGCCGCATGATCAGGGACGGATCTAGCATGTAAGAGTGGGGGGCAGGCGCCCCCCATGGCTAGCCGAAAAAGATGATATTTTAGTGTAATTTTCATTTAATTTTGACATTTTTTCGAAAGTGACCCCCACCAAAAACTCAAATTGCCCCTCACTCACATACTAAAATCCAACATTTAACTCTTTAAAGCCTTATAAACCTTTCATGTCTAAGTAAAAATACTCGATTTATCATTACGTTTCTAGTTTTTTCTTTCGCTTTTTATTGCTATCGTAAAAAAATTTTTTTGCCCCCCACATTCTATTTTTCTGGGTCCGTCACTGCGCATGATGCCTCATCAAACCGAATCCATAGCGTGTGTGTTGCCACCCCCCTAACCTCATATATATACTAAGCTGGTCTCGCAACTTTAATTGGGCAAGGTGAAAGTCAAAAGAACTCCAAAGAAACAAAAATGCAATTCTAGTCGAGCATTCACAATTTTATCCATAAACTGAAAAATAAAGAAAACAATCTTTAAATTTGTTTATTTATTATTATTATTTTTATAATACTAACATGTAAGAACATATTCATTGATCTGAGATATTAAATTTATATTCTTGATTAAGAGATAAATCATAAATGAAGACAATCAAAACTTAACAAATCACAATATAGATACAGGATATGGAAAACAATACTCCGTATTTCAGTAGATCCTTTAACCATCTAGAGTGATCAAAACTCAAAAGCATATTAGACCATAGCAAAAACATGATATTTGTCAATGTTTTGAAACCCGGGTCGACCCGGCTAGGTTAACCGGTTGGACCGGTTCTGGGAAAAAAAAACGGGTCAAAATAACCCGGGTTTCTAAAACAGGGTTAACCGGTTAGACCCGCCGGGTTTTGAGTGACCCGGGTCAACCCGGTTCTCGAAACCCGGCCGGGTTTGGTTTTTTTCAACTTTTTTATAAAAACTGGGTTGACCCGGATTGACCCGGCGGTTGAACCGGTTGACCCGGGTTGACCCGGCGGTCGAACTGGTTGACTCGGTTATTTTTTTTTACTATTTTTTAAATGAAAAACCGGGTTGACCCGGCAGTCGAACCGGTTGACCCGGTGACTCGACCGGGTCGATTATAAACCCGGTTTTTAAAACATTGATATTTGTTATTTGGTCTATAAAATATATATGCATGCGTGTATATCTTTAAAATGAATTTAAATATAAAATGTATGGTATAAAGTATAAACACCTATAGATACACGGCTCATATGTCATCCAACAAGTAAATTAAGCTCCAACTAACGAATCACATATGTGCATACATGTGATATACACATGCAAACATACATCGAACTTGAGAATCCAAACCTGATAACAACCAACTTTAATACTCCATTTATAACACCACCATACTTCAATTATATATACACGCATGCATGCATCACCACGATTGTCTGTTTGGATAGTATACAAGAAAAAAAAAATGGAACATTAATGTAACTACCTCCAACATATATAAAAATCAAACATGTAAATAGGATACTACCCGCGCAAAACGACGGTAATTATTTGTGACTTGTAGCGATGAATGTCGGTTTTGTAACAGGGTAAAAGAGTTTTAGTACCGAGTGTATTGTGTGATCACATGCATAATAAGAATTACATGTGTATTTATAATAAAACATGATTTAGGTAACAAGTAATCATAACCTTAAACCCAATGGATCTCAAAGCTCATAATTAAGCTTGATCCATTAATCTAATTATATAATATACAACCGCAATTCGAATGAGAGGCTTCATACGGGCAAATTAGAACGAGTGTTGCAAAGACACTTCATTTTTGGTTTTTTTTTTTCTTTTTTTTAATCATTTTCTTTGTTGTTTTATTTGAATAGATGCATAGTTGTATTCAACGGCATAGTTGTTTATGTAGGATTTGTGTGCATAAGAACAACAGCTTTCGCGTTCTCATAAAAATGCCGATGGTCATACCATTTCACACTAAACATAACCATCAACCTGAAATAAGAGAAATGATATACAAAATGAAATTGAAATGGTGAGGAAACGAGAACATGGAATATTCTTATAGATGTGTATGATAGTAATTACTCAGGACGTATATATTTATCTAAGATAAATATGTTAAGTACATAAAAGGTAAAACCATTTAACCTAAGGGTTATATGGTTCGACCCATATCTATATGGCAAGGACTAAGTTTGACAAAATGTCAAGTATAGGTATTTAGTGACAATTATAGGTATTCTAGCGAATGTTCTTAGATCCCTGACATCCTAAACTAGAATTTATTCACGCCTCTAAACCCTAATTGATTTACTTAACCCTTATTCTCTTCCATTTGGTCGATCCTCAAGGGATTCGAACCCTAGTCAACTTCTAGCCGACTTATGGCATTCCAACTATGCATAAGATCTAACCCTATTTCTACATGTACAGTGGTGGTGGATACATGATGCTAAGTAACATAAGTAAGTCTCCCCTAAATCCCATTTGATCAATTCTAATGAAGAGAAACAAGTAGAAGGTGGTTAAGTGCAAACAGAAGATTACTTGCAGTTCAAGAAAGCAGTAATAAATAAGTAATTCTAAAAACACCTTGTTGTGTGTTTATTATTTAAGTTATATCCCTGGTTTGAAGATCTTGATATTAGGGTTTTGGCCACATGGTTTCTACCTATTTATTTTTCTTAATGCAAGTTTTATAGACCATGTGGATGACCACCAATATCATACAATTTATTGCTTGACGACTTCTTTATTTTTAGCGACTTTTTTATGTCAGGAATTGTTTTGCCTTTAGCTAGGAGCACAAATTTTATGTTCAACTGTTGTCATCGAAAACAACAATCCCCAACTATAGAAACAAAGTTTTATAGATGAAGACAAATTTAATTGATTGATTTATCAACATACATAGTGTGTATTATGATTGTTAGGGTTTTGTAAGATGAGATTTATGACTTTTGCATAAAAACACTAATTAAACAAAAACAATAAAGCGAAAATAAATAACGGAGATTTCTTCGGATCACCGGCGAGTAGCGGATGACCGGAAAATAGGGTTTTTTCTTTTTTTTCTTTTTTTTTTATATCTAAAACTCCGATATCATGTCAAAAGAAAATAGAGTTTTATTATTGAATGTGTTTACATAATGAGGATTACACGTGTATTTATAATGTTGGTTTTGTATTTACTACTAGATGGGTGTGTATACGTTAGTGTGTGTAACACGAAGAGGAATGTTTTGGGGGAGTTCTAAAATTTTGAAAATTGTTTTTGGGGGAATTCTAGAATTTTGAAAATTGAAATGATGGAGTAAAGCTTTTAGTTAAAGGACAGATGATGGAGTTACATGCTATGAATTATCAATCTTAAAAGAATTAATAGAAGGTGGCTGACGTGTAGTGTAATGGTATGTACAAAGGTATTATGACAATAATTACATAGATAACATTATAAAAGGTGGTGATTTGCATACTATTAAAAATGATTACAGAATAAACATAACTAAAAATAATGTGAGGGTATAAATGTCTAAACACTCATAATGTGAGGGTTTTAATCATTTTTGAGAGTGTGCAAATCATCTCCCATTAAAAACTTAAATAAATTTTATGAACTCAAACCCACAAACGAGTACGGATCGACTAACATATAATCTATCATCTAATAATTGAGTGCATCTTCAAAACTTGTATCATTTGCATTAACAATTTTAAGCCTGACATATTAGTTAGAAAGAAAAAAAAGCATGTCAACACGATATATACTTTAGTACTTTACACACAGGTTGGCAGCTATAAAGTTTGTGGCAAGCGAATAAAGGTGAGGCTTTTTGGCTCTTAAATATCTTAGCAATCGTTTCTTTTCACCGGCTGTTTTCTTTTAACGAATATGCACGTGTGATTGTTGCAACTCAAAGACACCTGCATGGCTACGTACTTCTTGTTGCAAGACATACACGTACGCTACAAGATATTGACGTAATTTGAAATTAAGTGCTCGTATATTGTTTTTTCTCTCAAAGTACGTCTAGAAAAATTTAGAGAACGGGGGACATCTGTTGGAATTATATAACATGACTATCATTATAAAACACATAAAACATCAAAGAAACATATGGAAGCGTATAAGAACGAATAATGAATAATTAACTAATATAAACATAAAGTATGCGTACCTTTTTTATTTTAGCCGAACAAGAATCAATTCCACAAAACTAGCAATTGAGATGAACCCTAATTAGGGTTTATAGGATTATAAGAATTACCACTTACCGTTTTGTAATTCAATCTAAGATACAATCAATAGTGTGATCAGGGACGGAACCAGGACCAAATGTAACCGGGTGCACAAAATCTTTTGAACCGTAATACTGGAAACACATTTCGAAGGACCGGGTGCATTTAAGATGCATTTGGGAAAAATTGGTGTTTTCTTCAAAAATTAACACTATATCGAAAAAATCCATGGGGTTCCCGGGCACCCGCGGGAACCCCCTAGCTCCGTCCCTGAGTGTGATTGTACCACGTTCTTGTACACACGTACTATTAACGAATTAAAGTAAATGCTAGTTTAATTAACACAAAACGTTTTATTAAGAAAAAACAAAGTAATAGATCCCTTGGAGAAGGGGACGATCGTTTGGAACCAAAAACACACACAAACAATTTTAGGTTTTAGGTTTAGGAGTACAAGAGATGATTTACAAAGACCCTAGGCCTTATATATATACCCAAAAAAACTTCGTGTCCAAGTTAGGGTTGATTTGGGTTTAGGAAACCCCCCATCCGATCGGTTTAGGAAACCCACAAGGTTTCTAGAACCTACTTGACATCTAATTTCATATTTAGTCATTCCTTTAACATTTAACGATCGTTAGTCCATTACACTTAATTACTTAACGTTCGTTATGTGTTTTGCGTAAATAATAACTAAATATAACATTTTATATTTAATTATTATAACTTTAATTCTCATACGTAAAGTGTGCAATCCCGTGGTCTGGAGTTCGATCCTAACTCACGATTACTAATTTATATCCATAAAACTAACAACATCTATATTTTGCATCCATACATCATTAAGTAAAACTATAGTTAGACTGAAAACATATTAGCTGAGGGTTTATGAGAAACCTATGTTTACTAAGGGCGGAGCTATGAAGCGACATATGAGGGATTCAGGAAGCTAGGTGGCCTCCTCTAAAAAATAAATTAAATTAATAGTGTATGTAATATTACTAGTTTTAGACTCCATGTTTGCACGGGGTTTGACATAAATCAGACTAACGAAGTTTTAAGATAAGTCTAATCTGATTATCATCTATGTAATTTTATTTAAAAATACTTAGAAATAATTTATAACGATCATCTTCATTAATGATTAATTTTATTCATCGTTTAGATTTGTTATTGTCTATAGTTTTGTATATCGGTTAATACTTTGTATAGATTTTAGGATTTAACTTTGTTTAATTAGATGACACTCATGGCACTGTATTGAGGTTGATGTTGTTGTTTGAAGTTAATTATAGATCAAGTTGTAAATATTATGCGTGTTTAATAGTACGTGATGAATTTTGATGAAGTTAATAACAAAGTTTCAATTTTAAATAGTGTTTTTCTGATTTATTTTATTTTTTATTTTTTTAATTTAAACTTTAAGTAAAAATTACATGAGTCATTATTATATGTAAATCTCAAGTATTTTTTTCTATTCACAATAAATCGTACTTTCATTTTAAAATTTATATTCATGTTAATAATAATATCAGCCGTATTTAATATTGTAACCCCGTGTACGTACGAGTTAAATTAATTAAAAAGAATAACATGAGTCGTTATTGAGTACGCATAGTAAAAAACACCTTTTCGGATATGCCTATTAAACTCATAAAAAATAATAACATGAGTCGTTAGTATATGTACAAACTCGTGTATTCATTTACGTATCAAAGTAACTTGTTCTTTTATTTTGATATTTATAATCTTATGCATATCTATTTATTTAATCTAAAATGATAATAATATTTATGAATACCAACAATATATATCTTATTCTTTTAAAAGAAATTATAACGTCTAAGTGGTATAAACTTTACGAGGTATTTGTTAAATTCATAAAATTATTAAAAAAACATGAAACTGATATGTTAACTTAAGCCTATATAATTTACTCAAAATTTAACTATAAAAGTTCTATTAACCAACTTTTATTTTTATGTTTTTAAAAATTTTATTTTCGCAAATTTGACATCGACATTTTTATGTTTTGTTTCTCCATCAAAATTATCAAAGTTTGACCAATTTTTTTTTTTTTTTTTTTTTTTGAACGGCTTGTTAGTTGTTAGTGGTTCAGGTCCAGTAGTGATATTTAATTGGGCAATATGCTGACCTTGAAACCCGTCTGCTACTCCTTTATCACCTGAAAGGGTAAAATTCCCGAGTGGGACTCAAACTTGAGACCTCCCCTAGCCAAACATCCCTTCCCCAAACTCTCAAAGCACTTTAAAGAAACCTTGGTAGGCAACTGAGCTAGCCAGTTGATTTCAATTTTTTTAATTTTGACTTTTAGTTGGTCAATAAAAATGCTCCATTTCATCTAAGTGACAAAATCAGACTCTATCATTGGTTCAATTAATGGAGATTAGCACTTTTCTCCTAATTAATTTTTAAGATTTTCGTAAATACATTTTAAGCATTATAAGTAAAAAAACGTTATTTACAACTATTTAAAGAACAAATAAATGTATTCAACATATACAATTAATACTCTTCTTAATTCATCCTCTCACTCCAAAATACAATTATTTTACCAAATGCTACAATCTAATCAAGTTACTAATTATCTATTATTAAAATTTAAGAGGGAAGGGTAAGATAACTAAAGCAGCTCGCCATTCCCATGTGGCAGCCCAAAGGGAGGCGTCATTACCTCGTTACCACACCACCAAGCGTTGGAAACATTTCTTGTGCGAGTTCAGTCACGCTCGCATTTTTTTTGTGGGGGGGGGGGGGGGGGGCTTGAGTTTAATTTGTGTGGTATTTGTATTTGGTGTATGAAGTGTGTGTGTTTTCTGTTATCGGGTTATTCGGTTTGGTTAGTTCAGTTACAAATTTTTTCTATGTCAAACCGAAAATCGAATCAAACCGAATTCAAATTTGATTCAACCGAACCGAATTACATATAACCGAAACCGTGTCTAATAACACGAATTACATAAATTTAATTATTTTTTGATTTGATTATTAATATTTTTATCACAATTTGTTTTTCAAGCATAAATAATGTTATATTTATACGAGGAAAGAGGTTTAGTGATTTTTTTCATATAAATACATAAAAAAAATATATATTTATATGAATTCGGTTTTTGCTTTTCATTGCCAAAACAATATCCAAACCGATAACCGAATATTTAGTTCGGTTCGGCTCGGTTTTGACCAATTCGACTCGGTTACAATTCGGTTCAAATTTTTTTGGTTTGATTTGATTTCGGCTTTTGTGTACTGTGAATATTACCCGATCCGTAAACTCCCCTATTATATATGCAAATATAGGGGTGTTCACGAAATGGGTAATATCCACAGTAACCGAAAACCGAAACCGAACCGAACCGAAAATAACTGAACCGAATTCGTAACCGAACCGAACCGAACTAAATATTTGGTTATCGGTTTGGATATGGTTTTGGCAATGATAACCGAAAACCGAATTCATATAAAATATATATTTTTCTATGTATATATATGAAAAAAAATCACTAAAACTCCTTTTTAGTATAAATATAACATGATTTAAGCTTGAAAAAAAATATTTTGTGCTAAAAATATATATAATTAAGACTAAAATACACCGTTGGTCCCTAAACTTGTCTCGGAGGATCGCGATGGGACGAAACCGGGCATATTCATCGTCGGGGGTCCCTATTTCAAGGTTTTCACTCGCTACAAGTCCCTTTGACCATTTGCCGTTAGTCAAGGACATCTCAAAGCGTTACATTTGTCTTTAGTCCAAGGGCAATTTTGACATTTTACCACTGTACATTAATTACCAAGCCAACCCACTTGTTTAACCATCTGCGCTACAGTAATACATCTCTAATAAAAGGAACATTTTATCACCACTCATCCTTTATCTTTCCTAACAACTAAAATCCTATCTTCTTCAACGACGGTAAATTCTGAAAAATGGTGGTGTGTTCATGCAACAGAAGGGCCGTCATTAGAACATGCTGGAATAACATGAACCCCGGCAGGAGGTTCTATGCCTGTCCAAGACAGGTTGGGACTAGGGGTGGAAACGAGCCGAGCCGCTCGTGAAAAGCTCGGGATTTGATCGGTAAAAAGCTCGAATGAGCCGAGCCTAAACGAGCTCGAGTCTGAGCTCGAGCCTAAGTTTGGGCTCATTTAATAATCGAGCTCGAGCCCAAGCTCTATACAAAAGGCTTGTTTTGGCTCGCGAGCCTAAACGAGCCCTAGAAATATATACGTATATATATTTTGTATACGTATAACCGTGTTAACGAGCTCGAGCATTGTGTTAACGAGTCGAGCTTTGTGTTAACGAGCCGAGCTCGAGCTTGTGAAAAATTTCACGAGCCGAGCTCGAGCTCAAAATATAAGGCTCGAAACGAGCTCGAGCTCGAGCTCGAGCCTTTTATATATAAACGAGCCGAGCTCGAGCTCTGGCAGGCTCGGGCTCGGCTCGGCTCGTTTTCACCCCTAGTTGGGACAGTTAATTTTTTTTTTCATATTGTATTAAAGTTTGCATGTAGTGGTTGACCTTAAAATGTGTTGATTATGATAGTGTATCTGGTTTATTATAATTGTGATTTTATACAAGTGGGTTTAGTTTGTGTTTATGAGGCAAGCAGATGCTAACATATTGATTATCAATTATAGGCTACAACATGTCCATTCATAGGGTGGTACGATCCACCCATTGAAAGGAGAGCAAGAGATGTGATCATCCACTTGCAGAGAACAATCTACAGGAATGAGGCGGCATTACAAGAATACGAAGCCGCCCTCGTTTCTGAGACTATGGAGGCGGTCAACGCTGGTGACCGGGCAAACGAGCTAGAGGTTGCTTACCAAGCAGCCTTGGCCGATCTCCTTGTTGAGAAGGAGAAAGTTTGCCGTCTCAGGAACTTTTGTGTGTTGTCTTGGATGGTAATCTTCTTGGTATTTCTATGGTTCTTCTACTGGGTTTAGATAGGTACTGGTTTTAGTGTTTTGAATCGGTGGTAGATGGTGCAGTTGTGTTTAAGAAGTTTTAGAGTACGTTGACTAAGAATAGTCTTTTGGTGTATAATGTTTGGTCCTTGTATAGTGTTAATATATTTCTTTTGTGCTTTGGTCCTTATACTCTGCTGCCTTTGCCCCAAGAATATATATATCACTTGCCACACAAATGGTCAAACTCATTACAGAGATACGAGTTTCAAAGATGGACGAATGATGAGAGATGGATGAACAGACACCTCTTTCGAGTATCAACTTAAACTTGATGTATGGTGTTGTTCATCCATCTTTCATCCTTCATTCATGTTTGTGATGATAGAATAACCGTATCCAACTCGAAACCCAGATCCAAGTATCAAATATGGATGATTGATCAGTGATGGATGAACAAACACCATTTCTGAGTAGCAACATAAACTCCATATGGTGTTGTCCATCCATCTTTGATCCTTCATTAGTGTTTGTGATAATAGAATAACAGTAACCAAACTCAAAACACAGATGTATGAAGACTCTAAAAACAATACAATAAAAACACAATTAAACCCATACACTAAAATGACATGATTTCATACATAACGTAAATGGATATATTTCCAAATGCATAACATTTTGGAGTCTACAAAGTTCAGAAACATACATTGTTTAAACACAGCAAATATTATTTAGGGGAATACATATTCGATGGATAACATTGGCTTTCATATGCTTAACTAGCAATTTTTTGTGGTGAAGAAAGCTTTGCTGCTATAATCTTGGTTTTAGTCCAGAATTGCTTTGGAGACCCACCAGAAGCAGCATCAACTTGACTTCCAGATTGAGACTGGACCACACTTGGTTGATCATTACCTGCATAGTTGTCACCTGTAACCTTTGCCTTCTTCTTTGATGTAACTTTTGGCTGGGATGAACCTGTTTTTTGAGACTGTTGTGTAGTGCCTTGACTTCCTGTAACACCTCCTTGCCCAAGACATGTTTTCTTGTTGTGACCAACATTGCCACAAATACCACAAACCACACTCTTACCAGACTGTGACAAGCTACTGGTTTTTTCACAATTATCATTTTCAGTAAAAGCCCTGGTTCTTTTCTTTCGTGGCCTACCTAATGGTTTATGATGTTTGGGTGGAAGAATGGTTGTAGGCACCTGTGACTTATACCAATGCTTATAACCGTTTATTGGCTGGATGTGGTGTTTGTAAGTTTCTTCCCAAGTCTTAAGCAAGTAACATGGATGAACCCATGATTCAACAGATCCTATTTGCATTCCATTCAACCTCATACACCGGTGGGTAGCAACAGCATGTTTACATGGCATACCTGTAAGCTCCCATCTTCTACATGTACAAGCCCTAGCTTCAACATTCACAACACACTTGTCTCCCCATCCACTGACCTCATACTTTTCTCCTTCAACCCGTAAAGCAGTGTACTTATAAGCCTCTTTCTTGATTGCATCTAACATGAGTGTTGCCTTTGGTGTTAATGTTCCGGCACATTTTTGAATCACATTCACAACGTTCACTATTCTTTTCATACAGTACTCTCTAATGTATTCCAAAGCAGTAATGATCGGTTGGTGCCTACCTCCCACTAGTTTCCCATTGAACACCTCACACATGTTATTAAGTAGCACATCAGAATGAGCCCTCCCTACAACTTGTTTGGTTAGGTTCCTTAAAAATGTCGTAGAACAAAAGACGTACAAGTAGACATAGATTTGGTTAGGTACCTGAAAAATGCGACCTTGACCAATGAGTTGGTGGTATCTTACTTAACCAAGCATGGGCAGGTTCGCTAAAACTCTTGAATTCCAGCATGGATGCCTCAAATTGTTCGACGGTTGTTGCTGCTGCACATCTCCACAAATGTTCCTTGTATGCTTTAGCATTCCATTGCAATTTCATATTATCATGGATGTGCTTCAAACAATATATGTGTTCAGCACTAGGGAATACTTCTGCTAACGGTGGAATGATACCCTGCACAAATAAACATAAATTCCTTACTAATAGAATTTGCATATAAGGAAAATACAAGTGATTCTAATCAACAAAATGGTAACATCACCTTTTGCCTGTCACTGATAAAAGTGTAGTTTGAGTTTCGTTGCAAGTCAAGATCATCTCTTAGACATTCAAGAAACCAAATCCATGAGTCTTTGCTTTCAGCCTCTGCAACCGCGTATGCTACAGGGTATATTCCATTGTTGCTGTCTATACCGACTGCTGTTAGAAGTTGTCCAGGAAAAGGACCCCTCATAAAAGCACCATCTAACCCCAATAACTCTCTTTGACAAGCTTTGTATCCTTCCTTCAATGCGCCTAAGCATACATACATTCTCTTGAAAACTCTGGTTGGACTTGTTGCATATGTTGCAGTTTGTACACTTATCCTAACTGTTGTATCTGGGTTAGTTTTCTGCAACTCTTCAACATAGTCTCTTAAAAGGGTGTACTGCTGCTTATGATCACCCCTAATCTCATTTTCTGCCTTTTTTTTGCCCTTAATGCTTTTTGCATAGACACCTGAACTTCAAACTGTTTACTGAGCTGATCTTGAACAGCCCTGATTGGAATATCTGGATTGACTTGAACTTGGTCAACTATTTGCTTCGAAAGAAACTTGTAGTCACAAGCTTTAATGTCTCTTGATTTCAAACATCTGTGTTCATCCTTGAAAGTTCGAACAATCCATACATCTTTATCTGTATTTTTGGCTACATACAACAACCATGGACACTCTGTTACTTGCTCCTTGCGCTTTCGCAAATACACATCCCTACCGAGGCCTCTAGTTATCGGACCATTTTTCCTCTTTGGGACTTTCCCCAGCCCTGAACCTTCGGTTATTCCACAAACAGGTATTTGTCCGAGACACCTAACCCTAATTCTCTGTTTGTCATTCTTAATTAGTTGCAATTTCCTCCTAGTCTTTATTGAAAGCATGTAGATCCTATCTTTCACTTCTTTTGCAGTTACAAAACTTTGACCACAGAAAAATATATTTCGTCCTCTGTTTGTGCTGCCTCACTTAACTTTTGTTTCTTGTATGCCCTCAATTTGTTCCTCCTAATAACATACTCATCCTCATTCTCAGAACCACTTGCAAAATCATTATCATCTAACAGATCCAACTCATTTTTCTTAAATAAATCATGTGGTAGCTGGCTGGTGATACCTATAGATGGTAAATCTGTAGTCTCGGTCACTTTGAACAGATTAACATCAAAATCAGGCTCCTCAAAAGTATTAGCCTCATCGACAACTGTGTTTCCATCACCATTGTTCTCAATATCATCATCGTCACTCATATAAGTGTATGTCTCACTCACATTGTCATCACTTACAGCTTCATCGATTTCACTAACCTGCACAGATTTACCTTTTTGGATATGATCCACAGGATTACATGTTTCCTCCTCATGATGACCAAACTCTTGATCATTTTGAGATACCTCTTCAGGACTATCTATTTGGATATGCTCAATATGTTTATCTATATGCTGGTTGACATCACCTGCAACATCTTCAGTATGACAGACCTCTACAGCTGGAAACAAGGGTTGTGTTTCTGGCATCTGAGTAGATTGTACCAAAGTATTGACTTCCAAAGGTTGATCTGTAACCTCACATAAGTCCTCTACCACAGACTTATTAACAATGTTTTCTAAGAACAATTTCTTTGAGCAATATGGAACAATAGCAAGAGCTGCCTTTTTCTTTGTTGCATCTACATCAGCAATAACTGTCCTAATTGACTTTGGTGACATTTGATCAACGTCTAATGTTGTCTTACCATTTTCAACATAAACCTCTATCATCTTATGGTCATCAACAAGATCTTTCAATATTTCTAAATTAGCACTCTCACTTAAGCTATACAAACCATCATCTAAATTACTACCGGGCTTAACAAAGTAATAGTAATTTTTTGAACCGAGCTCATAACCCAATTCATACATAAGCACATCCAACTCTTCAACTGACACACTATCAACATCAACCAAATCAACTAAACTTTCCATACCTCCAACGTATATTCTACCAGGCCAGTACTTAAAGACACCATTGTGATGAACCCTCATACTAAACATTTTAGATCTACCATCTGAAAACATGTCAATATATGTTTGAATCATTCTATAAACTTAATTGGGAAACAATAAATACCACATTTACAAATTCCAATGACTGTAATCAACAAAAAAAAAACAGTACCGTATTTCTTCTTAGCGGAGTCGTATAGGACGGTATCATCAACTGGATAACCTGACTGTCTTCTTACTTTCCATAGGGTAAACTCCATGTTTCTGTTTTATGATCGATAAAAAGGGGTTTTGTGACATGCAATTAGGGTTTGTGAATTCTGATAATTCTTGTAACGAAAGTTCTGGGTTCTGGGACGATTGATAATAAAGACTATGTGTTTATTGGGGCGGGAAGAGGGTTACATTACCTGTGGCAATAATTAAGAAATTTTTAATTGAAATATGGAAATGTCAAAATTGCCCTTGGACTAAAGACAAATGTAACGCTTTGAGATGTCCTTGACTAACGGCAAATGGTCAAAGGGACTTGTAGCGAGTGAAAACCTTGAAATAGGGACCCCCGACGATGAATATGCCCGGTTTCGTCCCATCGCGATCCTCCGAGACAAGTTTAGGGACCAACGGTGTATTTTAGTCTATAATTAAATAAAAAAATAATTACAATTATGTAATTCGGGTTATTCGGTTCGGTTTTCGGTTATAGGGGTTCGGTTTTCGGTTATTCGGTTCGGTTGAAACAAATTTAAATTCGGTTCGGTTCGGTTTTCGGTTATACCCAGAAAAAAAATTAACCGAACTAACCGAACCGAATAAACCGAATAACCCGTTAACCGAACCGATGAACACCCCTGTGCAATTTTTTTTTTCTAAAATGTAAACGGGCTTTTGTGTATACCGGGCCTAATGCAAGTTGAGATAGTATATATGTTACAGTAGTATTTAACAAGCTCAGATACAAGAAGTTATATATATTTTAAATTTTTTTTTAATGTTATTTGTATTTCTATTTTATGAATGAAAATTTAATTTGTTTTAGATTTAAGATCATTTAAGGACAAAAGATTATTTACATACCAAGGGATCAATCTCCACCATCCATTTTTATTAATATCTAATGGATGAAATTAATCCCAACAATTTAAAAAACCCACTTTCATCATTTTTGTTTCAAATATTAATATCTTTCAAACAGTTAATCGTTAAGCGAAAGAAAATATATCATTGCGACGAGCATTTAATTATCTTTCTATAGATAGGCACTTTGATATACTTTCGACAAAATTTTTTTTTTCGTATTTTTCACCTTTTTTTTTTAAAGTTTTTTCGTTTTTTTACGTTACTGAAATTTGCATTAAAAAATCATATATGATAAAACACTAATTTAAATATCACATGTGATATTAGTGTAATATCATATATGATATGTAATATCACATGTGATATTAGTGTAATATCACATATGATATTACATATCATATATGATTTAACACTAATATCACATGTGATATTCAATTTAGTGTTTTATCATATATGATTTTTTTATACAAATTTCAGAAACGTAAAAAAACGAAAAAAATAACGAAAAAACGTGAAAAAAACGAATTTTTTTTCTTTTTCCGAAAGTATATCAAAGTGCCCGTCTATAGAAAGATAATTAATTGCTCGTCGCGATGGTGTAAATATTTTCACTTAACGATTAACGGTTTAAAGATATTTAAATTATAAAAAATAGGTGAAATAATAAAATGCTTTTAATCTTAGCCATTGATTTTTTTTAGATGGATGGTGGAGATGAGTCCCTTGGTATGTGAGAAAATTTTGGTATGTAAAATAACTCTCCTCTTTGTTTTAAAGAATAGAAAAAAATTAAATGGTGGGGCTAAAAAAATGCGAAAGCGACACGCAAACGACTCAATAATGGTAGATGGGGTATTTTTGTTGTGTGAATGTGAAATGCTGAGGTGACTCTGATTTGGCACAAGCCATGCCATTTCCTCTTTACCCCACCTCATGATCTAATAACCAAAACACCTAAAACACTAGCATAAAAAACTCCCGCAACTTAAAACACCAGCATGTACAACTTAAAGAACCAACACAGTTAAAGTTACTCAAAAATAAAAGTTTCACCATTTATAAATTTGTTGTAACGAAAAACATAAAATTAAAAAAGATTCATCACCGCAAATTTTATTACAGAATACCTGCCGTCACATCACGCGAGTACATGCTAGTTCTTAATAAGAGATTATTGGTCACCAGTTTGTCTTAATCTTAACTATATGGCCCGGAGGGGCGGATCTACAGCCATAGGAGGGTATGCAAGTGCATACCCTCTTCAACCTCTTAGCAGTGTAAAAAAAATGGAATTTGAGTTTTATATAATCATTATACTTTAGGTGCATACCGTGAAAATACCACTAAAATAAGTGTGCACTCCCTCAAAAAACTTCAAATTAACCAAGCAATCATATGCAAAAAATTAAGAGTTAATTACATAATTGGTCCTTGTGGTTTGTCGGATCTTGCAGAAAATGTCCCTGAACTTTTTTTTTGACGGGTCATGTCCTCGTGGTATGCAAAAGTTACGGGTTTGGTCCTTTGACGGGTCATGCTGTTAGTTGACCGTTAACTTGGCAAACCACAGGGACGATTTATGTAACATACAAAAAAAAAAAAAAAAAAAAACTTATAAAAAAAAACTGATTAAAAAAAAAGAAAAATTGTTTAAAAAAAAACTGATTTAAAAAAAAAAACTTAAAAAAAAAAACGAAAAATTGTTTAAAAAAAAACGTTTACAAAAAATATTTATTACACTTAAATTGGTGCTTATGTATAATGTGAGGGCCTAAGAGAATTATTTTTATTTATATTTTTTTAATTATTATACTTAAATTTTGGGCTTATGTACAACATGAGGGCCTAAATTTTTTTTTATTAAACTCTAAAAAATGAAAAATAAAAAAATTAGGCCCTCACAACGTGAGGGCTTAAATTTTTAATGCGTATTTTGTACTTTTTTGTACAAAATACGCATTAAAAATTTAAGCCCTCACGTTATAAGTTCTTATACGTTTTTGTACAAAATACGCACTAAAAATTTAAGCCCTCACGTTGTGAGGGTCTAATTTTTTTATTTTTCATTTTTTAGAGTTTAATAAAAAAAAAAATTATGCCCTCATGTTGTACATAAGCCTAAAATTTAAGTATAATAATTAAAAAAAAAAAAAAAAAAAAAAAAAAAAAAAAAAAAAAAAATCTTAGGCCCTCACATTATACATAAGCACCAATTTAAGTGTAATAAATATTTTTTGTAAACGTTTTTTTTAAAACAATTTTTCGTTTTTTTTTTTAAATCAGTTTTTTTTAAACAATTTTTCTTTTTTTTTAATCAGTTTTTTTTATAAGTTTTTTTTTTTTTTTTTTTTTTTTTTTGTCTGTTACATAAATCGTCCATGTGGTTTGCCAAGTTAACGGTCAACTAACAGCATGACCCGTCAAAGGACCAAACCCGTAACTTTTGCATACCACGAGGACATGACCCGTCAAAAAAAAAATTCAGGAACATTTTCTGTAAGATCCGACAAACCACAAGGACCAATTATGTAATTAACTCAAAAATTAATTTAAGAAACCTAATAGGCTTGTCGCAGTGGGAGCAAAAAAATCGGTTGGGCATGCGAATTCGACACCCACGACCGATGTTAGATCGGTTGGGTACCATTGCACATGTTCGGTTGTAAGATCGGTTGTCCAAACATTTTGTGGACATCGAGTGTCCAAACGCTCGATGTTGGTGCATGTTAAACCTTCCCAACGCAACAATTAATACACATTTAAAAAAATCGACCGTTTGGTCATAAAAAAAAAAAAAAAAAAAAAAAAAAAAAAAATTTCAAACCTATTTTACCACTCTATAAATACACACATTACCTCAAACACACTTCACAACTTACCATTTTCATCTATATTCAACTCAATCTAATTCTTATCCAACTTGAAAATGTCAAAGAAAAATACACCACAATCAAAAACCCGACGATCACGACTACCCCAAAATGCCCCGGATCTAAATTTCTCGCCGGAAAACAACTTCGAGTTAACCGGCATATCACCACAACAAAACCGGCCTCCTATTCGCTTTCGTCCGCAAAGTTTTGATTATCAATCACAACTACCCCAACCAAATCAAAACCAAAACGCGTTTTATCTTAACCGTCCTTTTGTCCCACCGCAACGTTCTTACCAAGATTACCGGCAAGAACCTAGTGGGTCTGGTTACCATCCAAACATGGACTTCATTTATCCTTCTCAACCGTATCAACCTTATTCCCCTATTCGAAGCACTAATCTAGACATGAATTTGGAAGATTGGATGGGGGAGTATCCGACACAAAACTACCCAAGTCAAAACTACCCAAGTCAAGATGCTTCGATGGGACAAGGTTCGGGTCACGGTTCGCACCACGGTTCCATTCCCGTTGATGATTCTGATGATGAGAAAACCGCTTCCGCTGAAGAGATGTCCCCCATCAAACCAAGGCAGCCATCTAGACGTGCTTCAAAGGCCAAGGACAAAGGCAAGATGCCGGAAACAAGCAAGGGGAAAAACAAGAAGGCAGCAGATCCATGGACAAAGGAGGAAGAGGTGGTGCTTTGTAAAGCTTGGGTCTATGTGTCGGAAAACGCGGCGAGAGGAAACGCCCAGAACCGCTTCAAGTTTTGGGAGCAAGTGATCGCCTACTTTAAGAAAGAAACTGGCAAAGACCGAACCTATGACTCCATCAATACCAAATGGAAGAGCAGGATTCGTAACAGGGTTGGAAATTATTGTGCTATCATGGAGAATATCAAGAACACCCATGGAAGCGGTGAGAATGATATCGACGACACCTCAAAAGCTCTTAAAGAATACCGTATGACGTACGGTCATGATTTCACTTTGGAGGAGTGCTACGAGGTTTTAAAGGGTCATCCTGCTTGGAAGGAGGTTGAGTTGCCGGCTATATCAACAAATAGTCGGAAGAAAACAAAGGGTTCTAGCACTACCTCTGGTTCAACGGCAGCTCGTGATCCTTTCGATGTCTATGACGTTGATGATTCTGCTGAGGAAGCGACTAGAGAATCACGACCGTCTGGTCGTGACAAAGGAAGGAAGAAAGCATCCTCCTCCTCTCGTGATGGTGATGTTCCATCAGACTCATTTATGCAATCGTTGGCCAAAAATTTCTTAAGGACCAAGAAGCCGTCAAAAGAGGATAAAGATAAGAATAAGCAGGGTTTAGAAGATACTTGGTTACGGTTAAGGGAAAAAGAGCTCGAGATAAAACAGGCAAAACTTGAGCTCATGAGGACATCAAAACGGGAGTCAGACATCATCTTCTACAACACCCCAATTGATCCAAATTTGACCGGCCGCCAACTAGAAGAGTTGGAGAAAGTTAAGGCAGCAATCAAAGAACGTTACAGTTTAGATTATTAGTTTAAGTATTCTAGTGCTTATTTGAATTTCGTATTGTAATGTTTTTTTTTTTTTTTTTTTTTTTTTTTTTTTAATTTCGCAGTGTAATGTTTTTTTTTTAATTTCGTAATGTAATGTTTTTTTTTTAATTTGAATGAAATTTAAATTTAATGTTAAAAATGTTTGAATTAAAAAAAAAATAAAAAAAAAAATAATAAAAAAAATTCCTCGGGTCGTCGACTGGGGCATCCGGGTTGTCTCAGGTTGCTGGAGAGAGAAAGCTGACGGGGCGGATCTACAGCCATAGGAGGGTATGCAAGTGCATACCCTCTTCAACCTCTTAGCAGTGTAAAAAAAATGGAATTTGAGTTTTATATAATCATTATACTTTAGGTGCATACCGTGAAAATACCACTAAAATAAGTGTGCACTCCCTCAAAAAACTTCAAATTAACCAAGCAATCATATGCAAAAAATTAAGAGTTAATTACATAATTGGTCCTTGTGGTTTGTCGGATCTTGCAGAAAATGTCCCTGAACTTTTTTTTTGACGGGTCATGTCCTCGTGGTATGCAAAAGTTACGGGTTTGGTCCTTTGACGGGTCATGCTGTTAGTTGACCGTTAACTTGGCAAACCACAGGGACGATTTATGTAACAGACAAAAAAAAAAAAAAAAACTTATAAAAAAAAACTGATTAAAAAAAAAGAAAAATTGTTTAAAAAAAAACTGATTTAAAAAAAAAAACTTAAAAAAAAAACGAAAAATTGTTTAAAAAAAAACGTTTACAAAAAATATTTATTACACTTAAATTGGTGCTTATGTATAATGTGAGGGCCTAAGAGAATTATTTTTATTTATATTTTTTTAATTATTATACTTAAATTTTGGGCTTATGTACAACATGAGGGCCTAAATTTTTTTTTATTAAACTCTAAAAAATGAAAAATAAAAAAATTAGGCCCTCACAACGTGAGGGCTTAAATTTTTAATGCGTATTTTGTACTTTTTTTGTACAAAATACGCATTAAAAATTTAAGCCCTCACGTTATAAGTTCTTATACGTTTTTGTACAAAATACGCACTAAAAATTTAAGCCCTCACGTTGTGAGGGTCTAATTTTTTTATTTTTCATTTTTTAGAGTTTAATAAAAAAAAATTATGCCCTCATGTTGTACATAAGCCTAAAATTTAAGTATAATAATTAAAAAAAAAAAAAAAAAAAAAAAAATCTTAGGCCCTCACATTATACATAAGCACCAATTTAAGTGTAATAAATATTTTTTGTAAACGTTTTTTTTAAAACAATTTTTCGTTTTTTTTTTTAAGTTTTTTTTTTAAATCAGTTTTTTTTAAACAATTTTTCTTTTTTTTTAATCAGTTTTTTTTTATAAGTTTTTTTTTTTTTTTTTTTTTTTTTTTTTGTCTGTTACATAAATCGTCCATGTGGTTTGCCAAGTTAACGGTCAACTAACAGCATGACCCGTCAAAGGACCAAACCCGTAACTTTTGCATACCACGAGGACATGACCCGTCAAAAAAAAATTCAGGAACATTTTCTGTAAGATCCGACAAACCACAAGGACCAATTATGTAATTAACTCAAAAATTAATTTAAGAAACCTAATAGGAAGAAGAAGATGCAGAAGTTTGTTGTTATTTGTTGGGAATATGTCACCTAATAGTATTCAAGTTTCATGAGTGTTCTAATTTGATACCTCAAACTTTCTACTAATCACAAAAACCATCAAAGTTTCAAAAGTGTTTCATTCTTATGTAATTTTCTAAAATTATTGTGATTAAAATACCAATTTATGCATTAACATGTTGTACATTAGTTTTAAACACCCACCCCTTGAATTCAACTAATTTCAACCAACTTTATGTACAACCCGTTAATGCATGACTAAACATAAACAATAACCACAAAATAGTAACCAAGTTTGAGAAGTGTTCCATTCAGGTCACTCTAACATAAAAATTACATAAGAATGAAACAGTTTTGAAACTTTGATGGTTTTTATGGTTGATATGAAGTTTGAGGTACCAAATTGGAACAGATATCAAACTTGGTTATTATTTGATGATTTTCACCCTTATTTGTTAAAGGAAGAAGAAAGTAGACAATGAAGTGATGAGCGAATGCGTGAATATATTCCAAAGTAAATATCCACCATACAAATTAAATGCATTATTAAATGTTATAATTCTATTTTACGCTTATCATTTTATATTTCTTAGCTGTTGTGTATTGGTGTTTAAATGCATTATTAAATGTTATAATTCTATTTTACGCTTATCATTTTATATTTCTTAGCTGTTGTGTATTGGTGTACGTGCATGTACCGTGTAGATAATTAAGATTTGTGCTTGTTTGTGTTATTTATATGACTTTATAATTTACACACACCTTAAGATATATCATTTGCTATTCAAGAAAAAATTTTAGTCTTATACAAGCAGCAAAATTGTTTATCTGTTGTTTAAACTAACAACCTTTTGAGCTTCTAAATATAAAGAAGACTAAAATACACGGTGTGGCTTTTGTGTGGAACATGAACTCGGTTTTGGTCAATTTATTCATCTCCCTGTTGTGCACTCGGAGGTCTCAACATTTGCTGGATTCGGGTCACGTCCTGGTGCTGTTCAGTTCTACCATTCAATGTATCGCTTCGCTGTGTGGTTTGCAACCAACTTTTATAGTAGTACTCGTATTCTCCGTTGACCCCTAGCTGTCGTGCTTCCATGCGTCGCTGCCTGTAAGGCCCGCAATTCGCGCGTCTTAATCTGTCTAGCAAGTTGTACGCCGAGGTCGTTGTACACGTAGCCTTGCACTAAGCGCACGCACACCATCCGTCAGGTGTGATGGAACACAAACACACAGTTCACTAACACAAGGGGCACACTACGTACACGTAGTCACGGGTGGGTGTGAATTAGGAGAGAAAGGACAGGGGGACACTGACAGTTTAGTGCACACGCGTTCACACTGTACACATGAACACGGTCAGAATCAAACTGGGGGACGGCAATCATGATCGGACTGAGTTCAGGCGAAAAGCGGGGCAGCAAAGCACAACATAGAAGTGGTGACAGGGACCAGGTGTCGCCCCACGAGAAGAGACAAGGGGTCTCGACCACAAGAGGCGTGTGCAGTGCAGCCCACCAGCGGGCCGCGTCCACGGAGCCATGCCGATCACGATCGCGGATGGCAAAGGACTAGGCACGAACACGAGAGCCCGGAGAAGAGCACATGCATGAGCCCTAGGGATCAGGGGCGGAAAGGGAGGGACGAGGACAAAGACGCGACCGAGGAGCGGGCGGATCATGGAAGAGCAGCAAGGGACAGTCAGGAGAAGAATGAGGCGACAAGAGCATCAAGAACAGCAGGGCAAGAGCAGGAGGCACCGGGGGGCAGGGACAGGAACGTGGGAACGGCTAAGGAAAAACCTAGCCCGCGGAAACAGTTATGGGGAAGAGGAGCCGACACTTCCAAAAATAATCCTAATATATTTTTATACTCATTTTAAGACTATAAAAATTATATTATTAATTTACCCGATGTTTTCAATTTATTTTGTATATAAATTGTTAGGTATAAATATTTACGACGGTTTTCGTAAATTCAACACGATAAAAATTTATTCACTCAATTCTTGTAAGAAATGTATTTTTATAATTTTTATGACTTCAATACATTTTATTTTGTTCCGTTAAAATCTATTTTTAGTTAACGCTACAATAAATACTTATTTATACCTACAAACACACATTATAATTAACCTCTAAAATTATTTAACACCAAAATACACCTCATCCCCCCCCCCTAATACCCATGACCGGCCACCCCAAGTCATACCAAGTTATCAATTTGATTTTTTTCTCCTCATGTACACCTATACACTAAATAAGATATTTGTATATATTTCATACACTTACACATACATACACACAACTAAAGGTGTAAAATTAAAACATTCTCTCATATCCATCTCTTGAAGGCCGGCCATCCCAAGAAAACCAAGAGAAGCCATAAATTTTCTATCTACAAGTGTTTACCAAGTTGTATTAGTAATCTATTTCAAGGTTTTGAAATAAAAACCTAAAGATTAATTAAGGTTTTCATCATTTTCATCCACAACATCATTCAAGTAAGCATTTCATGATCATCATAATTCTTTCATATTCATTTTTATGTTATTAGTTATTACATCATCTTTGCAAGAATCATGCATGTTACATATGAGTTTATACCACTTTTAGTGTTTTTATTACTTATTATCAATTATAATCATCCTATAAATTATCCCTTGAAACATATCACTTTTGGTGATGTCTAGGAACCCATGACACCCTAAGAAGGTGTATGGTAGGATTTGAATAGCTTCGGAGTTGTTTTGAATTGGTTAGAATAGGTTTTGCGCGATAAAAACTCATTTCGACAAGTTTGCTAAAGGGTCTATCCTTATTTATGAAATCTGGAAAATCCGACAGTTTATAAAATATTTTGGGCTAGTTATTTAGAAAATACACTTCAAAACGAAAACGTGGCCGCTTGAACGGATTAAAACGGAGCTATAACGAAGAAGTTATGAATTTTTCAAGTTAGGCGACGAAAACTATAAATTCTGAAAATTTCAGCATGTTACGTCTATTTTGTACGAGTCAAAAATGAGTCTTAAGCGTTATAAAATGTGTCGACTTATCAAAAATATATTAGTATACTTTGATACGAATCTAAGGACATATAAAACGTAGAAAACGGACTTGTAACGATTAAATTATACACGTTTACACAAAGTTGCCGAAACTTTATTATATAAAAAAAACCATTATAATTTCTAATAGACAAGTATTACGGCAAAACTAGTGACCATGTTGAAGGTCGTTTTTAACATTGATGTAGAACTTTTTATAAAGTGATGTCTTCTATGAAAAGTAAGTTTGCCAAGTATATTTTCCAAAATGTCCGACCGTTTGTCTAGCGGAGTTGTAATGAATTAATTACGGTCACTCAAACTTTGCCGAAAACCATTCTTAAACGATATTTTGGTACAAGTACCCTACTTTACCTATATTTTTCTACATGATCGAGACCTCTAGGATGAAAACTTAAATGCTAAAACTTTGAGATAATGATACAAGCTTCCCAAAACCATTGAGTTCGTTTCCTAACGCTCGACGTGCACCATTTTACGACTAGCTTCTCAAGGCCATTTAGTCACTTTCACGACTTGTCAAATTATATTGTTTTACGACGAAAAGTTAGAATTTCATAATAAATCATTAAATGACTATCGTAGGATATCATTTCAACGTAAATACTTGTAAAGTATTTTATAACATGACGAGAAGTCATAAACATATATTTCGATGATAAACACTATTTTTCAAATGTACAAGTGGTATAGATTACATGTGGATTTGCATGCACGACATTGTTTCATGATTTACATTAGAACATATCATTCATAATAGGTCACGGTCAGAGGTTGCTCCTCATTTCAGTATTGCCATTATATCATCATAATCATTGCAACAGGTGAGTTTTCATAGCCCCGATTTATTCAAGTTTTTACTTTATTTCAAACCTACGGGGGAGAATACATTGCATATCATTTTTATTACGATGCCAAGTATATCAAATTCATTATATTGCTTAAGTTACCTCATTGCCAGTTAAATGTCCCCATTTCATAAACATGAACCGTTAATTTCATAGAAGCGTGGGTGAGTGGATAGATCTATCGAGGGTGACACCTCCATCCGAGTTGGCGGATTCCAACCGGACGGATGCATTTCATTTCATTATCATTATTTGAGTTGTTTGGCAAAACACTCTGTTGGGGCGAACATCGGTCAAGCTTCGGTGTCATGTGCTTAAGCAATTGTATCATTTTTGTGACGACATTGTCATACATAATTTATACTTGTGGTAGTCGTATTATACATTTTCAACAACTCTATGAACTCACTCAACCTTTGTGTTGACACTTTTAGCAATGTATTTTCAGGTAACTAAGGCATTCACTTCATGGCATACATGTGGACATATCATAGAGTCGCGGTGACAACGCGTCTCACATGGATTTTATGCATTGTATCAAACTTATTTCCGCACAAGTTGATTTTCATTTGGGACCTATCTTTGTAACTCTGAATGTTTTTAATATATCAAACGATGTATTTTCCAAACGACACTTTAGGTCGTTCAATATAACTGTGATTGTGATGCTATGACAGTCAATCCCCAGGAATTCCATTCCGCTGCAAAACAGGTAATTTGGGGGTGTGACAATATCTGATACTACGGAGTCATTGTCTGATACATGGTTATACTGACATTTTACAAAATATAAAAGATGAATTTGGGCCCAACTTCAAAACGTTCAACTGCTGAATCTTCAAATGATCTACACAACTGTGATCGATATCCATAAACTGTTGAACCGACAAAACATGAACCCTAAATTGATGATGCTACTGCTACCTTGTCTGCAAAAACAAGTATACAAACAACAAACATATAAGTTAGGTATTGTACTGTTACAGCTTAATGGAATTAAACACATGACATGGTATTCATCACTGAAACATCACCTAGAGTCGCCTTTGGGCGAACAGTGCTAGGACGCAGTTTGTAATCTTTTCTTTGCTCCTAAAGGGTGTCTTAACACCGCTAGAAACATCAGCAGCAGCATCACCAACCCTTTCTGCCTTCCCCTTCCCATCAAAACCATGCAAGTTCTCAACATCAAACCCTGCAAACTCAACCATTTTAGCCTTCCTCTTCCCATCTAAACCTCGCTTAAATTCTTGAACAACTTCTTTCCTTTTTTTTCTGGGCAAAACATCCTCTTCCTCAACCAGCTTTCCTTTTCCTTTAATTTTCTCCCCTTTTTTAGCTACAACCCCTTCTTCCTCTTTGAGTACAACACCACCTTTCACTGTTGGTGTCTTGGTTCCACTCCCCTACATTTTTTTCTTATCTATCCCCTGCCATTGACGTCTAGTACTAAAAGGTGTTGGACTAAGCATTCTAAAGTTAGCATCGTGCTCTACCCAACCCACAACTTCAAAACTGACGTTTTTTAAGTAAAATTGTGCTAACTTTTGGGGCTTGTGGGCCACGAAGATATCAACTGACTCATTTGTTTCATCCATTCCAAACAAAGTATGAACATCAACATCAGTATGAATCAAATGCAAACCATTTTCTAGGGATTCTTTAGGATCACAGAAAAACAACGCCCATTTTTGTTCATTAATCTCTGATAACACATTATCAAGGCTTGAACTAAATATATCCCTATCACTGGTAAAGGCACACAAATTAATTAATGAACCTCCTTCATACCTGAGTGGGCTATAATCAAAAACCCCATTATAGTGGATTCTGAACAGGACCTTACCTTCTTCTTCTTCCTTCACATCCTTAAAAGTTGAGACGAATATGCTTCTGTCCTTCATTGTTATTTTTTTGTTTTTTACGAAGGTGTTTGACTAGATATGTGTTTCAGTACGTGGGTGTGGATGTATGTTAGGTTTGGTTTTGATTGGGTTTTGTTAATTGGGTAGGGTTATTATGATGGTGTTTATTGTTTCGGATCTTGTTAGTTGGGTTGTTTTGGTGTTTCCCGACACATTAATTGTGTATAAGCGTATCAAGGAAGGCAAAAAGTCAAGTTGCAGAGTAATAGGTTTCAAATGTCACACTTGGTCCCTGAATTTGGTCAGTTAGCCGTTTTTTGCACTTAAAATTCCCGCGTATTTTTTCTCACACAAACTTGACTATTTCTCTTTTTACTAACTTCACAATTAGTCCCTGAATTTGGAACGTCCCATTGGTTTTGGTATTTATAGGTTAATAACCTATACCATTTGCATACCAACAATAAAAAAAACATATCCTAACAAAATCTCAACAACCTCCCAATGGCTGACTTCCCACTTCTTCAAGAACTCGCCAAAGCTTCAAAGTATGACTACATGTTTGACTCGATTTCTCTCTTTTATCAGAGAGAAAACGACAAGGACATCAAAATTGCTAATGGCCTCCAAAACACTTTGACTGACTTGATTCTTGGTATGAGGGAAACCCAAGAATACATCTCTGAGCTCGAAGGCTTTCGAACTATAGTGATGAACTACAAGGTTCTTGAGGATCTTCGCAACAAGCAAAAGGCTAATGTCTTGAAGGCGTTGGAGATAAGGAGGATGATCTGTCAAACACACTCACAGGTGTGTGACAGGAACAACTTCCTTGATGATCTTAGGAAGTGTTGAGAAGGAAATGAAGTGGTTATGTTTTCCTCTTTTTTTTGGAAAAATATGTACTGAATATTTAATGTTTAATATGAAATTAATGAATCTATATGTTATGTTCTAGTGTTTTAATTTGTTAATTTTGTTGTTAATTGTTGTATTCGTCTAAGATAGTTGTTATATCGGTTTTGATTGTATTGTGTGTTGGTAGAACTATGATCCTTGCTCAAACAATTTAAGACTATAAGGCACTAAGGTTTTAGTCCCCTATCCTGTCCTCACATTTGCATTAAGTTATAGGAAGCACTTTATTCTCACATTTTACCACAATTTTCAATTCATAAACATAAAGCCTCAATTCAGTGAAATTGCGTCAAAATGGGTAAATCTAGAGCTCGTAAACAGATTAAATGCTCCAATTGTCAAACTGTTGGACATAATAAGTCTAGCTGTCACAAGGATCAAGTACCAAAACCAACAAAGGAAACTAAGGTTCGAGGTAGAAAAAGGCATTGTGATGGCAGAAGGCAACATGTATTCATTTAATTGTTATTTGCATAACGATTGTTCTTGTGTGTTTACATTCTAGTTGATGTGCAAATGTATTACTTTTGTAGTGGATGGATGAAGACGATATAAGGAAGACTATGGAACAAGAGTTTCTTGAAGCTCTTTATGAGCAAGAAGAAGAACACACAATTTTGGAGGAAGATGAAGAGTAGTCCAGGTTGGATGACGAAGCATTTCAGCAGTTTTTGGAAGAGGAGAGAATGTACAAAAGAATTGAAGAAGAAAGTGAACCACCTACAGCTGAAATAGCAAGTGGAGAGCGCCCAAGCCAAACACCACTTGAAGCACCTGCAACTGAAAGACCAAATGGAGAACGCCCAAGACAAACACCACTTGAACCAACTGCAACTGACAGACCAAATGGATCACCTACTAGTCATTTAAAGCAGTGAATTCCTAGCAAGAAATGCTATGTTGTCTTTCAGTCTAAATGTAGCTTAACTGATATGTGTGTGCTTCTATTTTTATAATAATTGAATTTTGGTTACAATTTGAATCTATTGACTTTACAAGTCAAACAAAAGAGATTTTAAATACTAATAATTCGGCGTGGTTCCTCTAATAATTTGGGTTATGTTGACCTTATAAGTCAAAATGGGTTTTCCCAAACACCCACCTAAACTGCATAAGCAACTGCAAACTACAAAATGAAAACAAGTAATCCAAAATATACATACACTACCCCCTAATCACACCATATCAAGCAGAATATATATGTTAACAAGTATCGTTTTCAATAACCATCATCAGCCAAAAAATATACATCTTCATTACATCAACAACTAAAAATAACAGGTGAACTTCTTGATGGGAGACTTGATATTCATGGGGGGAGACTTGAGGTCCTTAGGGGGAGGCACATACCACTCATTCCTATTTGTGCTGGAGCATCCCACAGCCGCTACAAGACCAAGTACAACCTTGGGAGCAGAAGCCTTGGACGCTTGGGAAGTGGAACCTTTCAAAGTAGTGGTCTTAAAAGACATGTTCCCACACTCATCATCAGATGTGTCTGAAATAATGATGATATCAACTTCATTTCCTTTCACGTTAGTATCTGGAAAGATAGACAAAACAGAAAGAAATCAGAGTTCACCCATTACAACTTTCTTAGCTTGCAAACATTAACTCTAACCTTTCTTAGACTCCTTATTCCCATATTTTTCCCACAAGTCTTCAAGTATCACATCAGCAATGTCATCTCCTATATCCCACTTATTCCCATAAGTAGCCATGTCATACTCAACCATATCGTCAGATACCTTTAGCTTGCTATAATCCCTCTTTTTGACAGATTCTGACACTGCTCGGATTTCTGTCAAATAAATTAGAGTTATTTATGCTCATCCCTTAAAATGCCAATCACACAAATACAAAAAACCCGACTAACCTTTCATCACTTGAGCTTCTTTCGCAAATCTGCATAAATCATCAAACATTTCATCAGACATTTCATCTTCTTGTAATCAAGTATCCCCATATTTTGCCTTCACATATTTTACCATCTCATCAGTTACATCTGTAAAAGTAAGCTCATTGTCTGCCATTGTTAAAATGTGTGTGAGGGTTGTGTGACGAAGGAGAGAAACGATCAAGATGGTATACGGTAGCTTTTCTCAGAATTAACTAAGGTGAGGTATAAATGTGTATGGACTATAATACCCTCCATTAACTAACAGAAACAAGACGTTGACATCGACGTTATTAGTCAAGGGACGAGTTTGGCATATAAAGCCCATGTTTTGGACCTCCGGCGATGATAATGCCAAGGTCTGTCCCAACGCGAAGCGGATTGCCAAGTTTAGGGACCAACCGTGTATTTTAGTCTATAAAGAATTAACGATAAAAGTGATGAAGACGAGACATAGTATGTGTACTGTGTAGCGAGTGGTAATAAAAGATAAAATCGTTATTAAATGATGAGGACTATAGTTCATTTGCATTTTTCCTTATACTAATCAACAGACCGAACCGCTAAACATGATAAAAAAAGCCGACCCAAAAACCCGAACCGAAAAACCTAAATTTGTAAGCTTAACTTAATTACCAAACATCCTATCAAATAGTGCATACCTTTCTAAGAATTCCTAGATCCGTCACTGTGACAGGCCCTCCAAAATCCAAAACAAATGAAAGCCCATTTACTTCTTTTAAACACGATTATGTAAGATATGTAGACGCCTTTTCCAAATGTATATTTGTTACCATTACTACTTTCGGCCCTTACGAGAAAAACCTTTAAGCTTCGCCGCTAGTATTACCCGATCACTAATATTGATCGAGTTCACACGGCCAAGGATCGACGCATTAGGAACTGTTACACGTATATAGTCTATCACATGATACTAGTTCGGGTTTGTAGTTTAAAGGCTATAACACGCTCCTAGTTTCACATAACATCATTTTCGACATCTGCCTAGGCTATACAGACGTGTCCATAACGAACCAAGTACTCGCTCGAGTACTAGACCATACTTGCTGTTTCGAAATTTATACAAACATTTCCAACAGAAGTTGAATCAGTTCATCCGGTTTCCATCTTCAGATTAAGGGTGCGTTTGGTATCCCACTATGGGAATGAGACTATGATTATGAAAGTGATTAATGGTGTTTGTTTAAGATGAGAGGGCTCACCACTATGGTAATGAATGATAGATATAATCCATACTCCATATACATCTAAAGAGGTAAGAATTGATCTTTCATAGGTGAAGGACCCACCACTACTATCAAACACATACTTTTAAATTAAAACTCTAATATTTTTATAAAAATTCATATCATTAACCCAATAGGTTTTTAATCAAGATTCAGAAAATTACAAAATCAGTCACTATATCTACACACAGAGCCACAAATGGTCTAGATATAGGGATAAGGGCTTATTTCCCACAAATTAGTTTCTTGAAAACTGAAATTGTTTTTATCCTAATATTAAATTCACACCATACCAAATACTTTATATTTATCTACACACCCTGTTTTTAAAGCCCATTTATCTTGATCAACAAGAAACTTTTTTTTTCTTGAAAAAAAAAATGGATGCTAATCAGAGAATTGCAAGACTTGCAGCTCATCTTCACCCTTCAAATGTTCAGGTTTATAATCTTGATATGTTTTGTTTTTTTAAAGATTTTTTATGTGTGTTATTTTGCTGTTAATTGATCATTGTTTAATGTTTTAGGTAGACATGCCAATATGGTTACTTATGTGTTGCAATTTGATCATATATGTTTGGGGGTGTTTGATTATGATGGTTTTTAATGTGTTATTGTGTATTGGATGTGAATATGGTTAATGGGTATTGCTTAAATTAGCTAAAATTTAGACCATTAGTACCGGATTGGTAATAGTGAGTTTCGAAAGAATTTTGTACTTACAGTAAAGTTGTGGTCCTATAGGAGTATAGATGATCATATATTGTAGCAGTAATGAAACTCTAGTGTAAGTATATGTTTTGTTTCAGATCATATGACCCCTTTGGATTTATCATAGTACAATTTCATTGAGAGAAATGATAGGGATGCCTAAAAAACATGCCTAATTATATGCCTAACACTATGTGCCAAGAGTTTATTTGTTTGTGAAGAAGTGGTCCAGCTGCTACAACCAATAAACTCTTGCCACATAGTGTTAGTCATATAATTAGGCATGTTTTTTAGGCATCCCTATCATTTCTCTTTCATTGATAGGTTTGCGCTTTTTTGATCGTATGCAATGGCTATAAACTCTAACTAAACTCATGAGAATTGTTATTTGTTGTTGTTCCACTGTATGATATATATGAAATCTGAATTTTACTAACTGGCAGTGTTTAATTTGGTGAACCGAAAAACTATTATCATTGGGTTAGGGGTTTTTTTATTTTAAAAGGCAAGTTTTTGAAATGCAGAAGTACTCATTGACAGGGCTTTAATGGTAATATTAAGCTTTAACGAGTACAAATCCTAGTTGTACAAAGTGTAACGTGTATATATAAGTATTGGATACTGCTATATAATGTATAATGGTACTAGCTCCACAACTTCTAATCAATTAGTTGAATTATGTAAATTTAGATGGAGGGAGGGTCGGTATTGGATCGAGCAAACTGCAGAGCAAAAGGAGGTGCACCTGGGTTCAAAGTTGCTATCTTGGGTGCTGCTGGAGGGATCGGTCAACCTTTAGCTATGCTAATGAAGATGAACCCATTGGTTTCAGTTCTTCACCTTTATGATGTTGTCAACTCTCCCGGTGTCACAGCTGATATTAGCCACATGGATACTGGAGCTGTGGTAACTTTCGGCTAAATTACAATCTTAAGACTGTAATACAGATGCCTTATGCATTTCATAATCGATTATTTGTTTTTGTTTGCAGGTGAGAGGCTTTCTAGGCCAACCGCAGCTTGATGCTGCACTAACAGGGATGGATCTTGTGATTATACCTGCGGGTGTTCCAAGAAAGCCCGGAATGACAAGGGATGACCTTTTCAAGATTAACGCGGGAATCGTTAAAACTCTTTGTGAAGGAATTGCTAGGTCTTGCCCTAATGCAATTGTCAACTTGATCAGCAATCCTGTGAACTCAACAGTCCCAATTGCTGCAGAAGTTTTCAAGAAAGCCGGCACTTATGATCCCAAACGTCTTCTTGGTGTAACCATGCTTGATGTTGTTAGAGCCAACACTTTTGTGGTACGCAGTCAGTTCTGTTCTTGTCCAGTTTTTTGCATCATTCTTTTTTGTGATGATATGCGGGATTCTTAATTGATGTAATTTTCAGGCAGAAGTTTTGGGACTTGATCCAAGAGATGTTAGGGTCCCGGTGGTCGGAGGACATGCAGGAGTTACAATTCTACCCCTTCTTTCGCAGGTAAAGAAAGAGCTCAATTCAAACTTAAAAAACTGAACTTTATACTCACTTTCATCAACTTTGTAGGTGAAACCTCCATGCTCCTTCACTAAAGAAGAAACCGAATACTTGACAAAGCGTATTCAAGATGGTGGAACCGAAGTTGTTCAGGTAAACATGATCGGTTTACTTTAGAAGTGACAAAATGGATGGGTGGGATGGGTGGGTCAGAATGGGTATAAAATGTGTATGGGTCGAGACGGGCAGGACTCGTTTTACCCTAAACAACTTAAGTCAAATATCTATACATCATTTGTTTACTTAAGTAGTAATCAAAACTTCGAAAATAATCTTGATGGTTGTTATGCAATTAAATTACACTATCAACCGATTCCCTTTTGAGCTATATTGTTATATTATTTTTTTCATCCATTAGAGGTAAAAGCATAATTTATATGCGCCATTACAGGCAAAAGCTGGGGCTGGTTCTGCAACATTATCAATGGTAAGCCTTTTTATTCTTATCTCATAATAAGGTTCATAGTTGAATAAGTTTTAAAGCCCATGGAAGTAAAATAGACGATCTGTCAACTTCATAGGCGTATGCTGCAGTTAAGTTTGCAGATTGCTGTCTCCGTGGCTTAAGAGGGGATGCTGGCATTGTGGAGTGTGCTTACGTAGCTTCTCAGGTATAACACAGCTCTACATATACATATTTCCATTCTCTAGACGTGGAAAATTTGGCGGGTTTCATAAGGTGTCAAATTTGTCTGTTTCTTGTGTGGGTCAAAACGGGTTATATTGGGTTAAGCTGCAAATATGATTGAAAAACTATCTTACTACAATACTAATCAAATTCTTTAGCATTCAAAACGATTTAGAAGCCTGTGAGCACTAAAGAGACTTTGGCGACTTTCAACCTGTTTGACATATTTGATTGATTGGTTAGGGATAAACCATAAGGTCCATAACCCAAATTGATCCATTCATAAGTAAATGGGTCAAATATGCCACATATAATTTTCTTAGATCCGAGTTTATTAAGTATTTGTTAATTGTTGGTAAACAGGTCACCGAACTTCCGTTCTTTGCAACCCAAGTCAAATTAGGCCGTGGTGGTGCGGAAGAAATATACCAACTTGGACCTTTGAATGAGTATGAAAGGTAAGACATCAACACACATTATTTATTTATTTTATTTTTTTTGGTAAGTTTTAGTTAAAAACAGATGATTTATGATTGCTTAATTTGACATCAACAGGGCTGGATTGGATGAAGCGAAAAAAGAGTTGGCAGGAAGCATCGAGAAGGGAGTTACTTTCATAAGAAAGTGAAGGAGTTTGAGGAGGTGGTATACAAATGTTGATTCTCTTATCATGGCTTTGTTTATTACTTCGTGTTCTTTGTAATGTACCAATCAGTTTATACCTGAAATAGATGTATCAGAATACCTATATATACTACATATGCTAATCTTATTACATCCATGATACCAAATCCGGTATTTAAATGTTAGTTATATGCCCAAGTACTTTTTACCAGTCAGCTGATTAACACATTAATGTATGGCTTATTATCAAGTGCGTAGAGGCATAGCTGTTAAATTTGTACGACTCACAAGTCGAGTCAGAACAGCCTTAAAACAAGACAAAACCTAGGACTCAAAACCAACCTGACTCGTACTTGGCTCTATTACTTATGAATGGTCGGGGTCAATCATGTTAAAAGGTGTCGAAGTATATGTTTAATGAACAAAACCTCCTAACTTATTTACTAAAAATTGTGTTTATTGTTGAAAAAACTTAATGATTGTAATGAGATTTGACACACTAATAAAGTAACAGAATTTGGGATGAAGTGTTACATATCAACCCGACCCGTTTTGACCCGCTTAAAATTACTAATTCTAAGCCGTACCTATTTCGACCAATTACCAAGCATAACATTTGTTTCTTGCATCTTATTTATCCAGAATGAATGTTAACTGTCAAAACGAATTCAGCCAATCAAATTCACTGACAAGATGCTTCCAACAAACAAAGACCGCTTACTATTTTACACAAAACATGATCTAGCAAAGGTTCAAAAAGGATCTTTACACTTACCTACACGGCTAGACCTAACTAAATTGGCCTCCGAAGACTTTACAAAGTGAATAGCTTAGGTTGACGCATAGTAAAAGCCCTTGATGAGCTAATATTACCAGTAATGAAATTAGGAGACATACTATCTTTCACCCTAACCGGATCGACCTGAACTACTCTCTCAGGCACAATCTTGTCCCCATCGAGCCTAGCCAATACCTCGAAATACAGCCTTAGGACCTCTGGCTTTGTTCTCCATTCAGGATAACCCTCCCATTCCGGCCCGTTTCCTGTCAACTTCTCTGCAGTAAACCCAATCTTCACAAAAGTCTGAGCCGATATCTCTGCTCTCAACACCCTGAAAGAACCCTCCTCACTCGCTTTAGGACCCAATATTGAAGCAAGTAGTGTCTCAAAACTAATCAAATTTGTGTTTGACCCATTAACGGATACAATGGGCCAAAGTGAGGTCACATGGTTCAGCTTTAGCTTGTTCACCGACGGTTTAGGGGAAGTGAGAGATGTGGGGCCCACGATAGATAATGAGACGAGTTGGCTGTGGGTACGAGAAGCGTGCTTCAGGCGGTCAGATAGTGTTAAGAAACCGGAAGCAAACTTATTTTTGGTTTTGGTCATAGGAAGATCAAGATCAATTGGTCTGAGTAAGCGGACTGATTTGGCTCCCTTGACGTTAACAACAGCCCCATCAGCTAATATAACTTTCCTCAAGTTACCATCATCAACAGCATGCTTTATGTTATTTGCGGGTAATAAAAGTTTTGTTTTCTTGGCATCTTGGATCCAGAGCTCCATTGGACCTGCGAGCTTGAATGGAGTCAAAACAGACGACCTTTGTGAACTCTTCTTTTTCTTCTTAGTTACCAATCCATTGTCATTACTCGCATTTCTGGCCTGATCATCGACTTGAAGAATAGGTAAATCAACATGTTGCCATTTATGTACATCGTCCAAGAGCTTCAACGGAAGTACTTGATTGTCTATCTCCAAATCAATTTCATAAGCAACGGACCGGCCTACTAAAGCATCCTTCAAATCAAACCCGGTTATCTTAAGATCATTCGATTGAAACCCTAATCCCTTAACAATAACTTCTTCCAACTCCTGAAACACAAATCAGATAAAAATATTAGAGAATGTAGCAGCTCCCATAGTATTAGTATAGAAATCCTTCTTAAATAATGCAAATAAATAATAACCCATGATTACATACGCAAAAGCTTGTGATCAAGAGGAACTGTGTTTTGAAAAGTGCAAGCGCATTAAGAAGAAATTATCACAAGAACACGGAAGAATTTACGTGTTTTAGTTGATAGATGTGACCAGCCTACGTCAAGATATCTTATCATGTTAATAATAGGGGCCTCCTCATCTTAGAGTTGTGCAGCTTATTCTCACCTCATGAACCTAATTAACTGCGCCATAAGGCTGGAAAGTTTTCTTAATTTTATTTCTCTAATTTTCTTGAGAATAGAGTAACTCTTCATTCTCCAGGAAACCTTTTGAAAATTAGAGAACTCTAAATTCAAGTTCTCTAAATCATAGTTATAATAGCAGAAAATACATTTTTTGTTTTCAATAGAGAAATTTCAGAATACTCATTGTGAACACGTTTTGTGTTTTATCGGTATTTCTTAGAAAGCTTATGAGTCTTGTCAAATCCAGCCAGGTCGCCGACAATTCCATGTTACACTTTTTAAATATGGTAGAAGCTAAAGTATCAAATTATATAACTTAGGGGTCTTGTCAATATCGATTAAGATCGCCAAAAATTCCGTCATACTTTAAAGGTCCCGTATAGAACTCAAGGCGATTATAACGTAAAAGTCACATGCTAACACATATACGTCCGCTAAGATCCTTTTGGTTCATTGATTAGTACCAATATCCATACATTAATCGCGAACCAAAACAACATTTCCAAGAAAAAACAAAAGATCTAATCGTTCAACATGTTGAGAAATTTTGAACTTACAGATATGGCTTTAGGATACTGTTTAACGTCCGTTGTCGGCATCACAGCCGTTAAACTCGTAAAATGTATAATTAAGGCTAAAAACAACGCGCAACGAGCATATTTCAAAACCTTAACCGCCATTGAAAGATGTAAATTATCAATTAAAAGACGTAAATGAATCAACAATCTGGGGATTTCAAAAGGTGATCAAATTATGATTTAATGTTTAATTCACTTTTGTTGATCTTTTTGGATTCCTTAAAAATTGTTTCTATTGTGTTGAAAATGAACAAAAAAAATTGGTTAAAACGGATGTATAAACACAATGATGACGTGGAAACAATGGTACGGAGTAAATTGCGATGTAGTATGATTTTATATTTTTATTGGTCAATACTGTATTACACGTGGAAACATGACTGGGCCCTACCTTTATAATTTAACGGTCATGAGAATTTGGTATGGATGGTTCTAGTAAGAGCAAGGGGTATCACAACCTCTTCACTTCTCTTCACTTGGACCCTACGTGTGCCACATCACCTTCACATCACTCCAACACACTAACAAAAAATACCCCCCAATCACAACATCACCACTTCTTTTCACTTAGGCCCCACCCACTATCATTTTATTTATTTTCCATATTTTCCAAACACAACTAAATTCATTTCATTCATTTAAAATAAAAATACAACATACAATACGGAAAATAAAAATAAAAAACATACGGAAAATTTAAAAAACATACGGAAAATAAAAACAATACGAAACTTAAACAATACAACTCTATTTGTAGTATTTTGCTATCAATTCGTCTTGTTTCTTCTTGAGGATTGTTCTTTTTGGCTCCGGCAAATTTTCAATATCATGCATGAGAAACTCCAATTCTCGGCACTCTTGCTCCGACTTTTCTTTCGCAATCTTCGCCTCGTACACTTCTCGTGCTCCGTCAACTTTACGTTTATACTCTTGAGCTAAAGCTTCCGCAATAGCATCCGATTGACTCCCTCCGGTGCTCGTTGACGACTCCACTGATTTACTTTTTTTTGCCGGACGAGGCTTGCCTGCGGGTCGAGCTCTAGGATCAGGGCCGAATAATTCGGCGATATTATCTTCATTGATCCCATCCGGCGCGTCCCATTTGGGATATTCTCTCAAAACCTTCCATGCCGAAACCATATTAAAGTTTTTCCCCGTCCCATTTTTGTAAGCAAGTCTTGCATTCTCAATGTGATCAACATCATTTTCCCCGGATCTACGCTGCAAATGCTTGTAAAAACCATTAAACTTTTGACAATCACCGTTTATCCGAGTCCATTTTCCCGTACACATATTTTTTGTACGATAAGGCTCTGGACTACGAGCCCTGAAGTCCTCCCAAATCTGAGTCCAAAACGCATCGTTTAGTCGGTCATTACCGATAACGGCGTTTTGGGATACCTCGACCCAACACTCGGCTAAAATTTTTTCTTCATTATTTGACCAACGAATTGTCGTGCGACCCTCTTCATCCACATCCTCCTCCTCCTCGTCAGCGTCCAAGTTTACAACGGCATTCTTTTTTTTCTTTGTCGTTTTGGCCGGTTTTTTTCCTTGACGACGTTCTTCACGTGTATCGGTTGGTGGTGGTTGAGGCACTTTGAAATCCGACTTGCGAAGAAGTGCTTGAGGTTTGAGACGATGGGGTGGACGGGTTTGACGAAGACGAGTTGAGGAGATTCATAAACGACATCTCGTTGGGATCTTGAGACATTTTTGGTTGTGGATTAAGATGAGGATGATAATATATTTATGGTTGTGAATGAGAAGTGTGAATGTTTTAGTAAAAAATGAGTAGTATTTATAAAGAAAAGGGTGTATTAAATTGGGTTTGAAATGAAAAAAAAAAAAAAAAAAGTATCCGTTTGATTAAAATGGTAATTTCTCAACGTTAACCTTTTGAAATCTTTTGTCCTTTTGTGTGTCGTTTGGACGACGAAAGACCAAGTGGCGAGGGCCACTGGTATCACGGCGAGGATCGAAAACAACCGGCGAGAAGCCACGTCGGAAGTGGCGAAATTTGACGAAGCCCATACCCCTCGCTCTAAGGGGACTTAATTCCTTCATTTTTCTTGTCACGTCAGCTTTTTTTCTCCAACGACTTCAGGCAATTTGATGCCCCAGTAAGGCGACCAAGATCATTTTTTATTTATTTTAACACAAACTCAAATTTCATTAATAATTAAAACGTTACATAATAATTCAAATAAAATTAAAACATTATGACAATACAACGACTAAACTAGTTTTGATTATGACGATGTCAAATGTCTTCCACCAAATCGGCTTTGAGGCTAAGATGAGTTGTTTTGTTGCATATCTCCCTGGTAATTTCCAACGATTCCACATGCGTTCTTATGGGATCATAAGAACGGTGCTGCTCTGCTGGAAAGAATACGGGAGATATCGCCCGCTCTTCGTCCTGAATTATCATATTATGTAATATGATGCATGTGTACATCATATGTGATAGACGCTCTTTGTCAAATCCTTTAGCCGGATGTTTAATCATTAACCACTTTCTCTTTAGTACACCAAAAGCACGTTCCACATCTTTTCTTGCTGCTTCGTGCATCGTCTTATACAATATTCGTTTGTGATCATTCGTCCCTGGATTTTTAATGGACTTCATAATAACCGAGTATTCCGGATATATCCCATCAGCAAGATAATATCCGCGTTTATAAGGCACGCCGTTAGCAAAGAATTCCACATCCGGTGCTCTCCCCGTTTTGAGATCATTGAAAAGAGGCGATGCACGTAAAACATTTACTTCGTTATTCATCCCGGCGACACCAAAGAACGCATGCCAAATCCATAAATCTTGGGACGTGATCGCTTCCAATAAAATGAAAGGATTTTGCCCGTGATCACCCCTACAAAATTGAGCTTTTAAAGCATGTGGGCAATTCTCCCACGGCCAATCTGTGCAATCAATACTTCCTATCATCCCAGGAAACCCATGACTTTCGTAGTGATGAGCATAGAGTTTGTCAATGTCAGTAACCGTCGGCTTTCGCAAATACTCTGCACCATATAACTCCATTATGGCCTCACAAAAAATTTCGAGAGACTTACGAATGTTGACGCACCCATTTGCACGTATTCGTCTAGAGCATCAGCATTGACTCCGTATGCAAATTGACGGATTCACGAAGTACACTTCATCAATGGAGAAATACCAAGTACGCCTGCACAACTAGGAGTTTGTTGAAAATAAGGTGAATGATCGGTTATATCTCGGACAATTCGTGTGAATAGTCGTCGGCTCATTCGGAAACGATCATGGAATGCTATATCGCCGTATCTGGGGGTCTCGCTGAAGTAAGCATCCACTAAACGGTTATGAGCACCCAAACGATCCCTACTAACTTGGTTTCGTGAGAGTTTAGTTTGTGACGCTTGAAAAGCCTCCCAACACTCTTCCGCAAACATCATAAACTCGCTACTAACTTCATTTACATCATCCGATGACGAATCGGCAATGAATAGCTCGTAAGAATTAAAACTCATAGTGTGGAAAGAATATAGAGAATGTGTGAAATGAGATTTGTGAATTTAATGTGTAAATATGTTGGGTATTTATAGGGTTTTTTTTTTTTTTTTTTTTTTTTTTTTTTTTTTTTTTTTTTTAAGCAACAAACGTTCCAAAATTTAATTTAGTAACGGTAGGAAACTTTTTTTTTTTGATATGCAACGGTATAAAATTTCTTTGTTTGAAAAGTGAATGTTTAGTCGATCGTGGGGGGATTTAATTGCTTGTGTTTTTGGCCGGTAGAGTGGCTCCACAAAAGGACGATCGATGAGGACTCGATCGAGTTTGTCGATCGCGAGTCCTTATTGGAACCAGCCTAATATTTGCGGGAATTACGGTTTGAGTCGTGTAGTGACATCCAAGTCAGCAATATGTTTTTTTCGAACCTTCGCTTTTGGAGAATAAACCCCACTCATTTTTTTTTCCGTTTCGCCTAGGAGGAAAACCCTATCGGTAAGCCTCGAACCCAAAATCTCCATGTAATATGTTTTTAAATTTGTTTGTTTTAAGCTTACATAGTCAGGTAAGTAGTTCAAAAGTGAGTTTTTGTCGGATGCTTTGAGTTCGTACTTCATTCAAGTTGAAGTCAGTTGAGTTTATTAGGTTAGGGTTCTAGCCTGGTATGTATTAAGTTTAAGTTTACAATTATATGAGCGCGGTTTTTATAAATCTCTCCAATGTGCCTGTCTTCATATTTTTGGAGCCGAGTGAGCTAGGATCAAGTTTATTCATATTTTACGAAATACACAATCATATCTTTTCCCTATTCAACTGTAGGACCTTGTTTTTCTCAACCTTATCACGATACCTAGCTTAACACACGTATACCAAGCTTAACACATATGCGTATGCGTAAAGAAAGATGAAGAAAGGTGGTGACTTGAATGATATATGTCGTGTATGTTTAGAGAGAAAAAGATGAAAATATAACTTGTATTGCAAAGAGAAAACACACACTTACACACTCAAGCACACACCTCAAATGACACATTTGAGGTGTATTTATACTAAGAGTAGACTACCCTAATGGGCTTGGCCATGGGCCACGAGTTGGACTTGGATTGGATTGGGTTACATGAACTTATACAAGGCTAGCTTAACATAACTTATAATCATTTAGCTTAGCCCAATCCACGAGCCCGTTGACTATTCTATTACAATGTCTAACACACGTTACAAATTTTCTAAACGTGAATGACCATCACTTCTATTAATTACTATTAAGGCTAACATCAACCTTGCAAATCAACTTAATTTTTTTAATCAAAATAGTATTTATCGACATTGTCTAGCTGTTTGAGCTAAATCTCCAATTGCACCAAACATATATCTTCCTCGTGATTTGAATTTTGTTTTAACGACTGTGTTTTACCGAAAACAGCCAATAACTACATAGTTTAGTAAAGTAAATTGTCAAATCCAGACAACCTAATGCATGCAAGGATCACAAACCTGCTAATTATTACTAGTACTAATTTTGCATTGAAGTTGATCTAGACGGTTGTAAACTTGTAATACTTTACTTTATTAGTTCGATATGATTTCTACTTTTCCGCTTTGTAGAGGAAGTAACCATTTCAGTGAGGCTAACTCAATCTGGAAATATAATTTGTTGCGACGATGATATATCATGGGAAAAGCTATAGTGAGAAGAGAAAATAAAATAAGAAGAGTAAGAAATATTCTGAGCCACACATTTTAAATGAAAAAAAGAAATTTAAGAGGAGATGCATTTACTTTTGTAAGTGCATCTGAAATGTACGATTATAGTTTTTTCTCATTTTTATCATTTTAACTTTATTTCTCATTTGATCCTCGCTCGATATATCATAGCATATTAGCATTCTAGTTTAAAACCTAATTATTATATATACTATTAGGCGGGGCATTAGGCCTCCACACGCCATTTGTCAAAAGCAGGTTCACTTAACATTAATTGCCAACTTTCGCAAGTTGGCAAAAATAGTCTCTGATGTTTAAGTGTTGTTGCTGCAAAGTAAGTCCAAGTTGGCAAAAATAGTCTCTAAGGTTTAAGTGTCGCTGCAAAGTAAGTCCTTTATAGCAATTTGGCAAAAATAGTCCCTATCCAAATTCACGGCTACAAAAGCAATCCCGCTGCATCGCGCGGGTTTCCACACTCGTATATACTATAGAGCAAGACATTTTTTTGCAACATTAATTGCTATCTTTCGCAATTTGGCAAAAATAGTCCTTGAGGTTTAAGTGTCGTCGCAAAATAAGTCCTGTATCATTAATCGCTATCTATAGCAATTTGGCAAAAATAGTCCCTAAGGTTTAAATGTCGTTGCAAAGTAAGTCCTGTAGAATTAATTGACAAACAAATTTTCCGGTCATTCATCAGTTCCAAATTCACGTCTACAAAAGCAATCCCGCTGCATCGCGCGGGTTTCCACACTCGTTTCAACTAAATATGTATATCTTGTGATCGAAAAGACATTAGTGCCAATAATCTTATCTGGTGGTCAACTGGCCAAAAGACATGACATGCTTCCACTATCTCCTACACTGTGGGGTATGCCCTAGTAATATCTCCTTTTGGTTTTTTAGTGGCTGGGCCCTCAAATTCTTTTTCTTTTGTGCAGATCACTTTAGTTCGTAATTTATATAGTAGGTTGAGATTGTGTTCTTTGTTTTCTTTCCAAGGAAAAAGGGAAATATATTAACCACCATTGGAAATACTAAATACAATACAAGGAGAATTGGACAGACCCCAATCTCCTAATAGAAAGATACAAGTAAAATAAAGATACAAGATTGTGTTCTTGTTAGTTGTTTTCATGGGTAGTTTTGTTTTTGGGTCTCTTTTTCTTTAATCGGCTAGATTATGAAAGTTGGATGTCTTTTGTTTGTAATGTTTAGTTGCGGTGATACATTGTTGCTTTTTCACAAAAAATGAAAGTGAAAGAAGTATCACGAGATGATAACTAGTCTGATAATGTAGAAACGGAAAAAAATGTTTTTGTATAAAATTGCGTAAATGAACATGATAAGTAAGGTTAATGAAATGGTAAAGATTCATTTAGTTATTATCATTAACCGGCCTTATACATATCCATAATCTATAAAGATAATTGATTGTAAATGTATTAAGTTGTCACTTTTTATTTTGTTAGTGTAACATTTTTTTTCCTATTAAATGTCACAATATTGCTAATTCTTCTATGTTGTGTATTAAATTAGTAGATTAAGCAAATGATGCATACGTGTCATTAGTAAAGGATTAAAGGATAACGATTTCTAAATGTATTAAAGTTGCCATTTTTTTTTTACTAAGTTGAGTAGCATTTTTTTCCCTACAAAACTTATTCCCAAACACCTCATTATCTCTTACAAAACACACACCAATTACACCAAGAACACACACCAATATCATTCATACTCCACAATCAACCACTACTGATGAGTGTCTAAATACTCATCATTTTTGTACAATATAAACTGCAAAATCATCTGAAAACACTCAGAAACACATCAAAATGATCAAAATACCACAAATCAGTGTTTTATGTGTTTTAAATGCAAAAATATCAAAATCAGATGAAAAACGTATCAAATTTGCAAAAATTGCAGTTTTAGTCCCCCAAGTTTCAAAAGTTGTCAAAAATAGTCCCTGAGTCAAAGTTTCAAAAGAAAAGTCATCAAAGGTCCTTTTTAAATCATAACTTGTCAAATTTAATCCTTTGGTGAAAAATATCAAAAGTTTGAGAAAATTACAAAAATGGTCCTCAAAGTTTGAAATTTGGCAAAATTGGTCCCTGGAAAATCTGAAAATGGCAACTTTGGTCCTTGTAATATTAACACTTGTCAATTTCAGTCCTTGGAGCAACTTTGAGATTTGGCAGATCAAGTCCCTGAAGTTTCAGAAATTGCATACTTAGTCCTTTGCTTATTATTACCCTTTTACTACTTTGGACCAAGTCAAAAGCCAATGGACCCCTGCCACTACCCCTTTTGGACCTTGCCATACAATTTTGGACCTCCCCTTTCTTTTATTAATACCAGTCAAACCTGTTGACTCACCCTTCCTAAATATCAAAATCAGATGAAAAACGTATCAAATTTGCAAAAATTGCAGTTTTAGTCCCCCAAGTTTCAAAAGTTGTCAAAAATAGTCCCTGAGTCAAAGTTTCAAAAGAAAAGTCATCAAAGGTCCTTTTTAAATCATAACTTGTCAAATTTAATCCTTTGGTGAAAAATATCAAAAGTTTGAGAAAATTACAAAAATGGTCCTCAAAGTTTGAAATTTGGCAAAATTGGTCCCTGGAAAATCTGAAAATGGCAACTTTGGTCCTTGTAATATTAACACTTGTCAATTTCAGTCCTTGGAGCAACTTTGAGATTTGGCAGATCAAGTCCCTGAAGTTTCAGAAATTGCATACTTAGTCCTTTGCTTATTATTACCCTTTTACTACTTTGGACCAAGTCAAAAGCCAATGGACCCCTGCCACTACCCCTTTTGGACCCTTGCCATACAATTTGGACCTCCCCTTTCTTTTATTAATACCAGTCAAACCTGTTGACTCACCCCTTCCCTCCAAAACTCACGGGTTACCACTTTCCCCATCATTCCACCCTGCAACTCCTCTGAATACACTCCATCTCCTCCATCATGCCCCTACTCTGCCCCCCCTCCAAACACAACAAGCCAAGGAAGCATTAAATGATTTATACCAATCCCACTCAATCCCACAAGCTGTTAAAATGGTTTTGGCGCCAAAAATGCTTGAAAGGCCAAGATCAATTTCAAGACATCCAATGGTTAATAAAGCTGCTGGGAACTATTCATTGAGGTGAGAGAAGGAGTATTGGTGTATAAAGAAGCAAGAGTTGGAAGTAAGAAGGGTAGTTAGTTTTATTTTTTAGTTTAAGTATATGTCGTTTTTAGCTTATTATGCCTAAAATAGCTTTCAGTTGTAATTTTTAAGGTCTTTTGTATAAAATTAACTTGTTTAAGTATATTGTAACTCTTTTAAGTTTCAATTCCAAGTTTATGTCCTTATTTCAAATTTCAAGCCACTGCTAGAATTTTCATTTTCCATCTCTGATATCCTGGCTTCAATGAGCTTGTTTACAAGCTCAAACAAGCTTATTTTAACTTATTAAAGCTTTCTATAAGCTCATATTTCATTTTCAAGCAATTTTGAATGAAGGTCAACAAAAGCCAGAAATAGTCAACATAAGTCAAAACGGGTGATATTGTGAGTCTAATTAGTTTGGTTTAATCTCTGTTCTTAAATTGTTGTTTGAATAAGTGTAATATCAGTTTTAAGCTTAATCTCATTAAGGTTTAAAGTTTTAAATGCATTTTGTAGTTATAAAGGGGTGTTTGGATTGCTTTGTTAAACTGTGTTGGAGGTTTGTAAAATGGGTTAGATCAGTTGCTAAATGCTTGTTTTAGATAGTTGATGTCATATCTTTGGTTGTTCTGCTGTCATTTGTTCCTTAAGTCAAAATCAACATTTCACTGCTCTTGTGTTCTCTTCTGTGGAAATCAGTGGTTAGGAAGTTCCATATAGGTTTAAAATCTGTTTAACCAGCTTTTGAAAGTCTTCTTTCATCATTTTACATCCAAATCAGTTGCACATTTTCATTTGAATCTCATTTTAGTCAACTATGTAACTGAATTTAAAAGTCAAAATCTGTGTCAACACTGGTTTTTCTCCAAACTTGCAGCCTTTGTATACTGTTCATTTCAAGTAACTAAGGTCTGAGATTTGGCACATTAGGAGTAGGCTAGGTGGTCTTTAAGACCACATTTCTGGTTTTAGCTTTAGCTCCTTGAATAAGCTCATAGATAAGCTCTAAAGTAGGTCCCTAGCTCACTGTTCTGCTCATCAGCTTGCTGTCATTGTTTTGCCACTTTTTGTTTGCCCTCTAACTTCTTTAAAACTTGTCCTCAGTAGCTGTAATTTGGTACACATGCTCTCTGCTAGGTTGATTTGAGATTCCAACTCTTGTTTTTCCCTTTAGCTTAACATATAAGCAGTTAGAAGTGCTTAAACTTAGGGACAGTATTCTGTTTGCCTTATTGTATCAGTTTTCTTTATTCCTTGGTAATCAACTGTTTAGCAGTTAGGAGTAGCCTAAATTAGTTGCCTTAGAGTAATTATAGTATAGTTTAGGCCCTTTAGAAGTTTGGTTCATTTTTGAGCTTATTTGCTTATTGAAAGTGCTTATTCTAACACTAGTTTACATAGCAGCTTTGTTTTCTTCCACATTAGCCCAGTGTTTTCTATTTTTCCTAGGACTAGAATAGCATTTTAGAATTTCCCTGATAGTTTCATAATTTTTAGTCACCATTTACTAATTTTCTTAATTAAATTCAGTTTTTAATGATTTTTAATTAGCTTTAATTGCAATTAATTGAGAAAAAGTTCCAAAAAATAATTTTTCAATTTTAATAGTTTAAGATAAATATAAAAAGCATAAAAAACATTTTTCCTTATTTTTCTCTTTTTATTTGGTATTTTTCATAATTTTAATTAGATTTAAATAGATTTAAATTCATAGAAAATAGGATATTAATTTGAAAATTACAAAAATAGTTTTGAAAATTCTAGTTTGATATTTTAGACTTTTCCATTTCATAATTTCATTTTTCTAGCTTTGTTTCCTAATTTCTTGTATTTTGGTTAATTATTAAGTAGTTAAAAATAGTTTTTAATTAATAATAATTAGATAAATAGTTGTAAAAATAATTTTCTTTTTCTAAAAAGTTTCTTATATCATTAGGTTTGTAAAAATGTATTTCTCATATTTTTAGGACTTTTATTTCTTAGATTTCACTTTTTATTTTGTACGTTTACGTATTTTTATTTTAAACGTAAGTTTTTAGTTTTAAGTTTTAAACGTTCATCATTTTAAAAATAGTGGTAGCGTTTATTTAATATTTTTAATCTTTTTTAATTTTCTTTAATTTGCATTTAATCCGTTTTTATTTGTTGGCTTTTTCCGTAGTTATAATAATTCTCAATCTCCTTTTCCGTTCAAATCTCGCGATCACTATACGTTTGATAATCCATTGCACAGCTCGCTGGGACATAACGACCCGGGGAAACACTATACTCCCCTGATCTTCATTGCATTTGCGCTTAAGCTGTTTTAAGTCTGTTACGGCTGGTCATTCACAAGTGGCCAGTTTGTGTGATTAGACTTGACGGTTTTGCGCCGATCAACTACCAACATCATCCTCACATCACACCCCATTCACACAAGAACCAATATTTCCTAGAATAAATTGAAAATTTAAGTAAAATCCAAAATTAAATCCGAAATTCAAAACCTAAAATTCAATAACCACAAATGCAATTGAAATCAATAACCAAAATAAACCCAAATGCATATAATAAATTTAATTACTGTACAATTCTTTGAACTAAGTTAAATACGCGTTGCAGGACTGCAAGAATTAGAAAAGGTTGTACAATCTCATCTTGTCCTTGGCTTTGGAAAGAAGCTTAGTTCACTCCTTCACAAGTGTTTTGAGCAGTAAGAAACCATACCCAGCCTCTGTTGATTTACATGTTTTTAAAACGTTTATGATTGCTCACTGTTGAGTAATCGCGTATTTCAATAATTTGTTTTCAGCTATGATGAGGAGGCTACATATTTTGAAGACTATGTTAGATCTTCAAAGAGAAAACAATAGGAACACATAAGATCTAGGACACTCGATAACTTCAAAAAAACCAATGAGGGATGCTTTGAATAGTGGACAAAGGTTTGCAGCTACTGCTCGTGACTACAGTTCGCAAAACTATTCAATGATCAATGTGTTTGACGATGATGATGATGGCGGTTGGATTTTTTTTTATTGTTTTTTGTTAACCATGATTTCTGACTGTTTGGCCGACTAATTCACAGGATTTAAACCCACCACCACATAGACTCAAACCAGGTAAAGCCCTCTGTTTTCTGGTGATTAGATTGTGATGGTGGCGATCAACAGAAGCGGTGACGATCACTCATATTGCACACCAAAAAATGATTATATTTTTGATGATGTTTGGTGATTCATGTGTTCAGGTGTAATTTGTGTGCATTTTGTAAGCGATAATGAGGTGTTTGGGAATAAATCTGTAGGAAAAAAAAAAATGCTACGCAATTTAGTAAAAAATGACAACTTGAATATATGTAGAATATCATTATCCTTTAATGTTTTACTAATTAGTGACACGTAAGCATCATTTTCTTAATCTCGTAATTTAATACACAACATAGAAGAATTAACAATATTATGACATTTAATAGGAAAAAAAATGTTACACAACAAAGTAAAAAAGTAAAGACTTGAATACATCTAGAAATCATTATCCCTAATCTATATAATTGGTATAAAGCATTTATGATCTGTTTGTTATGAAAAATCCTAGAAAAACCAAGTTTACCCAATTTTTATAATGACAATCTTAATATTTCTAGAAAACTACTTAACTAATAACCTCCTTTAATATTGATGAAATGTTCAACTTTTTGACCATTAAATTAATTAGTTGGTCGATTTCATAAACAAGGTTATATAATTCACAACTCTTCAAACTAAAATCTGTCCTCGTGCATTATCTTAATCATGATGTCACAAACAAAATGAAAAACTACTACTTTCTTTTCCACCAAATAAAAAAGTGAAGGGAGTAGATATTCACAATATATTTTATTTAATACATATATCATATTCTATGCAATACAATATGTTTTATAGTTTGTACAAAATGATGTACATGTAATTTTGTATATTCACTTAATAATAATGAGATACAATAATGTGTATAAATAACATAATGTTGGGATTTAGAAAATCCATATTGAAGAGTCGGTCACCCCATCTATAGTCTAGCATATATTAGTTCGTAGACATATCGTTATTTACTAGTTTATTAGTTAGTTATTAGCTTAGTTCAACTTAGATTAACACCGTGGAGGAAGGACGGGTCTTTACCCACTGTATGCCTGATCCACAGTCCGACAGGAGGACGTTTAGTTGTAACTATAAATACCTCTTCCATCCTTGGAAGAGGTGGTGCTTCTTAATCTAACCTTTCATTTTTGTTTTTACTTTCTCTCTCTAAGAACACTCTCTCATCTCTTTTACTCTCTAAACATGGCATACTTGATTCATCACCATCCTAGGCCACCCGAATCATCAAACAACATAAAAAGTAGGATCCTAACAATTGGTACCAGAGCCATGGTTGTGTTGTTCTTGATGATTCGTATGGTATTTGCACTCGTTTGTGTATGCGGTTAGTACGTTTCTTGGATGCGGTTTGATTCGTATGGTTTGTGAAAACAAAGTGTTGGTTGTTTGTTGGTCGATTCATGTGTTATATCAAGTTTGATGAGTTTTTTGAAGCGGTTTGTTATGTTTTTTCTGATGGTTTTTACTGATTTGTGGTCGAACAGATTTTGCTTTACGAGTGATATAATAAATTTCTAAGCAGTTTTTTTTTAACATAACTGAATCTGGTTTATTGGTTAACTGTTTTGAAATTATTTACTTGTGTTAAGCTGTTTTGAATTTGGTAGTTACTGGTTTTAAGAAGTTTGAGCAGTTTTATGGACGGTTCTGATTCTGCAGTTTGTACAAGTCACTTCTTCAATGCGATTTGTTCTCAAAATTGTCCAGACGTGGATGCGGTTTGACGCCAGTTTTTCGGTGCGGTTTGATACAGTCCAGATTCAGTGTTTAGTGTGCGGTTTGTCCTGCTGTTACAGTGTGGTTTGTGCTTAAACGATTTTCTTCAGTGCGGTTTGTTAGATTGTCCAGATTCATTGATTCATATGCGGTTTAACATAAGATGCGGTTTGGTCTACTGCTCATGCGGTTTGTCATTATAGGCGGTTTGTGCTTAAATATGTGTCTTGACAGTATCATGCGGTTTGTTACTCTTAAGCGGTTTGACAAATTGTATGCGATTTGATACAAAATGAGTTCTGCAGTTTGAACAAAATGGGTATGCGGTTTGTTAAAGGACATGCGTTTTGACTGCTTAATTGCGACTTGACTCAATATCAGTGCGGTTTGAAGCAACTAATGCGGTTTGGTAATGAGAAGAAGCATTTTGTTTTTACAAAGGGTATGCGGTTTGTCTAAATCATGATGGGTGCGTTTAGAAAGGTGAAATAGAAGATCTAATGCAATTTTACTCGTTACCTACTGATTCATGATCTGTAGCACTCAACATATTCGAATTCAACCACAAGTCATCACAACAAATAAAATCATTTACAAACACAAATCAAAACCAACTCAACCAGTAGTCCAGTACAATCATTCCACAACTGCCATCAACTAATATTAGTTCAAATCACAAATTCACAAACCTCGACTGTTACAAATCTTGAGTGAGGTTTGAACGAAAACACATATTCTAATTCACATGAGTCGTTCAAACCTCTAGATCATCTCTATATTCACAAGACACATTCTCACATATCTCCATATCATCTCTCGATCCTAAAAGATAAAGATAAATGTAATGAAAGTAATGTCAAATATCCGATCTCAGTTTCGAATTTGTGTGTAGTTCTTCAAACACGTAAATATTAAAAGATCTATACACAAACATTCGAATACATCATAGATCTATTTAGAAGTTCATCCCTTTAATATATCTGAATGTATAAGATTAATCAATTAACAAGACTGTTAATTGATTATCTTGATTCGTTTAAGACCATTATCGAACGTGATGGATAGGGAAATTGATGGGCTTCTCAATATTGGATCGTATATATGAGAATGGATATCATGAGATTTGATGATAAAATTTAATGGGTTATGAGATTTGATCATCAGTTTTGATGATGAGATTTGTTAAAGAGATTTGACAATGAGATTTGGTGTAATGATGAGATTCGTTATGTTATGTGGTTTGGTACTTTGGTGTATACATTTTCACAGATAATAGTTTGTCACGGCTTAAATTGTTATTGGAACTAGGTTGACTACGGGGTTGTTTGTGTTCGGTATTTCTTATTTGGATCTGAAGTGAGGTTTTCCGGGTGCGTTTACTTATTTTCGTCTTCTTTCTTTCTACCCTTCCGCGAAGATGACTTGTTTGGGCATTTAGGGTACACCGTTTCTTTTCCCTAGGATTAGTACAAGCTTAAGTAACAAATCTGGAGAATTCGACTTCATGCTCAAGTTTGGTATATCGGGTTTACTTCACCAAGTGGTCACAACAATTGAAGGCAAAATACATGGATGGTGTGTTAGCCAAAGAGGTAAATGGTTCGGATGTGATCAACAATTCTCATGAGATATTCAACGCCACAAAATGTCAATGATACTTCACAGTCTAAGCAAAATCTTTCACGAATCATCAGCGTCATTCATGATTTTTCAAGATGTTTGCTTATGACAAGAACTTCTCGTGCAAATGATAGTACACGTTATGATGCTTCCGAAAGTTCGAAACCATCATGAGGGAGAAACGTGTACTTTGATGTTATAAGGTCAATCCCTTGGAGGAAGTAGTGTATACTACTTTACTTAGTATGGTTTGTGAAATATTTTACATATGGGAGAAGAATTGTTGATGATGGAGATGAATTGTTGATGAATCGTTGCATGTTCCCCTAAAATAGATATTCATCGAAACCAAAGTTGTCATAACACATTCAAACTGACATTGTTTATGGTTTAGTCTTGATTTTGTAAAATCCCGCGAAAGAATCTATTTCTCGGTTAAATCATAGACTTGTAAAATCTCGTGACAATGGAAACATCCCAATAAAAGTAAAGTGTATTTCTGGATCTATCTCTCGGTTTATTCTTGGTTTTGTAAAATCCCGCGAAAGAAACTATTTCTCGGTTTAAACCATAGAATTGTAAAATCCTGTGATGATAGAACCATCCTGGAGAAAAGAAAGTACATTTCTGGATCTTATCTGATGCTGGTGGTATGGTTTTGTACTTCGAAGAAGGGATAAAAGGTGTACTTCATGAATTGGGTGATTGTTTGGATATTCTTCATGGCAGTTTGGCTATTACAAGGTTTTACGGGGTTATGTGCTTTTGACCATGGTCGGGATGAAACCATTATCATAGTTCACTTAAAACGTCAAAGGAGGCTAGATCTTGGCTTTTAAACCACAAAATGTGTGAACGGCGTTAATTCATTATTATTTACTTGAGGTTGAAGTGAAATTACACGGGCAAGTATTTGAAGGTATCGGGGATGGTTGGATGAATATTCTTCAAGATCCTTGTTTGAGCTTTTAACATTTTTCAAAAACGAAGACTTGAAAATCTAGTTATTTTTTGGTGATTTTTCTTTTTCTTTTTACCACCACAAAATAACTATCACTTTAAGGAGTTACGTTGTAGTGCTCAGTATCACATTAAATTATGGATTTTCAAGAGGTGATGTACATCTTATACTTGATGGTTGGTTGGATGAAGAGTATAGAGTACTTAGGGATTCAAAAGGGCATGAAATCTCAGCACCGCTCTTTGTTACATATGTGCAAGTTTAAGTAACGAGTTCGGGTTATTTTATTTCAGGGTGAAATTCATCATATTGGCTTTTCTCCATCAGCTGTCATGAAGAGCCTACTGAACGATAATGAGGTTGATAACAAGTTTGCCAAGAGTAGTTGAAAAGAGAGAGATTATGACGTTTGAACACAACAGTTTAAGCCTCGTTCTCTAAAGAAAAGAAAAGTGTATGTTTGAGTGCGCTTTATCTTCAAAAGAAGAGAAATCTTCTTATGACGTTTGAACACAACAGTTCAAGCCTCATTCCTTAAAGAAAAGAAAAGTGTACGTTTCAGTGCGCTTTATCTTCTGAAGAAGAGAAATCTTCTTATGACGTTTGAATACTTCAGTTCAAACCTCGTTCTCTAAAGAAAATAAAAGTGTACGCTTCAGTGCGCTTTATCTTCGAAAGAAGAGAAATCTTCTCGATTATGACCGTTCTCATCAACAAGCTTCATGCTTTTTCCATGCTCGCTCAGTTATCAAGTGGACCGAATTACCAATGATTGTATTTCTATTTCACTTGCTCAATTAAAATGGCGATGGAGACATCATATGCAACCTTTAAGGGGGAGAAGTGAGAATAGACTACATTTTGATGATTTCACTTGTTTAATCAAGAATGGCAACTTCGTATGCAATTCTTGAGGGGGAGAAATGTGAATATACTGAAGGTTGATTGATATTAGAGAATAAATTATCATACGGCTCCAAACTCATGTAAGAACCGAGCTTCTTCTTATCGGGTCATCTTCTCATGGAGTTTCTTTTAAGAGCCGTTGGTTGACATCTTCTCACGGGCTGATATGATTAATGACAAAGTGCTTCCAGTTGCGGGGCTGATTTCCGTGATGAACATCTTTATGTTTTTGTTTGATTGGGAGGGATTTGAGTTAAGGGGATTTGCTAAATATAAGTTAACGGGAATGCATTTGGTGAGAAAAAGATGTTAACTTTCTATTCCTCAAACGGACAATCTTGAAGAAGGTCGACTCTACAGTATGTTCTACATTTTCTGCTGCATGTTAGAAGACTAAAGACGAGTTGCATTTACGATCTAAAGACTTCTTCTTATTCCAGGTATTTGTACAAAAGATTGTCAGTTTAGGGGAGAGCACTAATTGGGGGAGAGTGAAAAGTCAGATTTAATCCCCAATTAGACTTGCTCACATTGTTCTTTAGCAAGTTGATTCTCACAAAGACTTCAAGTGGTATTCTCAAAAGATTTCAAGTATCTGGGCTTATAATGTGTTGCTGATTCTGAAGTGTCAAAACTAGCAAGGGGGAAGGAGACACGCATCTAAAAGCAAAACGAGTAAACTTGATGAGCTTAATACTTCTAAGTGATTGAAGAAATCCCGGGAAGACAAATGTCATTACCGCAGAGAAACTCAATGTTTGACTCATGGCGTTTAGTGTTATTATTCCAACTACATGGGGGAAGAGATGTAAAAGACAATTTCTGAAGATACAGAGGTACACAAGTGTGTGATGATTTCGATGATATCGCAATCATCAGGGGAGAGAATTGTGTACATTAGGGACGCAATGCTGTTTCACTTGAGAACTTAATCGGTGATTCAGTGATAATCACTTATTCCGGAGTTGACATCCGCAGAGATAATCAGTGATTCAGCCTGCTACTTCAATGTTATCGGTTATTCTTTCTTTGGGCATTTGGGTACTTCGGGGTCTTGAGCTTCATACACTATTATCAGGGGAGAGAAATGTACTTCAGGGATGTTTAGCAGATTTACGTGATCGGACTTAATCATTTATTCCGGATTTGATATCCGCAGAGATGATCAGTGATTTAATTTGCTACTTCGATGCTATCGGCTATTCTTTCTACGATTTTATGTGTAATTCGGGTTCTTGAGCTTTATTCAATGAAGACTAGCTGCATCACTTCAACTACTTGGTGGGAAGTGGTCTCTTGACACCTTTTTTGTATGCATCGCTTCAGAGTTCAGTGTAAAAGAAATATGAGAAGATCTATTCATGAGTGGGATGATACGTTGTTGTTCTATCTTGATGATATAACCCCGAACGATGAATCACAAAGATTATTCTTAAAGGAGCAGCAAGATCGATGATAATGGTGTGCTTCTTTGTGCACCTGGCTAAGGCAAGCTTGAAAGAGAGCTTAGAATCTGCTCAACAAAAGGATTTTTGGTTTGTGGGGAAGCTACCAAAGTCTCACTTTCAAAAGGTTCAATTTCTACAACGATTCAGGAGCCTCGAAAGCTTTGGTGGTGGAAGTTTAAGAGATGACGATTTCTATTTTCTACGATGTGCTGTTCGATATCCTTATCTCGATACTCGTATCATCATATTCTTAAACTATATCATCTACTCTATCTGTAAATATTTATCAAAAACCAAAATACAAAATTATAAAACCAAAAAAAAGTAAATAGAAAAATATAAAACCAACAAAAATCCATAAAAATAATTTTTTTTTTTTAAAAATACCAAAAATACTGCTTTCTCAGGACATGTCTTCTGGTATCGATAACATCTACGGTCTTAGAAATGTCATTCAATAATGGCACGGGACCATAGTTGAAGCTCGAGCAGAAGGTGTAAATATTCTTTTCAAAACATGTCTCAAAACTATGGCTTGCAGTTACTTCTGACTGTAACCCGTGCCTAAACCATGGTTTGCTATTATTTCAGATAGCAACCCGCTCTTCAAAAGAAGGAAAGTGCCGCGCTAAAATAATTTTCATAAATTCCGTGCACTTATCCAAAATCTTAATGAGGAAAGTATGTCGAATGACTGTTGTTCCTACACAAATGTTTTTATTTCTAAAATTCTTCAGAAAAATATTTGTTTTACAAAATGGTGGAAAATGAGTTGCTTTAAAATCAACCAGGCTTGGATTTTTCAAAAAATTTGGAAAATCAATCAGTGACTTCAGCATTTTTAAAACTTTTTATAAAATGAGTCATTGATTGAGGGGGATAATGTTTCAAATTTATATCATCTAACGGGCTTATATAATCATCCTACATACTTAACAGAAAAAGATGTTTGCCTAAGTTGAAGGACTAGGAGCATAGAATATGATTGTTAGGATTAGATGACTATAGTTTGATGAACACATTATTCCCATGCCTTTTATGATCTGATTGATATGTTGGATTGACTTTTATTAGTCGATTGCTGTTTGGGTGTTTTCGACCACCATATATCAGTATGTATGTCCACTAACATATGCAGATAACATGGTTTATAAGATTGTTCCCGATCCGGATCCCACAAATGAAGATGATTGGATGCCGATAGGAAAGGGTAACTATATCTTGGGTCGACAAAAGAAGAAACGGAGCTTAATTGGATCTCTATGTAGAGTTGGCATGATAGATGCAACGTCAAAGGTCTCACTGCATCAACAGATGGTTTTCTTTCACTCTAAACAGCAACAACAGAAGCAGCTTCTACACCACCTAACGTATCTTTGTGCAGGATTAATAGTGATGATACCATGTTCGTATGGTAGAAAAATATTTGTTTGAAAATAATTAGACTAAATTTTGAAAATCAACCTGACTTCATTTTATCAAAACTTAAGTCACTCAATCAACGACTACGGTCATGGATTGAGGGGGAGAGTGATTTCAAATATAATATTTTCAAACGATATTTCTTCATAAAAGTCCGTTTGTACGAATTAAAGTGGTGATCTAAAGATTTAATGTTATGTCATGGTATGATTTTCTTTAAAACTCAAATATCTTTCAAAATAAAAAAATTTCTGTTCTTGTTTGATTGTGAAATTTTTTCTTCTACCTAAAGATCTCTTAAAACTATCATACCTGACACTAACAATCTTTAATGTCTTAAATTGATCCTTATCAGCTATTTTCAAAATTAAATCAGACCACGTCTTTCCCCAAACTTTTCTAAATGATTTAATCAATTGGGATCACAAATCTCAAATGGTTGGAAATTTTTTATCGGGGGAGAGATCGTGATTTAAATCTCTAATCTGTTTAAATGGTGTTTGTTTTAGTCCTTTAAATGCACTTCTGCCTCCATGTGCCAAACGATTTCAAATACATGATGCACATGATTGAGGATGAGCATTTATCCAAAAAAACAAGATGAGTATTTGATGAGTGTCTAAATACTCATCATTTTTGTACAAAATAAACTGCAAAATCATCTGAAAACACTCAGAAACACATCAAAATGATGAAAATATCACAAATCAGTGTTTTATGTGTTTTAAATTCAAAAATATCAAAATCAGATGAAAAACGTATCAAATTTACAAAAATTGCAGTTTTAGTCCCCCAAGTTTCAAAAGTTGTCAAAAACAGTCCCTGAGCACATAATTTCAAAAGTAAAGTCACCAAAGGTCCTTTTAAAATCAAAAGTTGTCAAATTTAGTCCGTTGGTGAAAAATGTAAAAAGTTTGAGAAAATTACAAGTTTGGTCCTTCAAGTTTCAAATTTGGCAGAAATGGCCCCTGGAAAATTACAAAATGACAGATTTGGTCCCTGTACTTTTGAAGCTTGTCAATATTAGTCCTTGGAACATCTTTGATGAGTTGGCAGCTATGGTCCCTCAATTTTTCAGAATTGCACATCTAGTCCTTGTGTTTTATAAACCTTTACACCTTTTTTGGACTTGTCATAATACTCTTTGACCCTGCCACCAATTTTGGACCCCTGTCAACCTTTGCCTTTTGACCCCCTGGCATTAATAATCCCCAGTCAAAGCCCTGGTCAAATCCCACTTGCCCGCCTTTTTCTCATCCTTCCCAACTGCTTCTGCAACCTCTATTCATCCATGCCCCCCTCCTCACCAAAACCACTCCTCATGTCCCCTCCCCCTCAACACAAGACAAGAATCATTAAATGATCCCTTTTACCCCTCACTCAACCCCTCCACCTGTTAAAACCCATTTTGGCGCCAAAAAAACAATCAAACGGCCAAGAGTGTCTTGACTCATCCAATGGCTACAAATGAAAGTGGGAACTATTCAGAGTACAAGTGGAAGCTGTTTGGGTATAAAAGAAAGAAGAAAAGAGAGAAGAAGTGGTAGTAGCTAGTTTCAGTTTTTTCTTTAATGTCGTTTTTTATTTAAAATGTCTTAGTTTTAGTCTAAATGTTGTAATTTAAGTTTTTCTGTATCAAATTTAAGTTATAACATCATTGTATGTGTTTTTGAGTTTCAATTCAAGTCTTTGATATAAATTCCAAGTTTTATATTTACTGTTGAACTTTTCATTTTCAAGCTCCTTTGTTAAAGCTTTTAACTGCTCAGTTTTAATCTCAATCAAGCTTCTACAAGCTTATCAAAGTTTTTTACAAGCTTAAACTCAAGTTTCATCCTATTTTGGATCATGGTCAATAAAAGTCAACTGGAAGCTCAATGGGTCTTGGTAATGGATAAATGGAGATGCAGTGGTGATGTTGGGCTTAATTAGACTAGTTTAGGTTGGTTTTGGATTTGGTTTAGCCTGCAACACCATCTGGACCAGTTGTAAGTGTCTGTCTCATTTTTTCAGTTTTCATCATTTAGCATATTATGCTTGGTCTTGTATCTGTGGTAACCATCAGTGTAGACTTGTTTAAATAGGGTTATTTAGTTCATATAAGCCCTGTTTGATCATTGGAATTGGCTAGTTTAGTGGTATTCTCATTTTAAGCTCAAACAGTCAAACAAAAAGGGTGTTTGGAATTGTTGCTTAGTGTAGGTTTAAGGTCTGTTTTTGATTTGAGACTTGTTGGTTCATGTCTATTTATCATTATTGAGCTCATTTCTGTCTTTATTTTGTGCCTGCAACCACTCAAGTCAAACTTTTTCAAATTCTGTCTCAGTTGCTTATCTGTCAAGATTTTCAATAGTTAAAAACTTGTTTTGTGTGTTAAATTCATAGGTCAAGCTTGTAGTAGCTTTATTTCATATATTAACATCATATTCAGTCCTTGAATCAAGTTCAAAGTTCATAATAGTCAACTTTTACATTTTGTCAAAAAAGTCAAAAGCTTGAAATGTCAGTTTTGGCTCAGCTAGGAAGAATTTTCAAGAGCTCATCTCTGGGAAAATTTCAATGAAAATGGTGGTTTTTAAAACTTCCCCTGGTCTAGTTTATAGTTATGATTTTTATGTATTTTTGTAATTTTTTCTAAAAGCTCAAAAGAGCTTGTGATTTTGGAGCTAAATCCCCTGTGCAGAGCACAGTGGCCTGCACAGGTTTGTGCAGCTTTTGTAACCCTTGTACAGGGCTCATTTTAGCTCACCTAGGTCTAAATTTTGGTTTAAACACTCTTGGCCAGGTCTAGATTAGGTTCCAATCCTTAGTTTTTAGTTTCTAGCTTATTCAGTGGCTTATTCTTGGGCTTAAAGTTGGCTCCAGAATCTGTTTTTTAGCTTATTCCTCTTATCACTCAAATCATTGCAACTTAATAATCAGAAGGTTTAGCTTGTTGTTTCTCATTTCATTTTGGTCATTTTAGCTTATAGTAGTTTGCATATCAGTTTGGTAGCCTTTGGATTCAATTGGCTTATTGAAGTGCTTATTTCAATAAGCACTTCCTCATCAGATCCTTAATCCTCCAAACAAGCCCCTGTTTTTCCATTTTTCTTAGCTTCCTAATATTATTTTAAGCATCTCCTGAATTTTTCAGATTTTTCCTAGCTTGTTTGGTATTTTTCTTGATTTTAATTAGTTTTTAAGTATTTTTAAATAGTATTTAATACAAAAAATTAAGAAAAAGTTCAAAAAAATAATTTATCATTTTTAATAGTTTAAGATAAATATAAAAAGCATAAAAAATATTTTTCCTTATTTTTCTCCTTTTATTTGGTATTTTTCACAATTTAAATTAGTTTTAAATAGTTTTAAATTAGTAATAAATACATAAAAAGTCTAAAAAATATATTTTCAGTTTTAAAATTAGTTTTATCATATTTTAGATTTTTCTAAGTCTTAATCTTATTTTTCTAATCTTATTTCATATTTTCTTTTATTTTAGAGTATTACTAAATAGTTTAAAATAGTTTTTAATTAATAATAATTAAATAAATAGTTGTAAAAATAATTTTTCTTTTCTAATAATTTTCTTATATAATTAGGATTGTAAAAATGTATTTTTCATATTTTTAGGATTTATATTGTGTAAGTTTCACGTTTTATTTTTTACGTTAACGTAGTTTTTAAATTAAACGTACGTTTTAGGTTTTAAACGTTCATCACTTTAAAAATAGTGATAGCGTTTATTTAATAGATTTTAACTTTTTAATTTCTTTTAATTTGCATTTAAGTCGCTTTAATTTATAAATCTTTTTCAGTAGTGTAATTATTCATCCAAATCCTTTCTGATCGCTATCATTAGTGGTCATTCTATCGTCTGATCAAGTGTTTAACACACCATTGAGTCTCCGTGGGACATAACGACCCGGGAATCCACTGTATTCTCTGATCTTCATTGTATTTGTGTTTAAGCTATTTCAAGTCTGTTAGACTTGACGGTTTTGCGCGGATCAAAATTTTGGCGCCGCTGCCGGGGAGGCTTTAGCGTGTGTTTAGCCATTTTCAGACCCATTCTTGCACATAACCCATCTTTTGTAAAAAGTTTTTTGTAAAGTTATCAGAAAATCCAAAAAGTTCATTAACACTTTTCCTAAAGTGTTAAAAACGCCAAAAATATTTTCATTCTTTGTTTTTGCAATATGTTTTTCAAAAATCCAAAAATATCCATCTTTACCCTCTCACATCTTTTGATTCTACATTTCTTTTACCCTCTATCCATTTGATTCTTTCTATGTCTCATCCTCACCAATTTGGTTGTGAATGGTGTGGGGGACCTCAAAATGGTGGAAATTGCCCCGGTTGTGGCATTGTGAATCCGGGAAACGGGTTTGTCTATGACCAAAATCCCTACAATGAAACAACTAATTTCCTCAACCAACCCCCGCACTATGAGATGGAGACATATTCTTGTGAGTATTGTGGAGGTCCTCACCCGAGTTTTGAGTGTCAAACAGGGAACACGCTTGTCTATGAGCATAATCCTTGTAACAATTATGACTACTCTTATCATGACCAACCTCCACATTACCAAACGATTCAAACACAACCTCTGCAAATTCCTCAAGAACTTCTCGAGAATTGTCTAGATATACTCAAAGATTTAAAAGAATTGATTAAAGAAGAGTCTCGTCAGAAAACGTATGTTGAAGAACAAGCAGCTAGAGTAAGCTCCCAATATTGGAAACCTCTCGCGTACGATTATGATGACGACGACGATGATGATTTTGATGAGGAATCTACGACTCCGAGTGGCAATCCCACTCCCGTTGAAGAAGGAAAGAGTATGGGAGAATTGTTGGCAGAGGAGAATATGAAGAGCATAGGAGCTATATATGTTTTCGATAAAGTCGATGCTCCGAGTGGCAATCCCACTCCCGTTTCAGAGCCTTTCATTTCCGACTCTTCCCCTTCACTCACGCCGGTTGAGAGAAGTGAATTCCTTTTGGAAGAGGTCGATGATCCTATTTCTTTGAAATTTTTTGATCCCAAAGACTCTCTCACCATGGGGGATAAGCATCTCAGCACTATTCCGGAAACGGAGTCGTCTAATGTTGAGAACTTTATCCCGATCCCAAGTGAGTCTGAGGGAATTCTTGATAATGAAGGTGATGTGTTTTCTCCTCTTACAAAAGATCTTGTTGAGACTTTCTCTGATTTTGACAATGATTATAGTGATGCCGATTCTTTATATTCTAAAGACATAGAATTTATTGATGCATCACTTCCACATTCCGAGATCGTCAACTTAGAAGAGGATGTTGACCATGTTGTTTCCACAACAGTTAATACGACTATCACTAATCCCTTATTCGAATTCGATTCTGAATTTACTCTAAATTCAGTTAATCCAATCTTTGATAGTGATGAGTCTGACACGGAGACTATAATGGACGAGGTGCATATTTATAGCCCACGAAGTACCGCACATGTCCCACCTCCGTATATTCTTCATGAGGAGTTCGCCGGTGAACTCACTCATATCATATCTCCGCTGGAGTATGATTGCTTGGATGGCAAAAATCATGATCGGGGGGAGAGAATCTCAATTTGCATAGTTATGACAAATCTTCCCACCCTCCATCCCGAGATGCCTTCCAACCCTAAGAGCTCAACCAAGAAAATCCAAATAAGTGCAACTGCACTTAATCCCGAGGAAGAAGATCTAGTCATGATTGTTATCATGATTTTCTTTCTTTTCTTCACCTACTTGGTGACTTCCTCTCTTCTTCACTCCTTCGGGAGTGAGGACACTATCTTTGACCCCGGCATTTTCATTTACCATCTGTGAGCCGGGTCGGTCTTTCTCTCTATATCTCATCGGTGTGGAACTTTCGCGTGCTTCAAATGTTTGTCCAAACATCTTGATTGAAAGTCCGATGGAGATTGTTTTTTCCACTTTGCTTCCCCATGAACCAATGAATTCGGGGTCGAGTCAAGCTAGCGACTCGAAAATCAAAAACAGTAGCACTCACCATATGGGTTTTCACCCATATTTCTGTCTTCTTACCCCCTTCTACCACTTAAGTGTGGGGGTGATGCCCCACATGTTATATATATATATATATATATATATATATATATATATATATATATATATATATATATATATATATATATATATATATATATATTATCTAAAAAAAAAAAAAAAAGAAAAAAAAAATCTTTATAAATAATGGCCGTAATATTTCCCTTTTACGTTCTTTGTTTCGGCATAACCGCCGGTACTTTGAATATTGAGGGCAATATTCATTTCTAAGTGTGGGGGGGAATTCTCACGAATTTCATATATTATCTACCCAATTCCCCCGTTTTTGGCCAAATTTTTTTTTGGAGTAAGTGTTTGTACACTTCCTCATTTGGTTATCAGTCCGCCATGTTTGATAAACTAAAGGATTGGCTAATCCAGGAGCAAACGGCTCTTGGTAAAGATATATCAAATCCGTTTATATGGCTTGCAATTTGCCCAAAATTGTATGGTTCTCAACTCACCATATCCTAAAAAGTGAAGAGTTGGCTAGCCCGCAAGGTTATGGCTTGTGGTAAAGGCAGTGGAAAAACCATAATTGGTATTCAGCTCACCAAAGATAATTCTGATAATTTATCTAAGAGTTGGCTAGTCCAGAAGGGTACGGCTTCTGGTAAAGACTAATCAAATCCGTTTACAGCTTATGATTTGCTCAAAATCACATGGTTATCAGTGTACCATGGTTCTTACTTGAACTGAAACATATGGCTACTCCAGAAGTAATGGCTTTTGGTAAAGAGATTAAAATCCATTATGTTTTCTCAAATCATTGCTAGGGACTAGCAATATCTCAGTGTGGGGGATTGATGAGTGTCTAAATACTCATCATTTTTGTACAAAATAAACTGCAAAATCATCTGAAAACACTCAGAAACACATCAAAATGATGAAAATATCACAAATCAGTGTTTTATGTGTTTTAAATTCAAAAATATCAAAATCAGATGAAAAACGTATCAAATTTACAAAAATTGCAGTTTTAGTCCCCCAAGTTTCAAAAGTTGTCAAAAACAGTCCCTGAGCACATAATTTCAAAAGTAAAGTCACCAAAGGTCCTTTTAAAATCAAAAGTTGTCAAATTTAGTCCGTTGGTGAAAAATGTAAAAAGTTTGAGAAAATTACAAGTTTGGTCCTTCAAGTTTCAAATTTGGCAGAAATGGCCCCTGGAAAATTACAAAATGACAGATTTGGTCCCTGTACTTTTGAAGCTTGTCAATATTAGTCCTTGGAACATCTTTGATGAGTTGGCAGCTATGGTCCCTCAATTTTTCAGAATTGCACATCTAGTCCTTGTGTTTTATAAACCTTTACACCTTTTTTGGACTTGTCATAATACTCTTTGACCCTGCCACCAATTTTGGACCCCTGTCAACCTTTGCCTTTTGACCCCCTGGCATTAATAATCCCCAGTCAAAGCCCTGGTCAAATCCCACTTGCCCGCCTTTTTCTCATCCTTCCCAACTGCTTCTGCAACCTCTATTCATCCATGCCCCCCTCCTCACCAAAACCACTCCTCATGTCCCCTCCCCCTCAACACAAGACAAGAATCATTAAATGATCCCTTTTACCCCTCACTCAACCCCTCCACCTGTTAAAACCCATTTTGGCGCCAAAAAAACAATCAAACGGCCAAGAGTGTCTTGACTCATCCAATGGCTACAAATGAAAGTGGGAACTATTCAGAGTACAAGTGGAAGCTGTTTGGGTATAAAAGAAAGAAGAAAAGAGAGAAGAAGTGGTAGTAGCTAGTTTCAGTTTTTTCTTTAATGTCGTTTTTTATTTAAAATGTCTTAGTTTTAGTCTAAATGTTGTAATTTAAGTTTTTCTGTATCAAATTTAAGTTATAACATCATTGTATGTGTTTTTGAGTTTCAATTCAAGTCTTTGATATAAATTCCAAGTTTTATATTTACTGTTGAACTTTTCATTTTCAAGCTCCTTTGTTAAAGCTTTTAACTGCTCAGTTTTAATCTCAATCAAGCTTCTACAAGCTTATCAAAGTTTTTTACAAGCTTAAACTCAAGTTTCATCCTATTTTGGATCATGGTCAATAAAAGTCAACTGGAAGCTCAATGGGTCTTGGTAATGGATAAATGGAGATGCAGTGGTGATGTTGGGCTTAATTAGACTAGTTTAGGTTGGTTTTGGATTTGGTTTAGCCTGCAACACCATCTGGACCAGTTGTAAGTGTCTGTCTCATTTTTTCAGTTTTCATCATTTAGCATATTATGCTTGGTCTTGTATCTGTGGTAACCATCAGTGTAGACTTGTTTAAATAGGGTTATTTAGTTCATATAAGCCCTGTTTGATCATTGGAATTGGCTAGTTTAGTGGTATTCTCATTTTAAGCTCAAACAGTCAAACAAAAAGGGTGTTTGGAATTGTTGCTTAGTGTAGGTTTAAGGTCTGTTTTTGATTTGAGACTTGTTGGTTCATGTCTATTTATCATTATTGAGCTCATTTCTGTCTTTATTTTGTGCCTGCAACCACTCAAGTCAAACTTTTTCAAATTCTGTCTCAGTTGCTTATCTGTCAAGATTTTCAATAGTTAAAAACTTGTTTTGTGTGTTAAATTCATAGGTCAAGCTTGTAGTAGCTTTATTTCATATATTAACATCATATTCAGTCCTTGAATCAAGTTCAAAGTTCATAATAGTCAACTTTTACATTTTGTCAAAAAAGTCAAAAGCTTGAAATGTCAGTTTTGGCTCAGCTAGGAAGAATTTTCAAGAGCTCATCTCTGGGAAAATTTCAATGAAAATGGTGGTTTTTAAAACTTCCCCTGGTCTAGTTTATAGTTATGATTTTTATGTATTTTTGTAATTTTTTCTAAAAGCTCAAAAGAGCTTGTGATTTTGGAGCTAAATCCCCTGTGCAGAGCACAGTGGCCTGCACAGGTTTGTGCAGCTTTTGTAACCCTTGTACAGGGCTCATTTTAGCTCACCTAGGTCTAAATTTTGGTTTAAACACTCTTGGCCAGGTCTAGATTAGGTTCCAATCCTTAGTTTTTAGTTTCTAGCTTATTCAGTGGCTTATTCTTGGGCTTAAAGTTGGCTCCAGAATCTGTTTTTTAGCTTATTCCTCTTATCACTCAAATCATTGCAACTTAATAATCAGAAGGTTTAGCTTGTTGTTTCTCATTTCATTTTGGTCATTTTAGCTTATAGTAGTTTGCATATCAGTTTGGTAGCCTTTGGATTCAATTGGCTTATTGAAGTGCTTATTTCAATAAGCACTTCCTCATCAGATCCTTAATCCTCCAAACAAGCCCCTGTTTTTCCATTTTTCTTAGCTTCCTAATATTATTTTAAGCATCTCCTGAATTTTTCAGATTTTTCCTAGCTTGTTTGGTATTTTTCTTGATTTTAATTAGTTTTTAAGTATTTTTAAATAGTATTTAATACAAAAAATTAAGAAAAAGTTCAAAAAAATAATTTATCATTTTTAATAGTTTAAGATAAATATAAAAAGCATAAAAAATATTTTTCCTTATTTTTCTCCTTTTATTTGGTATTTTTCACAATTTAAATTAGTTTTAAATAGTTTTAAATTAGTAATAAATACATAAAAAGTCTAAAAAATATATTTTCAGTTTTAAAATTAGTTTTATCATATTTTAGATTTTTCTAAGTCTTAATCTTATTTTTCTAATCTTATTTCATATTTTCTTTTATTTTAGAGTATTACTAAATAGTTTAAAATAGTTTTTAATTAATAATAATTAAATAAATAGTTGTAAAAATAATTTTTCTTTTCTAATAATTTTCTTATATAATTAGGATTGTAAAAATGTATTTTTCATATTTTTAGGATTTATATTGTGTAAGTTTCACGTTTTATTTTTTACGTTAACGTAGTTTTTAAATTAAACGTACGTTTTAGGTTTTAAACGTTCATCACTTTAAAAATAGTGATAGCGTTTATTTAATAGATTTTAACTTTTTAATTTCTTTTAATTTGCATTTAAGTCGCTTTAATTTATAAATCTTTTTCAGTAGTGTAATTATTCATCCAAATCCTTTCTGATCGCTATCATTAGTGGTCATTCTATCGTCTGATCAAGTGTTTAACACACCATTGAGTCTCCGTGGGACATAACGACCCGGGAATCCACTGTATTATCTGATCTTCATTGTATTTGTGTTTAAGCTATTTCAAGTCTGTTAGACTTGACGGTTTTGCGCAGATCAGTATTTAAACCAGGCCACATTTTCTCTCATGTTTTCTAAACCTAACTAAATCACTTGAGATCCAAAATCTCAAAGGGTTTGATATTTTTGATCGGGGGAGAATTTGTGATTTAATATATGAAATCTGATAAAAGGTGATCGTTTGATTCAATTGTGCAGGCTGCTCTCCCATATGTGCTAAACGCTTTCGAATCTCGAAGCACATATTAAGGGGGAGCATTTCAAAAGAAAATAAATTATCAAGGTACAAAGATTTCTATGTTTCAACATAAAGTACCTTGATTGATTTTCTAATGGTTTCTTAATGGCTTGTGTGATCGTGAAAGTACTTCAAAGAACTCTTTCCTCCATGTGCTAAATGATTTCAAACAACCAAAGCACATTTTGAGGGGGAGAATTTACCAAGAAATTCAAATGGCTTTTTCTTCGGAAATTGTGATCTAGAAAATATTTCAAAGTCCTCTTGCCTCCATGTGCTAAACAATTTCAAAATCATATGCACATGTTGAGGGGGAGCATTTCTAAATGATCAAAACAATTAAGGTACAAAATGCTTTGCTTTTATATCACAAGTACCTTGATTGATTTTCCAAATGATTTTTCAATTGGTTTTAAGAAGGAAAGAACTGTACCAAAAGACCGGCCATTTTACTTTATGCATGGTGTTATAAGGATGGTAAGGTTAGGTATTAGTTCCCACGATCCCGCCAGATCCGGAGGGATCTACCCAGGGACAATCCACTAGATAGTGTAGAAATCCTTAGGTATATTGAAAAAAAGGAGAAAAATGAGAATATGGGAAGAGTGCGGACTGGGATAGAGCCAGAACTGGAATAAACCCAACAAGGTTCTAGTAATGAAGTCTCGGTAAACACTAAAGGGGTTGAAGAATGAAAAAGAAATGAATGTGAAAAGGGTGAAAAGAAATAGCCCTCTAATAATTCAACCCTAGGGCAGAAACCGGGTTCAATACATATGCTACTGGTGGTTACTAAGGTAACGCCGGTATTGAAGACAAGACGTCGTGGACCCAGTGACGCACTGCACTAAACTTACCAAGCTACTCAAGTGCCTCTTAAAAGGACTTGTTTTATTCTCACGGGGAACCTACATAATCTATCGACTTTCTCTTAGAGATAGTTGATATTGAAGAAGGAGACCCTCTCCCTAGTCTCCGGCATAGGAAACCAAAATGCACAATTGAGTCTAGAGCCAAGAGATCATCCACAATATCTCATTAGGACACAAAATTAATGAAGACTTGTTGTTTCACACAATATGGAAAGTGAGTATATATTGAGAGAACATCCGAATGATATGTAAAAATATTCACAATGAAGATGGAAATCCTTCTAGAGCCAACATCAAACAAGCTCTTGGTGGGTGACATGTGAGGTATTTTCAAAAGATCAAGCTTGTGACAACTGGATAGAAACAATGGGGCGATTCACTCTTGAATCAACCTTGGTCCAGGAAATGAATTGACAAATACTTTTGGAAAAACCGTTCGATGTGCAAATCTTCTTTTCTCTAGCACATCGAATGTGTATTCATGTTTTCAAACACAAAAAAGTATTTCTGATTAAAAACTAATCTTTCTCATAAAACCTTCGTTGTATTGCAAAACTCTTTCTCTTAAGCAATACGCGATTGTTTTCAAATCAAATTTTCATCAGTTAGTGAATCTCAATTCGCTGGTTCACTTACTCTGTGTTGTCTACTTTGGGACGCTCCGATTTGAGAACGATTAGATCAAGCTGCGAAACCCTGTCAAGGAGATTTTTCATAATTCTACCTGATCACAGGCAATATTTATACTGATCAACAGGAAACTGTGGTTCTTGCAACTGTATTCAACGAAAGTGAACAAAGACACTTTCGTGTGTTTTACTACTAACTGTTGTTTGCAGGAACATTGGACAGTTGCAGCTGATCGATATTGAGAAGTCAATTCACAACTGCATACTCACAACATTCACACTCAATTGAAGAAAATCATGGCCATCAAAGACATACAAAGATGCTTCCGCTACTCTGATGAAAAGATGTCATGATCCAGAAAGCATGTCGGTCCAAATGTCACAACATCACATGAAGGCAACACAACAAAGGGTGATCCAGAGATTTACTGTGGCTGATAATCTCAAAGAAAGCTCGAAGATCATCAAGATGTGGATCAGTTCAAAGACCTCCACTGAAAGTACAAAATAATCAGACTATGAAGAGTCACTGCTAAAGCACAAAGATGCGGAAGTTGAAGAATTAAAGTCTACGAGCTCAGAACTGAAGACAAAGATAAATGCTAGGACACAAAATGTATTTCATGAGGTGACCTCCCTTAGGGGGAGATTGTTGGGATTTGGAAAATCTATATTGAAGATTCGGTCACCCCATCTATAGTCTAGCATATGTTAGCTCGTAGACATATCGTTATTTACTAGTTTATTAGTTAGTTATTAGCTTAGTTCAGCTTAGAGTAACACCGTGGAGGAAGGACGGGTCTTTACCCACTGTATGCCTGATCCACAGTCTGACAGGAGGATGTTTAGTTGTAACTATAAATACCTCTTCCATCCTTGGAAGAGGTGGTGCTTTTTAATCTAACCTTCCATTTTTGTTTTTACTTTCTCTCTCTAAGAACACCCTCTCATCTCTTTTACTCTCTAAACATGGCATACTTGATTCATCACCATCCTATGCCACCCGAATCATTAAACAACATAAAAATTATGACCCTAACACATAATAATGTGTTTCTATTCTAATTATAACCCGATAATAATAAATGGTTAAGACTATAACAAATGTTCGTTAACAGACCCGCGCAGTTTGAGCGAGAAAGGAACGAACACTCAAGATAGAGCAAAACTCGTCAAATAAAAGAGTATGTAAGCCTTTGGTGAAGATGTTAACATAATAATAGGTATATATCCTATTATAACCCAATAATAATAAATATGGATAAGACTATAACAAATTTCCGAACAGACCCGCTCAGTTTGAGCGAGAGAGGAACGAACACTCAAGATAGAGCAAAACTTGTCAAATAAAGCAATAGGTAAGCCTTTGGTGAAGATGTTAGCATACTGATGTCGAGACACAACATGGAGAAAAAGAACATGACTAGTAGCCACCAAATTACGAACAAAGTGAATGTCAATCTCAATATGTTTCGTGTGTTGATTCTGCACAGGATTAGATGAGAGATCTGTGTAGTCAATTTCGGTGGTATACCACTGGTATACCAGTGGTACTTCGGATTTCGGAGGTTCAAAATTATTTCGCTCAAAATTTCGTTTCAAATTTCGTTCCCGAAATATTCGGCAAAATTGACCGAAAAATGACCGAAAATGACCAAAAATTGACCGAAATTGACCGACAAATCCGGTCAGCACTCCTCTAACTTCAGATCTAGGGTTTGTTTTTCATATTTCCGCCTCTTTTCAGACAAGTTACCACTCCGCGACTTGTAGCTTCAAATGAGCACTAAATGGAACACATTTTTGGGGTTTCAGTTTTCTTGATATTGTTCTAATTTGAGCAGAAGTTTTTTTTTTTTTTTTTTTTTTTTTTTTTTTTTTTTTTTTTTTTTAACAGAGAGAACAGAAGATGGTAGGAGGGTGATGAGGAAAAGTGGGGGCTGGGTTATTGATGATGTGTAACCTAATGTAACCCTAATAATATAATACTATGTATATGGTTTCATAGCCCATTAAAAACCTTTTAAAATAGGCCCAACAAATAACTTAATGGGCTTAATAAAAAAGACCCTTATGTTGTATCTTGCACTCTTAATAGCTATATAAGACTTATGTTTGAATAATAAAATTATCGAAATACCACCGAAATCCCAACGAAATACCAAAAATTTCGTGTCTCGGTCCTTGACCGAAACACAAAAATTTCGGTCATTAACTACACAGTGAGAGATAGAAAACACTCACATTATCACAATATACAAGTGTAGCATTTGAAAGCGGTGTAAAATGCTCACATATTAAATTATGTAACCAACAGGTTTCAATAATAACATTGGTAACACCCCGATACTCAACTGCAACATTGGATCGAGAAAGCGTAAAGTGACGCTTAGAGGACCAAGAGAGAAGATTGTTGCCAATAAAATCATAATAACCTGACGTAGACATGCATCTAGTAGGACATTGATACCAATCTGCATCCGAGTAAGCAACCAAAGAGGATGTCGGTGACTGATGTGCTTACCGTGTGCAAGTTTTAAAAATTTATAAACACGATTTATCCGGTTATTACTATAAACACATACGACCAAGTATACTCGTTCGCGATAACAAAGGTGGGTAAGTCGAGATCGTCCCAAGGGATTTTGCTTTTGAAATTGTTTTAAAAGATTGGTAACAAGAAATCTTTGTCAAGGCTCTCTCCAAAAATGATGGTTTTAGTGAAATTCAATATAAAGAAACATATACTTGTGTGTAGTCAATAGGCAATCATAGTAAGTGTTCATGAAGGTTTGGTGTAAACTCTTGATGTGATGCACAAATCATAAGCAAATGATTTTCAACCCATGGTTTATGTTTCTAAAATCATTTTAAGAAATATATCATATAGGTAATCCTTTCGGTCCTTATCCTAATGATTATCCTTTAGAAAATCCATTTGTTTGTAAAATGTTCTTATTAAACTCGTTCCTACGAATCTTTCGACCTTTCGTGGTGAAAATGTTTCTAGTCTTGTTTCAATAAGTAAAAATGGTGGTTGTCAATCACCATATCCCCATACTAGTTTGTCACTTAACTTTTTGGAATAAAACACAAGAGAAATCCTTTCGGTCCTTTTTCTTAAAACATGTTTTACCGACAAATCAAACAAGACTAGTATTTTTCCAGCAAACTTATTTAAACAAGATCATTTATACATGCATCACATATGAGAACACTAGTATGATTTCCTACATCCTTACACACAAGTATATTCAAGAACTACTCCATGATAATTATAACAAAACACAAGTAATAACAAAGTAATTCCAATAACTCAAAAGAATAGAAATCCATAACAAGTTTCATAGAATACCTAAACTTCTGGGATTACAAGAACTAGAATTCGTGGCTTATAGCAACCACACGCCTCCAATCACCTAGCTTAACCGTATAGCTCCGAATGATCAAAAACTATGGATGAGAATAAATCTCTCCAACCTCCTGGATATTTTACAGTGATAACTAAACTTTTGGGATGAATAAAATGGTTGGTAATAGTTTTGGTGTAAACTATTACACTTTGGTTTTTTGTCACACCTAGACTACTAAGTCTAGGTTCATTATATAGCCAAAGAGACATAACTAACTGGCCAAAAATGTTCTCTACAAGTAAATATCAGGAATTGATCGGCCTTGATAAGGTTTTAAAATGTACCTTTTTGAGGGGTCGTTTAAGCCCTTATTTGATCACTTTTGTATCCGTTATTACTTAATATCATTACTTTTCACTTTTTAGGTCTCTTGAAGGCAAATTGTTGTAATGGCCCTTATTTGGACGAAAAGGCGCGGATATACGAATAAAATGGCCAAATTCAAGAATCGAGACACTCAAGCTGCTGAAAGACAAGGTGACGGCGTCACTGCTTAACTGTGACGCCGTCGGAGCATTTTGTGACGACACATAAGCCAAATTTCATATTTTCAAGTGACGGTGTCATGCTTTAAAAGAGTAGGCCGTCGCAACTCAGACGACCTAGATTTGATCCAGACGGCGTCAGAATCTAAAGAGGACGGCGTGACAAGCACAAGGTGACGCCGTCGCAAGACTAACGTGGCCAAGACGAAACCCTAATGACGGCGACCCGACGGCGTCACAAAAGATAAGGTGACGACGTCTCACATGTAATCTTATATATAGAATCCGAATTTTTCAGTATTTGTGTGTAGTCTTTTGGAGTAAAAACCTAAACCGAACCAAGGCTGTCTTGTACAGTATTTAAGGGTTCCAAACCCTATCTTACAACAAGATAAGTGTTTTACTTCATTAATTCAATTATGTCTTTGATTATTTGTGTGTATGCTTGCATGTTCTCCATGTCCGGCTAATTTACTTGTGTGTTTAGTTAGGGAATATGAAACTTAATTATTGAATATTGATTGGTTGTCTCTTATCTTAATTGTTAATGATCTAGTAATGCGATAGGTTATTCGTTGTGTAATTAATGCTTGATTAATCTTTGTGACCCTTAGGCTATAGCACTTAGAGCGGTTGTAGGCTAAACCATCCAAAGAGGCCTTAGAGTTAGAGTTTATAATCCCTAGTGGGTTTTGTAGACGAGACCCTTTGGTAAGTTCAAAGAGTTAGGGATAAACGCATACCCTACGACTTTAGACACACAACGCAATTAAGAATAAGGACGTGACAATTTAACCACCAATAGGAGATAATTAAGGAGTAATAAAACCTAAGTAAACACATCTTTAAACTATCATACGAGCACACAATAATTAGACATAGACTACCCATTAGTTTAGATAATTAGATAAGTAGAAGTAATCGGTAGAAATACCAAAACCCCCAAACTCAAACCCCGAGATTCGTACCTTTTCGTTTCCTAAAAAACATAAAAAAAGATAAAAAATAATCTTCCTCAACCCCAACCTTAGTGTAGTAACTTCCCACTAGCATTCCTATTCCCCTAGAGAACGATATCAATACCCGTGGCTTACCCTAATACTACACTACAACGATTAGGTTCACTGCCTAGGGTGTTATAAAACTTGCTCGAAGAAAAGGAAGTTCCTTTAACCCCGAACGACGCGTGTAGCGTTATCAGGCCTCCAATGATTATGGGGAGTTAAGGCAACATTAAATGCAAATTTGTGTAAATCCAGTTCATGCAACCGGATCGGTTGCAACACAACCAGATCGGTTGCGCCTTCTTCACTTCGCCCAACCGGATCAGTTGCGGGCTGTAACCGAACGGTTAGGTGCCTCTTGTACCCTTAGATTTGACTTTTGTTGACTTTTCTTGATTTGCACCTTTTCCTTTGTTTTCGTTGATGATTTCCAAGACGAAACTTGATCTTAACTTGTTGTAGATACTTAAAAATCTTTGCGCTTCCTATTCATTGAGTCCAAGAGCTTCTTAACTCGCCTTCCTTCCTTGGGAATTCTCCAAACGTGCATGAAAATTTCATTTCTTTATCTTTTGTGATACCTGGCTACATACACATACACAATACGCAACTTTTGCACTTTTGCAACAGTTATGAGTAAATATAGCCTATTATCATACACAAAACCAACAATAACGCTACTAAAAACATGTACATTTTGAGCGTTATCAAATTCCCCCAAACTTAAGTTCTACTCGCCCTCGAGTAGGTCTAACATTTGCAAAATCGATTTCAATGGTTTTGATACCGTGGTTCCGAAAATTTAACAATCATTAATTTGCTTTTAATATGTGAAAACTTTAAAATGAACCAAACACGTTAGATAACACAACTAGAACACCTCATGAATGATTTTAAGAATTCACTCAACACTCATATATTGGTGGGTATATGTAAATCACTCAATGCCTAGTCATGATTAATGCTTCTTTCCATAAGCTTGTACAAGTATCAAAACAAAGAAAATAAATTCATCAAAGAGGGATTTTATTCGGGTTATAACGTTAAGGCTTCGGGTAAATAAAGGGTATGGATAAGGCATGGGATAGTTTATGAAATTGGTGTTAAAAAGAAAAATAAAGTCAAGTCTAAACCTCCATGTTGCTAGTCATCATACAAACCACATTCCCGAAAATGATTATATCTTCCTCCTCTAGTCATATCGACCTCCAAAAATATATAACTCAATATAGCTCATTGGCTAATCAATATTCTTCATACAGCTCATTGGCTATAGCCATTTTTTTTCAAGATCCCCCACACTTAGTGTAAGCATACATCACAAAAAATACAAATGAGAAAGACGTATCCTTCATCTTTGTTGGAGAATGGTACACACTATAAACAAAGTGTAGCTTCTTCATAATCATCAAAAACAATCCAACACTCCAAACAACTAGCAACAAACCAATAGACATGACATGGGTTGGCTAAGGTTTAAGGTGTAAAATCTTTTTGTATTTTTCTGGTTTTAAACAAGAATGAAAAGATTGGCTCGAAGGGTGTAACTAAGGGTATCTAGTGCTAAAAATGAGCACTAACAAATGTGTCCATATAAGGGGGTTAACTAACCGATGTGGTTAGCTAAAATCATTAGATGTAAAATGGAAGGTCATTTAGGTTTAATCCTACGATGCCTCTTATCACTTGAACATATTTTTATCACTCGAGAGTGATTTTAACCGTAATGCATAACAAGTACAAGTTCTAGAATCGACACAATCACCGGCACACTCATAGCAAATATAAAACAAAAGATGTGTTTTATACAAAAATAAACCTCACAATTAAGTGGAAAAAGGCTATAATGCGTGCTAGAAAATGCTATCGAATTCATAATGAATTACTTCCGTAATTTGATCCAAATCAAAAAATTTCAAATACCTCATTTTACCATTGAAATACTCAAGTTGTTTTTGATATATCTCAATAACGTGTGAAAACAAATAGACAATCAAGGGCGATTTCCTGCTAATTACTTAAATCCAAAAACTAAAAAAAAAAACTAAAAACTTAAAAATCGTATTATTTTTCCTATTTTCTTCCCTCCCCCATACTTAAGTTTTGCATTGTCCTGTAATAAAAATGAACTTCAAAGTAAAGAAAATGGGAAAAGAAATAGTCAAAAGATACCACGGGATAGAATATGCGATACGCATATTGGGTCATAAGCAAGCATGTGAGTTATCCAACCCTAAATATTTGACCAACAATAAGATTCCGTAACATCCATCTTGCAAAGAAAACTGCAAAGTACGCAATACACAAAACATAACAAGCAAACAATCCAAATGCTACTAAAAATATGAAAACTAAACAAAGTATGATAATCATCCTAAAGAAATAGTTAAGAGATAGAGATAATATTGTTCAACACATGATAACCATTGTTTTTGAAACCATAAATCAAGAATGATCCACGATCATTCATCATCCTCACTCATCTCATCACCTTCTTCATCATCACTTTCGGTTTCATAATTATCTTCCTCATCAAAGATTGTGTAAACCTTCCTCTTCTTCTTCTCCTTTGCAATGCCCGATGAAGATCCTCCAACATCATAGCTAGATCCTCCAACCTCGGGTAATCTACCATATGCAGGCACAGGGTCGGGAAATGGTGCATATCCAGGATATGGATACGGATAGGGTCCAGGATAAGAGGTGTAGAGGAAAGGATATGGTAGAACATTGGGTGGATTGTAGGGTGGCAACTCATAATTGGCTTCTTGAGCCATGTGTTGAAAAATAGGAATTGAATAATCATTGATATAATTGTTTCTCAACATCATCGACTCTCTCCAAACTTCCCTACATTGAATTTCATTCACATGTTGGTTCCACTCTCCCCAACCTGAGTCAAAGCTACTAGACGTACCCGTTTGCACGCTTCCCATCGGTATATTGCCCATTGGCACATTTCCTTGCTGCTGTGGTGGTTGTTGTTGTTGTTGTTGTTGTTGCGGTTCAATCCATGCTCCCAACGTTTTCATCTTCTTATTCAAAGCATTTCCAAAACCATTTTCATTCCAAATCTCACAAAACTTTGGCTCTCCACACTTAGCCCACTCACTACTATTGTAATACCCAAGATTCCTTGCCAACCTTGTCACAAAATGGCCTCCACAAATGTTGCTATTACCTTTAATTCCCGGGGCTCTCCTAGACAAATACTCGGCTATGAGCCAAGCCGCATTTCCATCCTTAGTTTCCTCCAATAACATCATACACAAGTCCGGCTTATGACATTTTTCCCTGCTTCCAACTCTATGAAACGGCCCAGTTACTATCAATTTGTGAAGCACTCTCACCAACGGATTCCTAATGGTTGCAGCATTCCTCCTAGCACAAGAAGGATCTCCCACTCGATTCCAGTAAGCGGGGATACTAGGGTATTCTTTTTCAAACCTCCTAAGCCTCGAAAAATGAGCTTCAAACAATCGATGCTTTACCTCATGCGGTTCATACAAGCCAAGAGCAACAGCAAAATCCGGCAATGTGTAGGCGTGATCCTGCCCACAAAGCCTAAACCAAACACAAATTTCTTCCATGATGTTTCGAACATTGACCTTTCTTTCAAAGTACATGGTCGAAAAGAACTCCATACACCATTCACGATAAACCTCTTCATTAATGCTAAACGCTCTTATATTATGAAAAGAAACAAGTGTAAACAACAATTTGAAAAATAAGCAAGCAACATATATGCAAACAACATAAACAAGTGGTCATTTAGCATAGCATAACAAGAAAGACACTTTTCGTCATTTTGCGTTTAAATATGACGATGTATACCAAGCTTGATTAGTTTCCTTTAAACATATTACCAAATTATTTAGTTTCAAAGGAAGTTGTATCAAAGTTCTAAGAATACCAACTTAAATTGCTTGATTCAAAAATTTGAGTTTTTATGTTAAAGCGAAACTCAATATCTTAGACATACTGTAGTATTTGGTCTATTTCACTTATTTAAAATTAGACTCAGGCCATGAGAGTCTTTTTAAATTAAAGTAGACTCAATTCCCTTTAAAATGATAGGTGGCTCGACTCATACGGACTTACGGTTAATTAGTTATGATTTTTTGAAGTTGCCCAAAAAACTGCATACTGTACAGACGGATTCCAAGGAACCAAATTAAGGGATCCGCCCTTTATAAAATTTGGTGTCGTGGTCCTCTGAGACAGATTCACCAAAACTAGTATTTGACATAGAGAAAACGTGTGCGACTTACTAGATTTGATAGTAAACATATAATACACATATTTAACTACATATCTACTTATGTAACTTATCTTAAACATTTACGGAGGTGATTTTTAACTAAATTTATAGTTATCTCAAACACTCCTTTAAAATCATATTTCTTCGTAAATTTTCTATAAGCACACAATACAACTAGCCGGGTACCCGCGCACAGCGGCGGCGATAAGTAGAGTTATATGTGTTTGCTTACCCGTTTAGTGAATTCGTTTCACAACACTTTGAATGTATATGTGTTAGTTGTAAGTGTTTGTTTGGGTTACCCATAACTTTCCCGTAGCTTTCCCGCGACATCATTATTCCCGCATATAGAAATACCCTCGCAATCTCTTACGCGTCAAACACTACCCCAAAAGTATATGATTTTGACGAATCAAGATTATATTGATTGAAATAAATGAAATAAAGGTTAAAGTTGTAAAAATTTGAATTAAAATAAAATAAACCCATTAAAAATATAAAAACTAAAAACTCATAAAAATATATCAAAATGGATGTTGAATTAAAGAGCATAAAATTTTAGAAAATATGGTGAAATTAGATTATAAAAAAAATAAGTAGATAAAAAGATATTTTAATTTAAAAATAAAGATGAATTTTTAGTTGAGAAATGACACATGTCATTTTATAATTGGAGCTCTTTATCTTAATTTTTAGTGGTTAGGAGTTAGGTTTGGAGTTTGTTAGAAGTTAGGCTTGGAGTTTGTTAAGAAGTGACAAATGTCATCTCATGATTGGAGCTCCTAATCTTAATTTTTGGTTAGAAAAACTCTTTCCATAATAAGCAAGTAAAAAAGTCTGAATTTTTAAGCCTTCTAATTTTAGAAGGCCTAAATGCATAATAAAGTAGTATAGATACTTACTAGTTCTTTCAACAAACTTTTATTTTATTTTTCAAGAAAACCTTCAAACTTGTATACCAAGTTACAATTAACAATAAAATTTCTAAGTATAATTAGCAAAGCATTTTTCATATTATTTTTCTCTTCAATGGTAATTTGATACACGGATCGTACTCTATTTTAAAAATCATTTGTTTTGAAAATAAGAGCCACGTGGCTCTGATACCAATTGTGGAAACGTAGAGTGGGGGTGAATACGTTACCGTTTAAAATCGTTAGATCTTTTGTATCAAATCGTTTATGAAACTTGTTATAATATGAAAGTACCAATTATTGTTTGTGACTAATGTAAATCATAGTAAACCAAGTTGTCACACAAGCATCAACATCAAGCCATATCACAAGCAATAGTATAGTGCAACTATAAAAGTAAAGAGATAAAGAAAGGAAAGTGCAAACCGAACACGATGATTTATAGTGGTTCGGTCACAGATCTCCTCTCCGCCCTACTCCACTCCCCGAGTACCCAACTCGAGAGTTACTTCACTAAATCAATAAGCTCCCTTCTCGGTGTAGAAAACCTGACAATCGTCGCTTACACTTTTTCCGGTACAAAGCTAAATACCCGGTTCTAGTTCGAGGTAGAACCAACCTAACGTCGCCTATACAATATTTCCGACACTAAGCTAGATGTCGAGTTCTTTTACAAGGGTACAACCACTCCCAATATGTTTTATGGCCCAACATAACAAACCTTGTGTTTTATGGCACAAACACATAAACCATCTAATCTAGTTTGGTGAAAGTGTTGTTATGATGCAATGATGTTTACACTAATGATCCATGAAACAAATGTCTAATGGATATGAATAACTACTTCTAAATGATCTTCTATTGATAGGAAGCCTTCATGATGAAGATCACAAGTTCCCTAAACTTGTTGTGATAGATCTTCAGCTTGTGGTGAGTGGGAATGGCTAGATCTCCAAGCTTTCCTTGGTTGATCAAAATGTAGAGTATGCTTACAACAAAGATGAATGTTAGAAGCATTATGATCATGATCATTAGGGTGTTTAATGTATGTTACTACATTGTTAATGATTGATCTAAATGTATGCAAGAAGGTGGAGAAGATGTGTTTTGAAGTGGTGAAGAAATGGGAAAACAATGGGCTTTTATTTATAGGCAAAAGTGGTCAGGAGCGTCTACGGACCAAGGAACCAAATAAAGGGTTCCGTCCTTTATACATTTTGGTTCCGTGGGTGCCTGACAGAAAATCTAAAAAATATTTCTTCAAATCTTTCCAAGATATTACCAAATCTTACTAAGATCACATTTGATATATTGAGTGTCAATCTAACCAAAATATTCAAGAGATCTTCCAAGGATTTCAAAGATGATGATGTAATATGTATTTCCTTTTTAGATTAAAAAGTTTATCAAAGTAAACTTGTAAAATATATTATGTAACTAGTTAACAAAATGTCTAGTTACCTTTTGAAATACTTGTGAATGCAAAATGTAAAATGAGGTTCAAAATAGAATGGTTAACCTATTAAAATACTTAGTGACTCTAAACGTATTTTAAACATTCTAAATGATTTGTTAATGGGTTTGATCATAATGCCACATAAAAAACATGTACGAACTGTGTTGTAACATATGAGGACTTGAGACATCGAGAGGTGTTGAATGTATGTTGAGACAAAGTATGATTACAAGTAACTTGTACATTTTACGTTATGTATTACAAGTTACATGTTTGTCATCAATCAAAACAAACGAGACTGTATAGATTAAATATCGTAATATTTGCACTAACAATCTCCCCCTTTTTGATGATGACAAAGATATGTAAACGTAATAGAAAGTAAAATGTAAAAGGTTACTTGTATCCTTACTACCTTTACATTATCTTCTCCATTTACACTCTTCTCCCCCTTTTGTCGAAACAAAAAGGGCGTGTCCTTGGAGTTTAACTTTATTTCTCCCCAAAAGGGCGAGCTTGCATCATCCCTAGTGAAGTTAAATCATCCACTTCAATTCGTCCCTTGTTTGGTAGCGGATCCATGGATCAAATAAAGAGGCTTAACCTACATCAAGGTTAGTTTTATGCAACAAAAATTATGAGAAATATATGAAAAAGAAAAATGCATAGCAATGTTAGCCTATTTTATCCATTTTTTATCGAAGCACAAATGCTTGTTGAAAAGTGAGAATGATGCTAAATGCGTGCATGACCCCCCTTGACGGTTGCTCCCCCTTGTTTGAGGCGTCAGGGTATGATTAAAAACCTACAAAACAAATATTAGTGCAAAACTATATTCGTCATTGGACGAGTAAGTGATATACAACAAAGTGTGTATAAGATGCATTCAGTAAATTCTTGACGGAAGCTCCCCTTGCTCTAGGGCGTCAAGATGAACCTTCAAAATAAATATTAGTATAATAGAAGCTTTGTCTTTAGACAAATATGTCATATACAACCAAGTGTATAGACGATGCAATATGAGTGCTTAAAGGATATTCCTCCTTGTTCGAGGGTGTCAAGAAGCACCTAAAATAAGAAAAATAATTGATGCAAACTTCATCCTTAGATGAGTAAGTTATATACAATCGAGTGTATATGATGATGAACCTACAATGAAAAACATTAGTGCAATATATTTCATCTTTTTCACAAAGAAAAATAAGATGTATATATGTGAAAAATGATATAATCAAAGATCTCATGAAGTGTAGTCTCCTAATTACAATCATAAGAAAAGTGAGAATATAATATGATAAATCCTACAAAATGGTTCCTAGAAAGAAGATATGAAGTCTCCCACGGGGTGTGCCACTAGTGGTGCTAGTGTTGGTGTCGGTTTACTAGTAGGATTCATGTGGTGATGGTAGATGACTCGAGATTTACAAAAGTAAGTTTTCGCTAATCCATGGTGGTGATGATTAGTGAAAGTGGTGATGGAAGGTGGTGGTGATTAGGTAGGAAGCTATTAAGGAGCTAGAAACTCGTATGTATAGCAAGTATAAAAATATGGACTCATGCAATCCTTTCGTCATGTCAAGTGACCAAAGCTAAAAGAAAAAAAAAAGAAAAAAAAAGAATGGACATTGCATTTCAATGAAGCATAAGGGTTATGATTTGAATGATTTAGTGATGCTAACAACCTATTGTTTTGAGCAAGTTCTCATATGCTTCAACCCAAGAGTAATCAATAATGCGTTCTATCTAAGAATATTATAATGAAGATACCAAAGAATATAAAAGTGATAACATGAAGATAAATTCGTTCATTAATTGACACGAATTATAAAAATGACCTATTCTAGGTGACAATGGAAAAAGGTAGTATTAACATGGTTTAAACTGACATGGATGATTATCACTTTGAAAAGAAGTGAAGACAATATGGAAGATACTAATAATAATGAGTACCTATATGAGGATGAGAATGACATCATATGAGTGAGAGTTGGATGGACCAACGTGTTGGAAATGGCTGTTTTGATTAATATATCGTTTGCACTGACAAGGACATGCATGATAAGCGAGAAAAGGATAAGATCCTATGATGGTGTTCTAGGTAGTGAAGTTGTAAGGTGCTAGTTTAAGGAAAATCCTATATGTGGAGATGAAGACGTTTTGTAAAAACACATGATGCGTTTTTCACTTGTTGAGGTATTGGTGCAAACTTGTGATAAAAAATTAAAAATGTTGAACTAGTTGTGGTTTCGTGAACCGGTTTTTAGCTAAGTAGTGTTTACCTATGTGTTGGTATTTTAGAGTCTAAGAGACATAAATTTTGACAATAGACAATTATGTGAATGGATTTCTCTCCCCCTTAATTGGTGGACATCCAACATAATGTGTAATGTATCAAATAAGGAATGACAACAAAGTTTTTAGGAGGTTATTCGGGTTAACGAAAGAGACGAGCTTAGTGATGTTTTTCTGGATGATGGTTAGCATACAATGAACTTCATCCTTAAAGTCACGTACCTCTTCTCGATTAATACGAGATGATCGTATGATGAGGCATGTGGTTTCCTAATAGGAAGAGAAGAGGATTAGAGTATTGTTATAACTAAATAATGATGGAGGTGATTTTTGGAAAGCTGAAGCAAAAATGAGATTTGGAAAGAGGTCGGTTGAAAGACAAAAATGCAAAGCCAACCCTCTAGAACTTAATTCTATATGCTTTTAAACTATATGCAAGTGTAGGGGTCCCATAAAGCATAGTACTAATCTACGTAGCAATAAAGGGGATTATGAAAAATGAGCATATAAAAGTTAGAACCAAGTGAGATACAAATAATTTGTTATCAACCTACAAAAAAAATTTGTTAGTGACAAAAGATGTTAACATGATAGAAATCAAATGATAACATATTATATAAGCAAAAACAACACATTGCACTTAGTAGACAAGAAATCACCACTCAAGATTGCATCAAAACAATCATATTATGCAAGAATACGACTTTATTCAAGACATTTCATTATGAGATTGTTTTGTAATTAGACTTAGACACTTAAGTATACTTGGATATACAATAATCTATGTGATTAATTTTTAAGATAAAAAGGCTTCTAAAAGTTTGTCATACCAAAAGCACTTTGACAGATTATATGTGCACACGTAGCAAACAAATAGTGTGACAAGAAAAAAAAGAAACAAGATGAAAGATTCATGCAAGCCATGTTTAAGACATAACAATTTGGAGCATGTATCATTTGGATCGTACTACACATAGATGTAATTAATGCCAACTAATAGCTTTCAAACACAAATATATCATATCAAAATTATCACGTATCAAAATGGCATATCATGAGTTCATAAGTAACATGTTAATCATAATAATTTAAAAGTAAGTATCATGCAAATAAAGTTTAGGTTTAAACGTTTAGTAGCATGAAACAAGAATACAAGCATTATAAAGATAAAACCGTACTAAGGTTTACACATTTGACTAGTTATCAAACACTAAGATAATGTCAAATCAGCTTATCGTATCAAACAAGAACATGTAATCAACACATGTAAGTGCAATGCAAGTGGTTTTAAAAGAAAAGTCATATATACTACTTGTTTGATTAGTATTCCTAAGGCAGGGCAAACTATCGATGTTTCAACACTTACTTTAGGCAAGTATAGGAAAACAAAATTTTCAAGTTGGAGAATGATTATGAGATTATTATTAGCGGTGCTCAATTAAGGGTAAACACGACCATTTTTACGGGTGATTCCACATACCCAACTTCTCTCCAGGAAGCAATTCAACCGTTAGGTCAAATTGAGTTTCTAGTATAATAGGTTCTCCAGTAGTCATTTTCATGTTAGAAAGATGGAAACTCCTACTTTTGCCTATTAAAATGCATAAAAGATGATAGTTTACCAATATTTGGCTTAATGTGACACAACTAATATGCAATATAACTAAGGTGATGAAGATGTCATGTTATACACATGAATTTTATCAATGGTGTGTTGATAAACAATATATTTTAATCTTGTGTTTAGAATCTAAGATTGTTCAAATTACATAGCTAATTGTATGATCTAATGGATGACATCTTTTGCGTTTAGTTGAAATGTATACTTTAAATGTGATTTGATTATCTAAGACTAGGGAGTGGAATATGTTAAATTAAGAACGTTCTCAAGAAAGCTCTTTTTTATTTAACGAGAATCTAAATAAGGTTACCAACTTCAATAGATCATGTGTATGTTCTAGAGATGTGTAGTTTTAACCTTGGATGTGCACAAGGTTTGAGCAATTAGGTTATGATATATGCTTGAAAGGAAATGGATACAAATAGTATCTTTCAACAAATGAGATTATCGCATGGGATAAAGTTATCATGCTTATGAAAATAGTATGACAAGATGAATTGGATATGCTAGTTCATAGAACTTGTGGATGTTCGTTTCAAGATCATTTAGCCAATGAGGTGTAATGAAATCTCTTGTAACATAACCATTTATGTTGCAAGGAGAGAATGATGCATAGGATATACAATATCCTTTTAACAAGATGAATACTTAACGCATGATTTCTTAGGCATAATTTTTTTCAAAACATCATGTTTTCCTAAATGAAGATATGAAGCCAAAGTGTTTGAATTGGATAGTCCCATCTAAATAAACTTGGTCTCAAGATTATATTCACTAGATGATGACAAGAGGAATTTACTCGAGTTTCTTATGTATACTCCTCAAGAGTCATTATTGCTTGGGGTGTATGATGTTGGCTTTGAGATTGCATTTTAACATATGTTGTTAAAATGTTGATTTGAGGTTTAACGAAATTTATGCAGAAGTTTAACGACAAAGTATTACTAATACTTTGATAATTTGTGAAGGTAGTACTACTTATACCTAGTGGAAATTGACAACAATTACCAAGAGCACCATGCATATTTGATAGTTGAGGTTCTAGCCATAATGAATTATCTAAGTCTTTATATGTGGGAAAGGATGGTTGAGTTTGTTCAAACGTGCATTTGATTCAGTACAAGTGTTGGACACAAGGGCTTTTTGAGCAATACACTCAACGAATTCAAATGATGGTAAGGATGGTGGATTTGTTGATCTAGGTGGTAGGTCTTCTAGTGTGTCTAAATGAGGATCTGGTGATGTAGGGGTTTGTTGTGCTATGGGAGTACTTAGGTTGATTATTTGTCCATAGATGTTGAACACAAAAAGTACGGATACTAATTCTTATGGTTCATTGGTTGCTACAACTAGTGGGTGAAGTGCTTGAAGTTTTGGTTATGTCTATGAAGCTTAGGGGTTGAGGTATAGGTTCACCTTGAAAGGGCACGTTTGATTTAAAGGATGCTCTTGGAAGTTCATGAGCAATACGCTTAATGGTGCCAAAAGATGGAAGAGGGATAGTAGGTGTCAAAGAGGGATAAGTGGCACAGTGAGTTGTTTTTTTTGGATAAGTGTTTCAACATGTGTTGTTAAAATACTTGGGTGTTGATTTTTCGGATATCTTTTAATGACTACAATCGTAAGTCGCGTATACTTGAATATTTCGGATGAAATACTTAAGTTGTCAATCCTAATTTGTTGAGATTATAAAGCTTAAATTGAACTCAAGGATAACAAGACTTGATAGTATGTCTTTAACATACGTGTGAGTTATGACTCTATGTAAATACTTATCGTCTTGAAGGATGACACATTATTTTCATGTTAACCAAGTGAGGCAATACATGTAGATACAAAACAATATCTATAGTCACATGATAGACTTGTATATGATATCTTTGCAAATAATGAGTCCAGATTTGTTAGTCTCGGTAAGTCATCTAAGTCATCCGTAAACGGGTGAGGAGATGTTGGTGGTGTTTGCACAAAGTACAAGTTTTGGAGACTTTGGTAGTGAAGGTGTTTTGGATGGTTGTGAAGTAGTCATAATGGTGGGTGATTTTGATGGTGGAGTTGGAATACTTAAGTTTAGAAAGTTCACATCTTGAATGAGTGATGAGATGTTGAGAGGTAACGAGTCTGAGGATGAGGAGTTCAAGTTAATGAAGCAACAAGATCGAATGCTAATCCTAGTGGTTTTCTTAAGTGGCTTATTTGAGGTTAATCCATACAAAGATGGTAGTTTCAAATGGGATGGAAGTGTCTAAGATCATGTCAAACATCCTAAGTTAATCCATTGAGGATGTGTTGAATGAGATATGAAAGATATGCATCAACAACTATCCCAGAAACGAAATTTGGCAAATTAGATTGCGGGATTTAGTAAAATTAAACAACTTACCTGTAGAATCCACGGCACCATTTCTTTACACAGGCGGAACCCTTAAATTGGTGCCGCCTGGTCCGCCTGTACAGGTATGGCGGTACCAATTTCTATAACATACGACACCAAATCTTTGGTGCCGTCTGATCCGTGGACACCAGAAATCACCACAGAACAGTTTTTTAGGTGTCGAGAACTTTTCCGAAACCTAAAATTTTGCTTAAAACATGTGACATTAATTATTTCTAGTTAGGAAAAGTCGATAACACATATACAAACATAGTGGAGCACAGACTTTGACCAAGGGCCAACGATTTTCACATGAAAGTAAAAATGGGTAAAATTTGATAACACACTTGTGCTATCCCCCCGCATAAACCGGTTAGCATACAACATTGTTTTAAGTCATATTATCATCCTACAAAGAAAAAACAAATAAATTATATCATACAACATTGTTTTTGTCCTTGTATCAAACACTCTCTTAAAACCTTCATTTTTCAAAGTACTTGACTAATTTACTTAGTACTCATTGCTAAGTGAGTTATGAAATTTCATAAGTTATGCGAGATGTTAGTATAACCTATGCAAAGAAAGTGATCTAATTCTACAAGCTATGGTAAAACAATTTTCCAACTTAGTGCACAAAATCTAGCAAATAACCTATTGTGCATAAACAAGAAATCATCAAACAAGCGAATAAATAACATGGCAAGATTGACACTTATATTATGCAAACAAACAAGTGTAAACAACAATTTGAAAAATAAGCAAGCAACATATATGCAAACAACATAAACAAGTGGTCATTTAGCATAGCATAACAAGAAAGACACTTTTCGTCATTTTGCGTTTAAATATGACGATGTATACCAAGCTTGATTAGTTTCCTTTAAACATATTACCAAATTATTTAGTTTCAAAGGAAGTTGTATCAAAGTTCTAAGAATACCAACTTAAATTGCTTGATTCAAAAATTTGAGTTTTTATGTTAAAGCGAAACTCAATATCTTAGACATACTGTAGTATTTGTTCTATTTCACTTATTTAAAATTAGACTCATGCCATAAGAGTATTTTTAAATTAAAGTAGACTCAATTCCCTTTAAAATGATAGGTGGCTCGACTCGTACGGACTTACGGTTAATTAGTTATGATTTTTTGAAGTTGCCCAAAAAACTGCATACTGTACAGACGGATTCCAAGGAACCAAATTAAGGGATCCGCCCTTTATAAAATTTGGTGTCGTGGTCCTCTGAGACAGATTCACCAAAACTAGTATTTGACATAGAGAAAACGTGTGTGACTTACTAGATTTGATAGTAAACATATAATACACATATTTAACTACATATCTACTTATGTAACTTATCTTAAACATTTACGGATGTGATTTTTCAACTAAATTTATAGTTATCTCAAACACTCCTTTAAAATCATATTTCTTCGTAAATTTTCTATAAGCACACAATACAATACTTACTAGTTCTTTCAACAAAACTTTATTTTATTTTTCAAGAAAACCTTCAAACTTGTATACAAAGTTACATTTAACAATAAAATTTCTAAGTATAATTAGCAAAGTATTTTTCATATTATTTTTCTATTCAATGGTAATTTGATACATGGATCGTACTCTATTTTAAAAACCATGTGTTTTGAAAATAAGAGCCACGTGGCTCTGATACCAATTGTGGAAACGTAGAGGGGGGGGGGGTGAATACGTTACCGTTTAAAATCGTTAGATCTTTTGTATCAAATCGTTTATGAAACTTGTTATAATATGAAATTACCAATTATTGTTTGTGACTAATGTAAATCATAGTAAACCAAGTTGTCACACAAGCATCAACATCAAACCACATCACAAGCAATAGTATAGTGCAACTATAAAAGTAAAGAGATAAAGAAAGGAAAGTGAAAACCGAACACGATGATTTATAGTGGTTCGGTCACGGATCTCCTCTCCGCCCTACTCCACTCCCCGAGTACCCAACTCGAGAGTTACTTCACTAAATCAACAAGCTCCCTTCTCGGCAGAGAAAACATGACAATCGTCGCTTACTCTTTTTCTGGTACAAAGCTAAATACCTAGTTGTAGTTCGAGGTAGAACCAACCTAACGTCGCCTATAAAATGTTTCCGACACTAAGCTAGATGTCGAGTTCTTTTACAAGGGTACAACCACTCCCAATATGTTTTATGGCCCAACATAACAAACCTTGTGTTTTATGGCACAAACACATAAACCATCTAATCTAGTTTGGTGAAAGTGTTATTATGATGCAATGATGTTTACGCTAATGATCCATGACACAAATGTCTAATGGATATGAATAACTACTTCTAAATGATCTTCCATTGATAGGAAGCCTTCATGATGAAGATCACCATTTCCCTAAACTTGTTGTGATAGATCTTCAGCTTGTGGTGAGTGGGAATGGCTAGATCTCCAAGCTTTTCTTGGTTGATTAAAATGTAGAGTATGCTTACAACAAAGATGAATGTTAGAAGCATTATGATCATGATCATTAGGGTGTTTAATGTATGTTACTACATTGTTAATGATTGATCTAAACGTATGCAAGAAGGTGTAGAAGATGTGTTTTGAAGTGGTGAAGAAATGGGAAAACAATGGGCTTCTATTTATAGGCAAAAGTGGTTAGGAGCGTCCACGGACCAAGAAACCAAATAAAGGGTTCCGTCCTTTATACATTTTGGTTCCGTGGGTGCCTGACAGAAAATCTAAAAAATCTTTCTTCAAATCTTTCCAAGATATTACCAAATCTTACTAAGATCACATTTGATATATTGAGTGTCAATCTAACCAAAATATTCAAGAGATCTTCCAAGGATTTCAAAGATGATGATGTAATATGTATTTCCTTTTTAGATTAAAAAGTTTCTCAAAGTAAACTTGTAAAATGTATTATGTAACTAGTTAACAAAATGTCTAGTTACCTTTTGAAATACTTGTGAATGCAAAATGTAAAATGAGGTTCGAAATAGAATGGTTAACCTATTAAAATACTTAGTGACTCTAAACGTATTATAAACATTATAAATGATTTGTTAATGGGTTTGATCATAATGCCACATAACAAACATGTACGAACCTGTGTTGTAACATATGAGGACTTGAGACATCAAGAGGTGTTGAATGTATGTTGAGACAAAGTGTGATTACAAGTAACTTGTACATTTTACGTTATGTATTACACGTTACATGTTTGTCATCAATCAAAACAAACGAGACTGTATAGATTAAATATCGTAATATTTGCACTAACAAAATCCCAATCAATCACCCTTGGAACCAAACATGTCCTATTTTTCAACTTTGATAATCGTTCCCGAAAAGCATGTTTCTCCTCTTTGGTGACATCTTTGAACTTCAAGTATTCATTTTCTTCAGCCTTCAAGCTATACGTGACTTTCTTCCTTGCGTTCCTTTGGCAATACTTGGCAACAATCGGGTTTAGTGGAACCCGTGCCGAACTTGAACAACCTACAACATTTCTCTGAAGAAAGCATAAATATAAGTCAATATAAGAGTGTTAGAACAAACGAAAAGGTCCATAGAAGCGTCCAAGGTCTACTTCAAAATTCGAAAATTTCCACATCAGAACGTGGAACCGGATCGGTTGAGGAGCAACCGGATCGGTTCCACCTCTTCCTCTATCCAACCGTTCGGTTGCGCTTCGCAACCGAATCGGTTCCTCGACCTGAAGAAGGCTTTGCCTTCAAATCCATTTTCCACTAGATTTTCGTAATTCCAATTCACTCCTAGACTGCATTCTAACATCATCAATGATTCCCACATCCTCAAATTGTTCCTAATTCGTTTCCAAAGACTTCCAATCATCACATATTCATCTTTAACAATCTTAACCTCAATTCTCAATTACTTGTTCTAATCAACAACGGGGCATCTAAAATTCATTAAAAACGCATCATCTATCAACTAGGAATCATAAATTGTAACTTAATTTGATTCAATGGCATAACCTAATTATATCCAAAAATTCAATCATCAAATACTCATTCCATGTTGAATCAATCACTACAATTCTTTTTGCAATGCATTCATATATCAATTACCCACTTAATCCTAAAGAATTACAACTTAATTCGAATTCTATCAAAAACCCTCAAATTAGTGACCTAATTTATAATTCGAATTAAATGCTCTAATTAAACCTTAATTAAGTTAATTGATTGCAGATGCTTACTTGCTTAGGTGCCATGATGATCTTCTACAACTTTTACAAGCTTCAAACAACTTCTAATGGTCGAATTTTTGCAAAACCCAGCTGGAGGATTAGTGTGTGTGTGTGTGTTTTTTGGAAAAAAATGAATTTTTGGTATATATACTTGCATGCAACCGGATCAGTCATGGATACAACCGTTTCGGTTTGCATTTTGCAGAATTTTGCCTTTTTTACGATACTCGGGCATTTTACCTTCCAAGCAACAATCGTTTACTCAAAAATCCGATTAAAGATGCACACAACATTCATCCAACCATTTGGAATTTCAACAACATCTATCTCAAAAACTAAATCATCATACTCATAACTTAAACTAAAAACTCAAAATGCATTAATTAAATAACTTCAAAATAATAAGAGCAAATAAAAATGAAATGAAAAACAAGAAATCCTAAATGCATAAAATTAAAAGTTCATGAAAATCAAGCAAACAATTGCTTGTTATTATGGTACCTTGCTTCTCCTTATTACTCCTCGAAATACTCATGCCTTAAGATGTCCTCACTTAGAAATTTTCCGGTCAATTCACGGTGTGTTTCGTAAGTTTTGAACTTCCTTACAAATATTCTCCCATCCAGGCATAGTATATCAAATTTGACGTGCCATTCTCCGTCTCCATCCTCTCTTTTGTAAACACTTGACCCCTCGGGTCCCCATTCCAAATTTTTGAGTTGAACCGGTAGAGAACCTAAGAAATCGGTTAGCTTCTTGTAAACAAGGATGTTTTTGAATGGATTGTAAAATGCTTCCACCGCTAGTGAGCGTTCCATCTCATCCTCGATATCAAAGTATGGTGGAGCTAGTGGTCCATACATCGGGTTTCCATGGACATCACGTCCAATTTCAAAACAAGTCAAGTCATCGTCCGCTTCCATCAATTCCAAATCTTCCATGAATTCCACAACTGGTCCCCTTGGTTTGGGATAATAGGTTTGTTTTGAGACATCGATTGTCATCGTACCCCTACCCATATCTATGATTGCACCACATGTGCGCAGGAACGGTCTTCCTAGTAGAAGAGGTAGACTCTTATCAACCGGAATGTCTAGAACTAGAAAATCAGCCAAGTAGGGTTGATAACCAATTTGAACTCTTACATTTTTCACCTCCCCCATCGCTTTTGCTTGGGAGTTATCCGCCATGGTAAGTTTTGAGTGATTTGGTTATGGCTTACTAAGACCCAACGTCTTAAATAATGGATAGGGCATAACATTGACGCTCGAACCCGTGTCCGCCAAAGCATACATTGGTGTGGTCCCATTAACCTTAATTGGAAAAACAAAATTCCCCGGGCCTTTCTCCTTACGTGGCATACCCCTAAACAAAATCTTATCTCTATCTTCCTCCGATAGATCTTTATCCTCCAATCTTGCTCTTGCTAACATCACCGCATCTAGTTTCTTGCGGTATAAAACATAATCTTGTAGTACCTCAATTACGGGCTTTTTCTCATTGAGTTCGAGAAATTTTTGTTCAAGGTTTTCCAAGATGGCTTCTTTTTGGTCTTGGGTTAAAGGTTTGAAGGTGTTTGGTGTAGTGGGTGGTGAAGGTTTGTAATCATTGTTTTTGTTGGTGGATGTGGTAGGAGTTAATTTGTTGGATGAGGTTTTCTTTCTATTAGCCTTCCCCATCTTAACGACTTCCACATTCTCCTTTTCCATATTAGCACATAATTCCACAAGGATTTCATTCACCCCTTTCTCCTCTTCCAAGTCGGTAATGTTGATCCTCATCTCCCCCAAAGCAAAATCAACTTGACATTTTGTTGTTACAAGAAAATCCCGTCCAAAACAAACATTGGGCTCATCAGCATTTCCTTCCTCCAAGACAACAAAATCTGCTTCGAAAATATGACCATGAATGTTAACCTTGAGATTCTTAACCATTTTTCTCTCGTAAGCTTTGTAATCCAAACATACGTGGCCAATTTGATCAATAACTTTCTCCACAATATAATTTTCACCATAGGCCATGTTTAGTTGAGCGTCCTACGCACTCACCCCTTCGACACTACAAGGTGTACCGAACCTCATAAGTGGTGAATCATACTCCGTTAGTGGTGCTTGCGTGAATACCACAACTCTACCCTTCTTAGGAAGTTGAACCTTGTTCTCTCCCACTTCTTCCATACTATCCGAATCAATAGCCAAGTCCTTCTTACTCTTTTCCAAAATATTCCCAATCTTCTCCAACGAATTCCCGGTGTCTTTGAACATCTCATCCAAGTTACGTAGGTACTCAGAAATTCCGCTTAAACTATCCATAACAACTATCTAAACAAGACAAAACAAAACCAAAGACAAAAATCCAAATCATTAGCGTTAGAGTTAGTCAAAACCAAAGCAAACTACATAAACATATACTAAACAAGTAAAGACACTTAACAAAACTAAAAACACAAGCTAAAACTCAAAATCGAAAAACTAGAAAAAATTTACCGAGAGCTCCAACCAGATCGGTTGGCACACCAACGGATTCAGTTGGTGGTAAACTTCTTAACCAAAACTTCCAACCGGATCCGGTTGCGGGCTGCAACTGTACGGTTGGGTCAATTTTCCATTTTTTTAATAATAATACATGTTAATTAAATTATTAAAGACCATTAATTATACTTAAACTCTTAATTAATTGAGGCTACTCATTATCCTTATTAATTATAAATATTAATTAAATTAATTAATCAAAACTATATTAACTAATCTACTTAACCACTCATTAAAACTATTAATCCATAAAAACTGAAAATTAACTAATGTAATAACTACAATTAAGACAAAATTAACTAAAAAGTAAATAAAACTAAAAATGATTAACATATCAAAAATCTAAAAATTACAAAGAAAAACATAACAATCTAAAAGACAATCTATAAAAATCAGAAATGACAAGAATTAAACTAAAAACTATTACACAAAACACTAGATAAAGCAAAACTATAAAAATCAAAAATAAAATTTTTTACCGAGAGCACTAACCGGTTCGGTTGCTCGCGCAACCAATTCGGTTAGCCTCTAACCCAAAACTTTTTTTTTCTCTTGATTAAATCCAGTTTTAAATTTACCAATTTTACAGAATCTAAACAAAATCAAATTACTTAAAAATCCAAAATCCCCGGCAGCGGCGCCAAAAACTTGATGTGCTTACCGTGTGCAAGTTTTAAAAATTTATAAACACGATTTATCCGGTTATTACTATAAACACATACGACCAAGTATACTCGTTCGCGATAACAAAGGTGGGTAAGTCGAGATCGTCCCAAGGGATTTTGCTTTTGAAATTGTTTTAAAAGATTGGTAACAAGAAATCTTTGTCAAGGCTCTCTCCAAAAATGATGGTTTTAGTGAAATTCAATATAAAGAAACATATACTTGTGTGTAGTCAATAGGCAATCATAGTAAGTGTTCATGAAGGTTTGGTGTAAACTCTTGATGTGATGCACAAATCATAAGCAAATGATTTTCAACCCATGGTTTATGTTTCTAAAATCATTTTAAGAAATATATCATATAGGTAATCCTTTCGGTCCTTATCCTAATGATTATCGTTTAGAAAATCCATTTGTTTGTAAAATGTTCTTATTAAACTCGTTCCTACGAATCTTTCAACTTTTCGTGATGAAAATGTTTCTAGTCTTGTTTCAATAAGTAAACATGGTGGTTGTCAATCACCATATCCCCATACTAGTTTGTCACTTACCTTTTTGGAATAAAACACAAGAGAAATCCTTTCGGTCATTTTTCTTAAAACATGTTTTACCGACAAATCAAACAAGACTAGTATTTTTCCAGCAAACTTATTTAAACAAGATCATTTATACATGCATCACATATGAGAACACTAGTATGATTTCCTACATCCTTACACACAAGTATATTCAAGAACTACTCCATGATAATTATAACAAAACACAAGTAATAACAAAGTAATTCCAATAACTCAAAAGAATAGAAATCCATAACAAGTTTCATAGAATACCTAAACTTCTGGGATTACAAGAACTAGAATTCATGGCTTATAGCAACCACACGCCTCCAATCACCTAGCTTAACCGTATAACTCCGAATGATCAAAACTATGGATGAGAATGAATCTCTCCAACCTCCTGGACATTTTACAGTGATAACTAAACTTTTAGGATGAATAAAATGGTTGGTAATAGATTTGGTGTAAACTATTACACTTTGGTTTTTTGTCACACCTAGACTACTAAGTCTAGGTTCATTATATAGCCAAAGAGACATAACTAACTGGCCAAAAACGTTCTCTACAAGTAAATATCAGGAAATGATCGGCCTCCAATGATTTTGGGGAGTTAAGGCAACATTAAATGCAAATTTGTGTAACTCCAGTTCATGCAACCGGATCGGTTGCGCCTTCTTCACTTCGCCCAACCGGATCGGTTGCGGGCTGCAACCGAACGGTTGGGTGCCTCTTGTACCCTCATATTTGACTTTTGTTGACTTTTCTTGATTTGCGCCTTTTCCTTTGTTTTCGTTGATGATTTCCAAGATGAAACTTGATCTTAACTTGTTGTAGATACTTAGAAATCTTTGCGCTTCCTTTTCAATGAGTCCAAGAGCTTCTTAACTCGCCTTCCTTCCTTGGGAATTCTCCAAACGTGCATCAAAACTTCATTTCTTTATCTTTTGTGATACCTGGCTACATACACATACACAATACGCAACTTTTGCACTTTTGCAATAGTTATGAGTAAATATAGCCTATTATCATACACAAAACCAATAATAACGCTACTAAAAACATATACATTTTGAGCGTTATCATTGACGAATAAAGCTGTAAACCACAGAATATAATGAAAAATTCTTTTAAGAGCAAAAAAAAAGCTCCTCTCGGGGATCATGCATGAAAGAAAAACCTGTTGAACAGTGAAAGAAATATTCGGGCGAGTAAAGGTAAGATACTAGAGAGCACCCGCAAGACTGCGATATAATGTAGGATCAGAAACAAGATCACCATCAGCAATAACTTAGAATCCGTGTCAACCGGAGTCCGACAAGGGTTACAATGAAGCATATTAGCCCGCTCAAGGACCTCATTAGCATACTTCGCCTAGAGATAGAAACATCCCAGAATTATTACGAGTCATATAAATGCGCAGTAAGTAATTGAGAGGGCCAAGGTCAGTCATGGAAAACTCCATATGAAAAGAAGTAATAACCTGCTTAAGAAAACCTGGAGAAGATGTAGTCAGGCAGTAGAAGTCCCTTGTCAACAAATAAAAAGCGAGGAATCACAATGACTGTGAAGAAAGTTAACACGAGCAGCATAAGCAACAAACCTCTGAAACCATGCCCGAGGGGCTTGTTTAAGCCCTTATGGTGATCTTTACAAAAGATAAAAATGATTGGGATGTTGGGGATCACGAAAGCCAGGAGGTTGATGCATATAAACAGTCTCACATAAATAAATATGTAGAAAGCAATCTTTATATGAAGTTGATGAATAAATCAATGTCGAGAAAAAGCAAGGCTAAGAACCGTATGAATAGTATCCAGTTTCACAACCGGACTAAATGTCTCATCAACATCAATGCCTGGAAGTTGTGCGCTTCCACTCGCCACAAGGCAAGCCTTGTAGCGACTAAGACTACCAAATGCATTATGTTTATGCCTAAAAATCCACATTGAGTGAACAATGATCACATCTGGGGGTTGAGGCACAAGAATCCAAGTATTATTTTTAATTAATGCATTACTCTCATCTGTTATAACACTATGCCAATTGAGGTCATAAAACGCATAGGTGTAAGACTTGGAAAACGGGGAAATGGTGGACACATTTGATGTAAAATATTGGGTAGGACGATTAGAATCAACGTGAAACCGAGTGACCATAGGATGATTTGAATCGGGATTGGGATTTTGATTGTTGGTAGGTTGCGTAGTAGGATGATGCAGTGATGGAGCCGCGTGAACAGTTGTGGATGAAGATTGGTTGGGCTCATTAGTGGAAGGCGTGGAATGAGTGGTAGTGTGAGGGGTTTTAGAGCCTGAATCAATTGGGCTTGGTGTAGTAGGTTTGGAATTTGGGCTTGGGGAATTAGAGTTGGTTATTGGGCCTGGAGTGGACGAAGTAGTAGTAGTGTTTAAAGGAGCATGTAGCATATGTGTGTATGGAGAAGGTGTATTGAGTAGTTGTTGCTATATAAAATTTGGTGAGGTGTCGAGAAAAGTATAGGAAGGTGAAGAGTGAGGAGTCATAGACTCGTAAGGAAATGCCGTCTCATCAAATCTACGTATAAAAAAAGTGTAGATATCACTCACCAAATGTGAATGGTCACATTCTCCCTCTCTCTTAGATGTTAACTTCTCTCAATCGTTTACATCATTACTGAAAAACATTAAAATCACCTAAAAACCTTATCCATCACCAAATCTCAAAAATCACTAGAAACTAATCATTCTTGTTGTTTTGCATGGATGCCGTGCTAGTACAAATATTATATACGAATATAAAAGTTTCAGACTTCTAGATACTTTTAGATGGTTTTATGATTTACAATTGATGACTTCTTTGAATTTGTTTAGAGCTAATTATTTAAAAATGTATCATACTTGTCACCGTTGTAGTTGTAAGTACCATTGGTCAAATTCGATTATTATGTGCACATCTTTTCAAATCTTGATTATTTTGTATATCGATTCCTAAAAATACTTGATTTGATTCCAAAAAATATGTGATCCGATACCTAATTATATACGTTAATTGATACATTGAATAATCAAAATTCAAAAAGATGTGCATGAAATAATCAGATTCAAACAATCCTACACACAACTACTACAAAAAATAGCAAGTACTGTACATTTTTAATCAATTAACCCAATTAAATAAAGCTAATATTTTAAGGAGTTATCAGATAATCACCAACTTTAGGAGTTTTATCATGTAGCCAATAATGTCATGAAGGAAGGTGAAGCTTCCGATAATTATTTTTTTAGTTTTTCCAAAATATTTCATATAGTTTTTAATTAGAATCAAATCATCTATAAATCCTCTTCAGAAAGAAATCAGCTATAAATATGCTATAAGCCAATAAGTTCACGTTTGTTGGAACCCAAGTTTTTCTTAAAAATAATATAATATATCCACTCTAATAAAAAAAACCCTAACAATATATATGCACACACCTGCAGAATAAAAATCCGCTTGAAACATTGACCTAAGAGGATTACTCGGGATCTTCATGTTTTAATTTAAAAGATATTCATGTTAAAGAAATGTGTGAAGATCAATCTAAAACACAAAAAGAAATAGTTTATATATATATGGTCTACCAAGAAAAGATTCAATGTACGTTTTTATATTGCACGTAAAGAACTAATGTGTTTAAAGAAGGAAACAAGAAGGATTTCGGAGGTTCATCACAGGGATATACAATATATTTTAGTTAATCACTTATTCTCAATTTATTTGTTTAGCCAACATCTCTAATGTAAACACTAAATGTATTATTTACATTAAGAAAATGCAAAAAATACAAGAAATCTTCTTCGATTTAAGGCTAAACATTAGCACTATCTTAATGCAATGAATAATAATACCTAAAGTGTACCAAATATAGTGTTATACTATTTATTGTATTAAAATAAATTATTTTAACTTTTAGCCTTTTCTTCGTTGTTTCCACGGCGAAATGCAAACTGGCGAGAGATGCTGGTATCGTGGCGATGGGCAACACATTGTGGCGAGTAGCCACGTAGGAAGTGGTGAAAATTGGCATCCCCATACCCCTTGCTCTAATATAATTTAATTTCAATTCTCATTTTACTCGAGTAAATAAAATAATTAAATAAAGTTTAGTGCAAAAATTAGTGTATACATTTGAGTAACATTTTTTTAGTGAAAACATATTCTATAATAATTATTTTTTTTTTACTAAAATGGTGTAAAATATTAGTGATAATTACATAGAAGGGAGACAATATAATACCACCTATTCATAATTGTGGTATGCACACTACTTATTAGAGGGCTCGATACAAGGGCTGATAGCTCAAGTCATCACCTTCGGCGCCATCATATGGCGCGAGATACCACACCGAGGCTCGACTGATGGGTCTTGGAGCCATGGCCACAAGCTCACGTCGAAGCAATATTTTGTTTGTTTGTTTGTTTGTTTTGGTGGGTTTGTTCCTTTTTTGTTTGTGTTCGTGATATGTTTGTGTGATACTTGTGGGAAACTGTGTACACTTTATTTATAAAATCAGATTATAACGACAATAAATAAATTAACAGAAAGTAAAAACAGTAAATTAAACAGACAGAATGGAGTAGAAGCAGAAGACAGACACTATTCAATGTAATTAAAACGAAAGCAGTAAAAGAATTGCACGAGGCTCGTATTGAATACGATTCCCTTAAAACAGATTCGTCGTCTGTTTCCCAGGGTACAACGTACGCAGCTGTTGTACAGCCGGACTAGACCACTTGCCTGAAAGGTCGCTGAAAGACTCGTGTGTTTCTGAGCAAAGAACTGCTGGAACTCGTCTGTGGTAATGAGTTGCGTTTTTTCTGTGTCTCAAAACCGAATGAGATGTGTTTAATATATAGGCTAAACCTATCTTGGTCACCAAGAAAAGATATTCGCCTGTATATACACAGATTACGCAAATCTGTTAATTATTAAACACGGTTTCTAAATCTTCTATTTATTTAAAACCGATTCTGTCTAACTTGTGTACAAAGTTTAAATCAGTTCCAAAAATAAATAGACACAAATCTGGAAATAATGATACCGAAATCTGCAGCAAAAAGATACGCAGGTATGCGAGATTTCGGAGCTGCATTCGTGTCCGCAGGTCGCGCGGGCTCGCATGAGTTCAGAAGCTTCGAACTCATTTTGGCCCAGAAATCTGCACCCCCCCTGCGCGCGCGCACGTAGGTGTTGGAGTAAAACCAACAAATCAATTTGAAGGTTCATATCAAGATTTCTATATAAACAAGGTTTCACTTCTTGTTTTGGGCGATGTGGGATACTCCCATTTTTCCAAATTTTGTGTTTCAAGTGCCTCACTTTGAGACACAATATCTCATTCATTTCAACTCCATTTTGGACATACTTTAGCTCGTTGCGAAGCTCTCGTCGAGGAGAACGCAAAGCTACCAAGAAACATAAACATATATAACATATATCATATATTAAAAGGTGTCCAAAATTTGCAAAAACTCATTTTGCAAAACCACTTTTCCAACAATCCCCCACATGAATGGAAATCGGTCGAAAACACACGAAAGTTTCGGTGAAATTTCTGCGGTTAAGTCTTGCATAGGATAGGTAGGTGTAACCCTTTGAACCTTCCCTTGTGAGATGCACTTAGTCTCTTAGATCTGAGTAGACGCGATGTCCTTGAACTCATTATCCATTTACGTAGACGACATTACACTTCACACAAGACTCTCCCTGACATTGTCAAGTCCTCATAGTCGTGTTCGTTATGGTCATGAACACTAGCCTGGTTCTGCAAGAGCTCTTAGGAATTGCGCCCCCACATTTCCCTTCGAAGCGACCCCACTTCTCTCTCACATAGGTGATTTCATCTTGAATCATTAAAAACATATGTTTTGTGATTTCATCTTGAATCATTATGCTTTATGATTTCATCCTGAATCATTAAAGCCATATGTTTAACCTCTCAACAAGTCACATTTGTTATAGGAATGGACTAGGAAAGTTACAATATTTAGTAACTCCCCCACATTGACGTGACTTCCCCCACATTTTTATGATTAGGTTGTCCTATTGAACCCAGATCTTGGGATCTCCAGTCAACTGGGTTAGGTTTTCCTTCATAGAAACTCATTCCTTCAAGGGCTTTAGTCTCATTCCTCTAGACGACTTACTTACCAACTCTCTGCTTAAGCCTTTCGTAAGCGGATCCGCGATGTTATCCTTTGACTTCACATAGTCAATTGAGATAACTCCTGTTGAGAGTAGTTGTCGTATCGAATTATGTCGACGACGGATATGTCTGGACTTTCCATTATACATTATGCTATGAGCTCTGCCAATTGCCGATTGACTATCACAATGTATACTAATGGCCGTTACCGGTTTAGGCCACCTTGGTATGTCCTCTACGAATTGACGTAGCCATTCCGCCTCTTGTCCGCATTTATCTAACGCGATAAATTCTGATTCCATCGTGGACTTAGCTATAACAGTTTGCTTGGAAGACTTCCAAGATATAGCCGCTCCGCCTAGTGTAAACACATATCCACTAGTTGATCTAGAATCTTTTATGTCAGATATCCAATTTGCATCACTGTATCCTTCGATAACAGCCGGATATCGATCATAATGCAGTCCATAATCGCGACTATATCTCAAATAGTGAAGTACCCTAGTCATAGCTGCCCAATGTGCATAGCTTGGGTTACTAGTATACCTACTTAGCCTGCTAACAGCATATGCTAAGTCAGGTCGGGTACCTGTCATTAAGTACATTAACATGCCAATAATTCTCGAATACTCTAATTGGGCAACACCTAAGCCTCTATTTTTAGATAGATGCTTACTGGTGTCAATTGGAGTTCTAGCTAGGCCGGAATCCCCCGCATTATGAGTATTAAGAATTTTGTCCACATAATGTGCTTGACTTAACACAAGTCCATTCTGAGTTCGTATGATCTTTATTCCAAGGATCACATCAGCCAAACCCATATCCTTCATGTCAAACTTTGATTTCAACATGTCTTTAGTAGATTTGATCATCTTGTCGTTACTGCCAACGATAAGCATATCATCAACATATAAACACAAGATTACATATCCACTATTTGTGTCTTTGACATAAACACATTTGTCGCATTCATTAATTTTGAATCCACTCTCTAGCATGGCGTGGTCAAATTTTTGATGCCATTGTTTGGGAGCTTGCTTTAAGCCATATAATGACTTAACAAGCCTACAAACTTTGTTCTCTTGTCCAGGAGCCATGAAACCCTCAGGTTGATTCATGTAGATTTCTTCTTCAAAATCTCCGTTTAGAAATGCCGTTTTCACATCCATTTGGTGAACTTCCAAATTTCTTAAAGCGGCAATAGCAAGTATCATCCTAATCGATGTTATTCGCGTAACAGGTGAATATGTATCAAAGTAATCAAGACCTTCTCGTTGTCTAAATCCTTTGATTACTAATCTTGCTTTATACTTGTCAATGGTGCCATCGGCTTTCATCTTCTTCTTGAAGATCCATTTATAGCCTAGTGGTTTACAACCAGGAGGTAAATCCACGAGCTCCCAAGTATGATTTTGTAAAATAGAATCTATTTCACTTTTAATGGCTTCTTTCCATTGAGGCCCTTCTGAGGAAGTAACCGCTTCTCGGTATGAAGTAGGTTCGTTTTCAACCATAAAAGAAACAAAATCGGGTCCAAACGATTTCTCGGTTCTTGCCCTTTTGCTTCTTCTAGGTTCAACCTCTTCTTCCTCAGTTTGATCTTGTCTCTCATCTTGGAGATCATTATCGTCTCGTTGTCTCTTATCTTGGACAACTTCGTCATCTATTCTAGATGAACTTCCAGTTTCCTTCGTTAAACAAGGAAAAATAGTTTCAAAGAATGAAGCATTCCTTGATTCCATTAAAGTACCCTTTTGTATATCCGGATTTTTCGATTCATGTACTATGAAGCGATAAGCACTGCTATTCTTAGCATATCCGATGAATATACAATCTACAGATTTAGGTCCAATCTTTTGGGCCTTGGGAGTCGGTATAGCGACCTTTGCTAGACACCCCCACACTCGTAAGTACTGATATGATGGCTTTCTACCCATCCATAATTCATAAGGGGTCTCTTCTTTTTCCTTACGAGGTATCTTATTTAAAAGATAAGTTGCCGTTAAAATGGCTTCCCCCCACATGTCCTGGCTTAGACCAGAACTTATCAACATGGCATTAACCATTTCTTTCAAGGTACGGTTCTTCCTTTCGGCAATACCGTTCTGCTGAGGTGAATAGGGAGCAGTGAATTCGTGTCTAATTCCATGTTTCGCACATAGATCAGCAAATGGAGACACATATTCACCTCCTCTATCACTTCGTACCACCTTGATTTTCTTACCAAGTTGATTCTCAACTTCGTTTTTGTATAGAACAAACTTGTCTATAGCTTCATCTTTACTTTTCAGTAAGTAAACGTAGCAATACTTTGTACAATCATCAATAAACGTGATAAAGTACTTATTGCCACCTTTTGTGGGTAGTGATTTCAAATCACATATGTCAGTATGTATCATATCAAGTGGTTCGGTTTTTCGTTCAACCGATTTGAAAGATGCTCTTGTAAGTTTGGCTTCAACACAAGTTTCACATTTATATTTTGAGTCAATATGGAAATTAGGTATGCAATTAAATTTAATCAAACGACGCATCGAATTAAAATTTACATGTCCAAGACGGCCATGCCACATATTAGAAGAATCAATCAAGTAAGCAGAAGAATTCATTTTATTGATATCATTCTTAACAACCATTACATTGAGCTTAAACATACCATTCAGGGCATATCCCCTACCAACATAAACTTGATTCTTAGAAAGAACAAACTTATCAGACTCAAAAACAAGACGAAAACCAAACTTGTTCAACAGCCAACCAGACACAAGATTCTTGCGAATCTCTGGAACATACAAGACATTAGTCAACTTGAGCTCTTTCTCGGATGTCATCTTCAAGATTACATCTCCTTCGCCCTTGATTTCAGCAGTTGCAGATTTGCCCATGTACAGCTTCTCTCCACTATCAACCGCTCTGAAAGAGTGAAACATACTCTTATCAGCACACACATGACGGGTAGCCCCAGTATCCACCCACCATTCCCTGTTGTTTGAACCTACCAGGTTAACTTCAGAGATCATGGCAATGACATCAGACACCATAGCAATCATGTCCACATCTTCATTCACCATATTAGCCTCGCGTGGAGTCACCCGCTTCGGCATCTTACAATTAGCAGCACGGTGACCTGGCTGGTCACAGTTGAAACACACCCCTTGGAACTTCTGTTTCACAATTGCAGCTTTAGGAGCAAGGTACTCAGACTTCCCTTTGCCCTTTTTGTCATTCTTTCCTTTTCCTTTGCCTTTAGCTTTGACATTGGACTTTGAAGATGACGAAACATGCTCAACCATATTTGCCTTTGCAGAATCAGGCGTATACGTGTTTTTCTGAGCCAACTTGTTGTCCTCTTCAATACGAAGACGAACAACCAAGTCTTCAACACTCATCTCCTTTCGCTTATGCTTCAGGTAGTTCTTGAATTCTACCCAGCTTGGAGGTAACTTTTCAATAATAGCAGCAACTTGAAAAGTTTCACTCAAAGTCATTCCCTCAGCATGAATGTCGTGTAGCAGAACCTGCAGATCTTGAACCTGACTTATCACATTCTTTGAATCAACCATCTTGTAATCCAAAAAACGAGCTACCACGAACTTCTTTGTACCAGCATCCTCAGTTTTGTACTTGCGTTCCAATGACTCCCATAATTCTTTGGCAGTCTTGGTCTTGCAGTACACGTTGTACAAAGAATCAACCAAACCATTCAGAACATAATTGTGACACAAAAAATCTGAATGTTTCCATGCTTCCAAGGCTTGAACAGCCTGTTGATTAGAGGATTGACCTTCTGCAGGAGGTTCCACGTTAGGTGGGTTTTCTTTTAAGAACCGCGCAAGGTTCAAAGTAGTCAGATAGAAAAACATCTTCTGTTGCCACCTCTTGAAATTCTGCCCATTGAATTTCTCTGGTTTCTCAGCATGATTAACAACCGTGTTGGTAACTGGCGCACCAGGTACGTTCACAGTAGTAGTCACAGGAGGGGTAGTAGTGTTTGTCATCCTGAAAATCAAACACAAACAGTTAAACAAACTGTTTTAAATGGTATCTACTTGTACCAGATCTGATTCAACAAAACTCTAGCTTGGTTTTGATGGATCGAATAAATCAGTTTAATAGAAACTCTATCTTGGTTTCGTTAAAACTGCTTAAAAAAACGTTATAGATCTGTTAACCCAAATCTGTATGTTAAAACCTGTTTAATAGAAACTGATTTCCAAAGAAACTCAACAAGGTTTCGACAGAAAACAGTTATAAAAATCTGTTAATTATAAATCCGATTTTAACAAAGTGTTATAAATTCGGTTAAACCGAATCTGTTTTAAGACTGTGGGAAACTGTGTACACTTTATTTATAAAATCAGATTATAACGACAATAAATAAATTAACAGAAAGTAAAAACAGTAAATTAAACAGACAGAATGGAGTAGAAGCAGAAGACAGACACTATTCAATGCAATTAAAACGAAAGCAGTAAAAGAATTGCACGAGGCTCGTATTGAATACGATTCCCTTAAAACAGATTCGTCGTCTGTTTCCCAGGGTACAACGTACGCAGCTGTTGTACAGCCGGACTAGACCACTTGCCTGAAAGGTCGCTGAAAGACTCGTGTGTTTCTGAGCAAAGAACTGCTGGAACTCGTCTGTGGTAATGAGTTGCGTTTTTTCTGTGTCTCAAAACCGAATAAGATGTGTTTAATATATCTATTTATTTAAAACCGATTCTGTCTAACTTGTGTACAAAGTTTAAATCAGTTCCAGAAATAAATAGACACAAATCTGGAAATAATGATACCGAAATCTGCAGCAAAAAGATACGCAGGTATGCGAGATTTCGGAGCTGCATTCGTGTCCGCAGGTCGCGCGGGCTCGCATGAGTTCAGAAGCTTCGAACTCATTTTGGCCCAGAAATCTGCACCCCCCCTGCGCGCGCGCACGTAGGTGTTGGAGTAAAACCAACAAATCAATTTGAAGGTTCATATCAAGATTTCTATATAAACAAGGTTTCACTTCTTGTTTTGGGTGATGTGGGATACTCCCATTTTTCTAAATTTTGTGTTTCAAGTGCCTCACTTTGAGACACGATATCTCATTCATTTCAACTCCATTTTGGACATACTTTAGCTCGTTGCGAAGCTCTCGTCGAGGAGAACGCAAAGCTACCAAGAAACATAAACATATATAACATATATCATATATTAAAAGGTGTCCAAAATTTGCAAAAACTCATTTTGCAAAACCACTTTTCCAACAATACTATCATGTGTTTTTTGTGTGTGTGCGTTTTGCAAGTGGCTGAAGGAAGAAGACGACGACCAAATATTTGGGTTATGTGTTTTTATTGTTTATTTTCTTGTCTTTATAATCTTGTAGTATACTAGTTTACATTATTAGTCTCTCGTGTTTTATTCGTTTGCAAAGTTAATGCCTTGCATGTTTATACTTTTATGTTATATTTTTCTTTTATGTCTTATTTTTTTATTTAATGTACTATTTTATGTAATGTGGTTTTATTAATGAATGTTTCTTTTAGTTAAATATATTGTTTTATTTAAAAAATGAAGAAAAAAAAAATTCTACATCATGGCATCAGAAAAATGGTATTATGCAAGGGTCTGAGCTTCACTTTTCTCATCATACCATCTTTTAGCACCAAACAATACGTAGCCCTCTTACAAATTAGATCGAAGTACTTAGTAGGCCACCCAGGCAACTGAAACAACGATACAAGGATATAACCTAAATCACCTACGTACCAACACATTATTACATACCATCTAACTATAAATATGGTTGCATATGTGACTTGAAGCAAGAAACTTTGCTATATACAAGTAAAGTGACAAAGTGCCCATAACTATATAGCTTTTGCTACATTAATATTTTTGCCAATCTATGTGGAGTTGATCCTATGAAGGAGGTTAAGCTAAATGTCTTTATAGTAGGGATTTTTTTTTTTTTTTTTTTTTTTTTTTTTTTTCATTTATTTTTGCACTATATATCGAGCAAATCTTTTTATTGTTAAGTTGCTGATGTAAACAAAAGCTAATTGATATCTCATCATTAATTAGTCTCTTAAGCAAGTCAAATGTCATAAAGGAATTAGATCGAGACATGTAACTTTTTATCGTTAAGTCGACCCAAGAAGTATTTTTCTTTTGTTTTTTCTATCTATTTCTTAACAATTTAGCAGAAGTTATAAATTTGAGTCATCGGTGATCGATAATGACATAATGTTCAATCCAAATTGACTAACTTTAGATCAATGGGTCTAAATATCACCTGTAAAATATTTGATCTCTAGGTTGAGTAAAAAGATTATGAATCAGTCTATGAAATTACAGGAAGTTATTGCATTAACATAAATCAAGATTTTACAAGCAAATTACAAAAGAGGAAAAAAAAAAAAACATTAAGAGACTACTCACACTCATTACCAATCACTTTGACTGATACATAGACCTGTTTGTTAGTCCACCCTAAAAGAACCATCTATAAACCCTCTTCACATAAAGTAAAAAGGGTAAAAAAGTTGCATAAAAAATGCCATAAGTTTAAAGCCATGAGATTGCTAGTTTACAACAAGAGGATTGTTACCATGGTTAACAAGTCAACCATAAAAAAAGTTTAAAGAAAAAAACCTCTTGCAAAATGAATCTCATAGCAATATATGGCTTTAAGGCATAAAAATGGTTCTAAATGATGGGCAATAATCGCAGGCCTATGGTTATCAGATCCTTAAGATAAAGTAAATACAAGACGTTTTCATTTTGCAGGCACCGAAAGCACTCAAAATGAAGGAAAGCAGCATTAATCATCACACAAATTGCTTGAGAGCAGAACGTAGGTTCTTTATGAGATCCTTCATTGTCATGGCAAATTCTTTATCAAGCTGCATAAAGAGTTTCATGGGTTAATTACAACTATTTTGTACTAAAACACAATAATCGACTATCTTTTCAAATTATAATGTGAGCTTTGTACCTGAGCCATAACCGTTATATCAAGTGCATAATTGGCAAATGTCATGCAAGTGCTATTAAGAACTGATAAATGAAGCTTCTCTATTTCGGCTAGAATCTTTTCAAGAACTCCCGACTTTTTTTCACAATGAATTCTTATCAAGACATCGTTAGCAAAAAATCTTGCCTCGATCTCTGGAAGTTGCTCGTGAATTGGGCCATCATTTGATGAAGAACTTTCACCATTATCAGCTGAAACCTCATATCGTTTAACGAAAACAACTGATTCTGTATTTGGTCTTTTGTTGATCTGATCTTCAAGTGTCTTGACTTTCTCTTGGAGAGTTTTCATGTGCTTGATTGCATCTCCAAGAACCGAAGCTTTATCCATCTGGCAATAGTATCATAAAAATAATTAATAGGTTAATACTTAAATAGTTAGAAACATGTAAGTTGCACTGCTCATTAACTGAATATTTTACCCATAAATATAATCAAACCAGTACTTTCACTATACCCAAAGATCAGAAACTGAGTATCTAGCACGCAATAATCAGATAATCATCTCTCAAAAACAAACAACAAAAAGAAAAATTACCTTTTTAAGACCGGGGACAAGAGCAGAAAGAGCGATAAACCTCTGACTAAGTTTCTCTCTCCTTTTTCTTTCAGCTAAGATATGATCTTGAGCATGAGATACTTTTGTTCTATTTTTAGCACCATCAACGACGCCGCCATGATAACCATTATCAAAATCAGATTTCATATATGGACCAAATTGGAAACCATTAATCTTGGAAGAAACAGTTGTTTCTTCTTTAGGTGTAACAAGATTAGCTTGTTGAGACATATTTACATTCATCAAAGAATGTTCATTTGTTACACATGAAGAATTCCAGCTGCTTGTTTTGATCTGCTTGGTTGGTCTTGAAGATGGTTCCATAACAGGTTTATAGTAGTTAAACACACCAGCATTAGCATCAAACGAGTTGACCGCTATCCCCATAGGATCCAAATGATCATCATATGAGTTTACTAGACTCTGGAAATCGAAAGAAGAAGGATCCTCCATTGCTATAAGTTCCGAAAAGCCTTTAAAATTAGAAACCGCCATAACCTTTTCGACAAAAGTTTCCTCTCAGTTGGTGTGCAAAGCTGATCAAGCCAAAAAAACAACCCAAAAAAGAACCTGAAAATTTCAAAACAAACACGAAAATGTAAGATTATGAAAACCCAAATTTAGAATAACATGAAAATGGAATAATGTTTTACCTTTTTGTTATGATGAATATATCCTGATTAACTCAAGTTTTATATATATCACCTTGATTAACTCAAGTTTTATAGATGCAATAGTATTGATGCCAGTTATATGTCCTCTCTGTAGGGTTGGCAATATGCACTAAACAAGGCTACTTGAAGAAAGAATAAATCTTTATTTAAATGGTATTTTAGAATGTGAACAATTGGTGTTCAAAATAATAATTAATTTAATGATTAAGGGGTGCTTAAAGACTATTTCATGAAAATAATTGATGATGAAGTGTGGAGATTAGACTTTTTAACTAGCGTTTACTTTACCTCTATTAATTTGGACCCTACCGAGACACCACCTTAAAAATCATGTTTCACGTTGTTAAGGGTTTTAGTCATGAGACGTATAATCATTGACTAAAAGTAATAAAAACATGGAACTAGCATTTGATAAATAACTAATAACTTATAATACTTGTATTTTTATCACTTATTTCCCTTAAAGTACAATCAGCAATTGCCCCGACCCGCCACCCGCTTTAGGTCCGGCACTTATATCCGTCCGATCTCTTCCTTATATCTTCGTGGTTTATTGATGTCCGCTCGATCCGAGATGATGAACAGTAGAATGTACAGTGCTCTCCACCTCATGGTTAACCCACCTCCTGCTTTAGGGTTTGTCACGCTTTGAGTTTTTGTATCAACGCCACCTGTTGCAGTTTCTTGGTATTTGTTGTTGTTTATCCGTCTCGCGGTTTCTATCTCTCTCTCTCTCTCAAAGCTTTTTGGGTCTGCCGGTTTCTCTCTGTCTTTCTCTCTCTTGCAAACGATTGGGTTTATTTGATTGATATGTGAAGGTAAGTGATTCACCGTCGATTGGGTTTGGCTTTTAGATTGATTTATGATTTTCTGGTTTCTCAAAGAGGTTGCTTATGGTTTACTTTTATTGTCTGTAGCTGTTTCGATAATAGCATGCTTCGATTTCCTAGGCTTACACTTTGTTGATTAGGAAATATTTACGGATGCGGGTATTTATTATGTATGATGGTTTAATTGTTCCGGTTATTGTTTTAGGATTAAAGGTTAGTTGCCCATGTTTATTGTTACTGATTCTTTGGTAGGATGTGTCGGCTTATTTGCTAACATGTCTTCATCACATAAGTTAATTGTGTTAGGATTAACAGTGACTCATCTAGACTACAGCTATAGGTTTATTGGTTGTGATCATTTTTTCAGAATGAACGTTTGCTTACGCACGGTTACCGAAATTTTTTATTCAGATTATTGTTTCAGGATTGGCCATAGGTTTTTAGAATTAATTGTAAGTTGCTTCGGAATTAGGGATTATCTGAATTTAGGTACTTGGTTGTAGTTATTTGGGTAGGTTGTCATGATGGTTTTGGTTAACGTTATTGTGTCAGAATTTAGTATAAGTTGTTTGAGGATTAGGGATTATCTTCATTCGGGGCTGTCGTAGTTGCTTGAGGATTATGTCAACGCCGAAGGATTTTTTTGCCCTTTTGATTTAATTAAATTTTGTTTTATTAGTGTTTCAGGATTAAGGATAAGTTTTACCGATACTTTTCTACTAGAGCTTATAGCAGGGTAGTGCTCAGTGAGTGTTGAGACGAATTAAAAGGGGTAAAGTGCTCTGAAGTATGTACTTCAAGTGCATAGCAAGTGTTCAATAATATGGGGAGGCTAGGCAATTGATCCTGTAAGGAAAGATTATGCAATATAAGCCGAAATCAAGTAACCTTACTAGCCCAGATTTAAGCTTAAACAAACATACCTTAGCTATTACTTTAAGTGACGGTGTTTGCTGTCTTTTGTGGACTATAGGGCAACATGAAACTGCTTATCTCTAAAATAAGCGCATAGGCAGTTTCAATAAGCAACCAAAATATCATCTGATATTGATTATCTAGAAGAATTAAAATCAAATTCAGTATGCCTAAATACAAAAGATTGTTTAGCCTTGCTTTTTGGAGAGTAACTAAAGATAGGCAATGATCAAATATTTAGTACTGTGAAAAATGCCACCCGAGTTGGAGGTGAGAAAGTAGTAAGAACTCGCAATGAGATACAAGCGAGAACCAGAAACACTTTTTGACTTTGGGTGAGTTTCTCTGTTGGTCTAAAAGGTGCTTTTGCGGCCAAACTTGATCTCTTTAAACCTTTATTGGCGCGTGTCCAGGACTTCCTTCAAAAGAATTCGTCCATAGGCTAAAATAGCTGATAAAACTGTTTACCTGATCTTTGGAGAATTTCGTCAAATGATCAACGTAAGCCATCCAAAAAACATATACATATGTAGTCGCATATTCTGGTTTGTAAAAGCATGTAATGCCTCAAGAATTGCAGGCCATACGTATACTCAATGAATCTGCAAGTAAACGCCCTGTAACTATACCTAATATATAGGCCAATCAACTTCTCAGGTTGAAAATGCTACATGTATGTGTGGCTGACGCTAGCTTTCGTTATTAGTAATTAAACTTTTGGTTTGTTAATTTATGTATATTTTCAATTGTATTAACTTTTTTTTGTTTTATATCGATTGCAGCTAAATACTACAGTGGTTCACGTATAAATAAAGCGTCTTCTATACATCTACAATGGATAGTACTACAAACAAATGTCCCGTATCTATGCCTGATATCCAGTAAACTTCGGCTCAAGAGAGAAATGTCTCGAGTATCCACCGACAGGAACAACAACTGTTTATGAATTTCAAACTAACCAACGACCCTGTTCGTTTACCGTTGGTGGAAAAAGATTTGACCTTACACCTAACCAGGTTTACTCAAACTTTATATGAAGTTTACCCTGATAATGAAACGTCTCAAATCCCCTCTGTAATTTCTCATATGTTGGTTTTGCATAACATAAGGTTGGCAAGGACCTGCTACACGCTGTATTAGTGGTTTCATATTGATGGATACGCATTCTCCACCGCTCCACGTGGCCCTCTCTGGTATGTGCACTACAACACATAATTTTTTTCTAGCTGTACCTGAAACCAAACTTACAAAAAAATAAAACTTTTGAATTCTTTTCAGTTTTTTGCTTTTGCTGAGAGGACAAAAGCCGTAAGAAAAATGATCATGGTCGTCAATCTTGAACAGGAACAGCAGCTCTCGACCTCTTATTGCCTTACCAAAACTAAGAACTCATATATAAAGGGGTGTTTGGCTACTGCCGTTTAATAGGTATTTGGTTATTATCTAAGGGTGTTTGCCTGCTACTTTCTAAACAAAGTAACTACACTATAACCTTGAAGGTCAAAAGGTGTGCGCATTACTCTTAGTTTGCATATCCACGTGCTGATAATGGGTATGCTATAAAGCTATAGGAACTCTTACAATGATACAACTACAAACTAGAATGTTTGCGGGTAGACACCAGTAGAGCAATAGCTAACATAAGCAAGAACGATAAAGATGTTATTCGGTCGGTTGATTTTGTTATCGGTCCTAGACTATTGCCGCTTAATTTTACATTTTTAATTGTTGGTTTCTTAATATTTGTTGATATGTATAGATCTGGGCATCTGGCTAATGATAATGTAACTGAGTTTAGATTCTTATATTATAAGTGCTTAGTAAATGTACATTGCAATTCTGAGTATATATTGCAACAATGAAACCTCAATATGTTTTGCGGTTCTGCTGCCTACATTATAATTGTGACCTAACACCCCGCAGCGAAGCGCGGGCTAAAAACCTTGTATAAAGACATAAAACAAAAGAAAGGCACGAGATAATCTAAATTCTAAAAGCATTTGCAATGACTTTTTATTATTTAAAAAAGTTATTTGCGTCATTTGAACCATTGAGAAAAATATTTGTTAAAGACTTTTTGAAGAAAGACTTGTATGCCACCAAGCCTTTGAAAAAAAAAAAAAAAAAAAAAAAAAAAAAAAAAAATCTATTAACACTTGTGCATTAATTGTGAAACAAAACATTGAATGCATCAAGTCTATAAAAATTTGATGCATTATAGATACTCTAAGGTTGGACGCAGTAAGCATGGAGATCGACAGATCAATCGACTAGGCGATCGATCGTCCCTTCTATGGGTGTCGATCGCCTATCGATTATTATTATTTTTTTATTTTTTTATTTTTTGTTTCAATCGTCTGTATAAATCATCTACTTCGGTTTTTTATTGAATATGAACGTTGCTATTAAAAAAACAAAAAACAAAAAAAGTTAACTTTTAAACTTAAATACTTTCACACTATAAATAACCCACTCATTTCATCATTTTATTAACACATTCTCTCTATACACATTCAAACACATTCTCTTAAATCTACATAATGAATTCTTACGAGCTATTTAGTGTCGATTCATCTTCGGATGATAAAAATGAAGTTAATAACGAGCTTGTGTTATTTGCGAAAGAGTGTTGGGAGGCTTATCAAGCATCACAACCTAAAATCTCACGAAATCGTTTGGGTGCTCATAATCGTTTAGTGGCGATTTACTTCTGCGAAAACCCACAGTATGACAAAAGAGCATTTCGTGATCGTTTTTGAATGAGCCGAAACCTATTCACACGAATTGTTCGAGAGGTAACCGATCATTCCTCTTATTTTCAACAAACTCCTAGTTGTGCGGGCACACTTGGTATTTCCCCATTGATTAAGTGTACTTCATCAATTGGCATACGGAGTCAATCCTGATTCACTGGACAAATATTTGCAAATGGGTGCGACAACAATTCGTGAATGTCTCCAAAAATTTTGTGAGGTCATCATGGAGTTATATGGTGAGGAGTTTTTGCGAAAGCCAACAGTTACTGACATTGAAAAAGGCTCATCACTACGAAAAGCATGGGTTTCCTGGGATGATAGAAAGCATTGATTGTACAGATTGACCATGGGCGAATTGCCCACACTCTTTAAAAGCTCAATTTTGTAGAGGTGATCACGGGTCAGATCCTTTCATTTTATTGGAAGCGATCGCCTCCCAAGATTTATGGATTTGGCATGCATTCTTTGGTGTCTCTGGGATGAATAACGACATTAATGTTTTACGTCAATCGCCTCTTTTCAATGATCTCAAAACGGGGAGAGCACTGGATGTGGTATTTATTGCTAACAACGTGGCTTATAAACGGGGATATTATCTTGTTGATGGGATATATCCGGAATGGTCCGTTATTATGAAGTCCATTAAAAATTTAGGGACAAATGATCACAAACGAATATTGTATAAGACGATGCAAGAAGCAACAAGGAAAGATGTGGAACGAGCTTTTGGTGTACTAAAAAGCAAGTGGCTAATGATTAAACATCCGGCTAAAGGGTTGGACAGAAATCACCTATCAAATATAATGTACATATGTATCATATTACATAATGCGATAATTCAAGACCAAGGGCGAACGATGTCTCCCATATTCTTTCGAGCGGAGCATCGTCGTGCTTATGATCTTGTAAGAACTCACGTGGAATCGTTGAAAATTACCAAGGAGATAATCTACAAAACAACTCATCTTAGCCTAAAAGCCGATTTGGTTGAAGACATTTGGCATCTTCAAAATCAAAACTATTTTAGTCGTTTTATTATCGTAATGTTTCAATATTATTTGAATTTTATCGTAATGTTTCAATATTCTTTGTAATTTCGTTCTAGCTTCTTGCTAGTTTGTTTTAATAAAAGTTGCCGTTCTAAAAAAATAATAATAATAAAAAAATAACAAATGAATTTGTCGTTAACATTCAGGGAAACTAAATCAAATGGGATACAACTTTTATATATGTTAAGGGAAGAGTTTGTTTAACGAGTATATAAAGTGTAAACAAGCATAATTGAGCAACTTATGCTAAACATCAATATCATGAACTACACTCCAAGTATCTAAAGTGTAAACAAGCAAACCGAATATATAATAAGTATCAGTAAGTCGATTGATCAAAGACATGAAGTCATGAACTATCAACCAGCTAATCCACAGCTTACATATTTAATATACTAACTAGCAGGGTACCCGCGCATTGCGACGGCGGATACCCTAAAATAAATATTATCGGTTAATCAAATATTTTAGTTTATTATATTTTTTTTGACAATAAATTTACGGATATCAAGAATTTCACTTAGCCCGTTCACGTTCGGGCTCAAGCCCATTGGACCATGCCTGTTCGGGCTCAAGCCTATTTTGCCCTTTGCCCGTTCGGACTTTATTATTTGTATTAGTGACATTTAATGCAGGGTACCCGCCTGTTGCGGCGGCAGGTACCCTGAATAAAATTTTTAAATGAATCATGTATTTTAGTTTATTATGTTTTTTTTTACAATAAATTTACAGATTTCAAGAATTTCGTTCAGCCCGTGCCCATTCGGGCTCGAGCTCGTTTGGCCTGCGCCCGTTCGGGCTCGAGCTCGTTTGGCCTGTGCCCGTTCGGGCTCAAGCCCATATGGCCTGCGCCCGTTCAGGCTTGAATATTATTTGTATAATATTATTTGTATTAGTGACATTTAATGTAGGAATTGTGTTTAATTTGGTTGTACAATATGCTTGATAATTTGTATTTATTATGTTATGGGTGTTTTAATAACTGTATTAATTGTATTTATTGATGTTAATTAATTGACTATATTAAATATCATTAATGTGGTGTTTTTGTTTTCTTTAATATGTGCATTAAAATGATGTACGTTGTGTTTCTTGTTTTGTACGTCTGAAAATTATATGCATTAAAGCGTTGTACATTATGCTTCTTTTCTTAGTTATATGAATTACTAATGATAGTAACATGTGTAGGCTTATATTTTTAAGACTTTCTTTTATAGGAAGTACTAAATACATTTATAATGTAGTATAGATAGCTGCAAATGCCAAAAGGTTCTACCATAGGTTATGCTAAAAGTACAAATACAACATCTTATGATAATTAAAATTATTGTATCGGTTAATTAGCATGTCTATCTAATTTGTACTCATTCTCGCTAGACACTATATATAGTAACTGTTGTCTAGGAATATAATTTGTTTGTTTCTCATAGTTAAAGTAAGTTTATTTTTCTTAGATTGAGTATAGTATCTCAATTATGAAAAAAAAATAATAGCACAGGCTGTCCCATGTGGATTGGAGAATTCCTTAATCTCGGAATTGAATTGTCTTCCACATTCTTCCGATACTGTTTTGTTTTTCTCTTATTTTGTCTTATTCCACTTGGAGTACTTTAATTATAGAAAATCCAACGAAATCTCAACTATAGTCTTCAGTCGTAATTTTATAAGCTGAATCATAGTACCTAACCCTTGTGACGTGTTATTTACTAATTGTAAGAAAATTATATTATACATCTTTTGGGCTTAAGGCTGACAGATCAGATTAAATGAATGTGATTCTTCACATCGGAAAAGAGTACTACTGCAAATCTGCTTTGCAATATTGGGCCTCGCATCTAGCACACTTATCATTTTATCAATAACTTATATTTGTACACAGATAAACATTTATTTTCATTTGTTTATGGTTGATCATTCTCATCAGGGACGGAGCTAGGGGGTCCCGTAGGTGCCCGTGACACCTATGAATTTTTTCGATTTAGTGTTAATTTTAAGAAAAAACATCGATTTTTCTCAAATATATCTAAAATGACCCCGGTTCATTGAAATGTGTTTTTAGTCTTATTTAGTTAGCATCTTAAACTCAATTATATTACAGTTAAAAAAAATTTGTGCACCCGGTCATGTTTGTTCCTGGCTTCATCCCTGATTCTCACGTATATAAGCTTTACCACTTTACCCACTAATGAACGGATTAAAATCTTCTCAAGTTGGCATGATCATGTTAATTAATAAAAAATAAGTAAAATAGATAAAAGTTTTTCTCTCAATTAAAAATCATGAGCCCGCATGTATTTTTCCTCTCCCAAAAGTTTCAACATGATGGGTCATGTTAACTACAACTTGAGAGAATCTCAATCCCCAATGAACTAGGAATTGGAAGTTGTGGCCACGGAGGTTACCTACGCCGACTCCGAGCTATCAAAAAAGGTAGTTGCCCTCGGATTAGTCGACTCACAATATCGAGTTGGAAACTCGGGTAACCTAAAAAAGGAGAAAAAAAAAAGAAAAAAAATGTACAACAAGGTGAATCTGAACTAAACAAAAACAAGAATCGTGGTTCCTTCATACTCAATTCAGAGTATGGGACAGATGGAACTAATCAGAATTGGATATTGCCCAAGTAAAGAAACAGACTTCCTCTATCGTAGTTTACTGTTTTGTCAATGATACATAATCATACATTCTAATGTTCTTGTAATTCATCAAAAAATTGGAATAATACTTAAATTTACTTTTTATAAGAATATTATTAATGACTATAAAATTTATGTCTAATTTAATTACTAAAAGATATGTCATTCTATTAAAATTATTAAGATCTTTTGCAAAATTATGAAACTAAAGGGTTTAAAGTGTAAATGTTTTTAACTAGTTTTACCTAACACTTGCTTTGAGCTTCTTTTGTAAGTTTGTTATTGTGCAGGGTGTTGGGTGTAATATTGAGTTACATAAGCTGGAGTTCTGATCTAGAGTATGATCATGTCATTATTGTCTTAATACTTCACCCACAAAAGCTCTCCTTACAGTTCCAGTTTTCTCTGAAGTTCGTTGATCAGTTTCTTGGTTCAGTTGTGGTTTTGTAGTTTGGTTTAGTATGAGATCATCTTGACCTATAGCCTCTTTGTATTAGGTTTAGTTTTTGAAGTTGTAAGTGTGAGTAGTTGTATTTGGTTATGATAGCATCTAGTTGAGGATTATCAATCTTTCTTTGTAATATGTAGGCAAGCACCCATTTGAGGTGTTATAAGAAAAGATAAGATTACCAAGGGGTGGTTGGTTGGGTGATTAGCTATTTAGTTGTTTTGGTACCATTTTAACTTGGTATCAGAGCTCTAGGTTCTGATCGATTTAGTTTTTGGTGGATCTTGGTTTAGTTTTGGTTGATTCAACGTTTTGGCTATTGAATGTGGTTGATTCTTGGGTTAATCAAAGATTTAGAATATAAATTAAAGAGTTGGGGTTTTTTTTTGAAACCTTAGATTTTGGGAATTCTTCATTCTGGTACGATTCAATGGTCTTGGTAGCGAATTATTGTAGAATTGACGGTTAATTGTTTGGTTCTTGGCTGGTTTCTTTTGAAACCCTAATTTTGCATTTGGGGGTTTTTGAGATCTTGTGGTTATGTGGTTTCTTGGGCTGGTTCTTAGTTGCAATAGCTCTAGACTAAGTGAATACATAATTATTGTGTTGTCTTTCGCTGTGTGTGGCCTAATTGCACTGTAAGTGATTCTATTTACTTTAAGGAAACATTATTTTAGTATAGTGGGTGCAAACGGGCTGGTTAACTCCTTGACCTGCCAACATTGATTAGTACGAAAACCTGCTATGTCCAGTCCCAATCCACACTGATGGGTCCTTGTTTGTCCTTGGGTATGGGTTTTTCAACTTCAGTTGTTATGAGTCTAGATTACAGGAGAATAGGATCTAGGCAGCCTTGGAAGTTGAGGATTATTGTGATTCGTTATCTGTTATTGGTTCTTGTTTCTGTTTGTTGGTTTGGCTATCTTTTTATCTGTTTTTTGTGTGTTGGTTGATTGTCTGGTTATTTGTATGTCTGTCTGATTGCTGGTTTTTATTTGTCTGTTGTTGGTTTCTTGTTTATTTGCTTTCTATTTGTTATCTGTTTGTTGTTTAGTTTAGGTTTTTTTAGATGATTTCTCATGATCAGAGTAATCCTTTGTATCTGCATGCTAATGACTCTAATTGTGCTCCTATTGATTCTACTAAGTTCACTGGTGTTGAAAATTATAGAATATAGAATAGTGCTATGAATTTGGCTATACAAATCAAGTATAAAAAATGTTTTTTTTTTAACTAGTACTTGTCTTAGGACTGATTATGCTGCTAGTCCTATATTTCTTGAACAATGGGATAGGTGTAATGAAGTTGTGTTGTCATGGATTCTTAGTTCTTTGTCTCAATATGTTTATTTGGGTCTTTTTTGTTTTTGTTTTTTTGATAATGCTGCTACTATTTGGAAAGAGTTAAAAGATATATATATAATAGGATTGATGGTTCAATTGCTTTCAATTTGCTTCAAAATATTAACTTTTTTAAACAAAGAGGTATACATATATTTGAATATTATCATAAGTTGAACTCCTTGTGGAAGGAGTTTGACATTCTCACTTGACTGTACTTGTGGAGCTAGGGTAGAATTAGTTGACCATGGAAAACTTTTGAAACCAATGCAGTTTTTAATGGGTCTTGATGACATTTATCAACATATAAGAAGTAGTATTCTGACTAGGTAAATCCTTCCTGAAGTCAAGGATGCTTTTGTTAGTGTTTCTAGGGAAGAATCTCACAGAGGAATTCCTTTCACATATGTTAAAACTGATAAAACTCAAATATCTGCTTTTGTTTCCAAGTTTAATGATAATAATAAAAGAAGGAACACCTCTACTTTGGATAATAATGGTAATAATCAGAATAGAGGGAATTATGACATTATTTTGTGTAAAAATTGTGGTTTAAAGAGTCATGCTATTGATAGATGTTTTGAAATCATTGGTTACCCTCCTGGTTTTAAGAAAAATTCAAATTTAAAACCTGCTAACGATTTTAATAACAACAAGAATGCTAATTGTTATCTGATGAGTCTTTTGAATGATACAACATGTTTTGTTGCTCATTCCAACATGGCAGGTAGTGGTTCTCGTTTCTTTTTTAACTGCAATGTCTTTTTAAACAACATTTTTATAAGTTCTTTTGTGCTAATATAAAGTTTAATGGAGTTGCTTTTCATTTGGGTTGGATCGATGATTCATGGGCTAATCAACATATGACCAATAATACTAAAAACATGTTTAGTCTAATTGATATTTCTGATTTTAAAAATCACTGTTGGGTTCAGTGAATACCCAAACCCCTTAAGTCTAGGATTTGAATAGAAAATACCCTAAGTTTTTAGTCCCTTAAACACTAACAAGTCACTGAGCGCATAGCCACTCAGTGAGCTATCATCGGAATACTCAGTAAGAGATAAAGAAGTCTCTCCACTCAGTAAGGCGAAACTTAAGGGGTGAAGACTGAGTCAAGAAGAAGATAGTGGATTCAGTGAGTGATGACAATAACTCACTGAATCCCAAAACTCCTCACCAACTACCACCATTGAAGACAAAATGATTATGAAGACTGAAGACTAAGAAGAGTGAAAAATGAGAGGGACAAGGCGGGATAAGTTTGAAACAGATAAGACGAAGTCCTTATCAACTAAAGTCAAACTTTCCCTGAATCACTAACTACCAGACTCAGTGTCATCACTGACTAGAAGAAAGTAGCCTTGTCACTTACTCTAAATAGCCAATGTAAACAGAGACAAAATACATCAGTATTTTGTCTTCTGTAACTTGTCAGTTTGTCCTCTAGGATAGAGTTAAAACCATACTTGTATAAATAGCATAAGAGATGGATTGAAAGATTCAAGCTTGTGCATTAATTGAAAAACACACACGGAATCCATCTTTCACTTCTCCAAATACAACTCTGTCCCTGAGATAGCTCAGTGGTACCTTTGCAGTTGTGCTCAGACTTAGCCTGAGCTTAGTGAGGAGATACCATACTTGTCATTTCAATCCCAAGTACTATTCCGCAAGTACTTTGGTAATGTATTCTTTCTGATTCATTTCTAATAAAGAATGTAAACGTTGAAAATTAATCAATGTGTTTTTACTTGCATTATTTCAGTCATTATTCACAATTAGTTATTTTAAATCATTTTATACAATTGTGAAACGGGAACAACAATCACTATTGGACACCCAAATGGAACTTTAACTAAAATTTTAGGACTTAATAAAAAGTGGTTCTATTTGATGTTTTAGTTGTGTCTGAGTACTGTGTTAGTCTGTTATATGTGCATAAAATGATTAAGGATAGCAAGTTGAGTGTTGGTTTTGATGAGACTAAGAGTTATATTCTTGATTTGAAAAGGAAGACTGTTTTGAGGACTGGTAGTGAATTTGGTGGTTTGTACTTAATTAAGAGAGAGTTCAATAAGTCTGACGTTGTTAATCAAAGTGAGTTTTTTGTTTGTCATGTGTCTAAGGAAGTTTGGCATAATAATTTAGTTCATCCTGCTAATCAAGTTTTGAAATTGTTAAAAGGTTTTTAAATCTATCTAATATAAATCATGAAAGTCCTTGTGAGGTCTGTGTTGGGAAATAAAAGAGCTTCACAATTAATACTGCAAGTATAAGTTAGTACTGCTAGTATTTCTAGGTATAACAGTTAGTACTGCTAGTTAAAGTTAGTACTGATGTATGTTTTGGAAAGACGTGTGAAGGTTGTAACAGAATATTCTGAATATATTCTATGTAATTAGATGATATACGTAGATAGTTTTCTTGTAAAGGACTCCTTAACCTATAAAAGGAGGTCATGGGTTATATTATTATGTACATCACTAGATAGAACAATTATGTGAAAAGCTTCAAGGTTGTATACCCTGATACTAGCTAAAGTATCTGTATTATTGTGTAATAATATTGAAGTGTTTTGATTAATACTTTGTCTATTTCATCTTTACTATTCTATTGGTTATTCTTCTAAGTGTTACCAAGTAGATTCCGCATACTTGATAGCATTAAGCTTTGTTTCATTCACAATTGTTTTGAAATCATCCAGAGCAATATAATTATACAAGCTAAGTAGATCCGAGGTTGTAAGTTATAGGATTTGACAAACACATCACACCATATCCATATGGGGCGAATACAAATGTTTAGAGAAAGAAAGTTCTAGAGAGAGAAAGGGAAGAGAGTTGGGAACTATGTAAAACAAAAAAAAATTGTATTGAAGCTCCAACCATCTACCTTGGGACGTAGAGGGTATTTATAGTTTTCTTACAAGACTCGCCTCCTACGGGCTGTGGATCAGGCATACAGTGGGTAAAGACTCGTCCGTCCTCCACGGTGTTACATAACTAAATACTAACTAATATTAAATGACTACGACTACGAGCTTTCTAACGATTACATATACTTGAGGTGACCGACACTTTAATGACTGGATTTTCTAAATCCTAACAATCTCCCCCTAAGGGAGGTCACCTCAAATTACACATAATACAAACAGATATTACACTAAGATTGTTCTTGGATTCTTGTTTAAGTTCATTGCTCTGTAGCTCGTAGTCTTTGATTCTTCATGTTTTGCATGTTTGGATAATTCAAGTGGAGGTCTTTAACTGATCCACGTGATGATGAGTTTTGAGCCAGCTTTGAGATCATCAGCTTGCATAAATCTCTGAATCATCCTTTGTAGTGTTGACATTATGTGATGTTGTGACAGTGGACCGACATGCTCACATTCTGGATCATGATTTCTTTTCATCAGAGTAGCGGAAGCTTTAGTTGATTGATGATATTTGCAGCAGCGTAGCAGAAGCATGGAGTGAGAATATCAGAGTCATTGATGCACTAATCATGATTTCTTTGGAAATGAATGTGTTGTGTGAGCATGCGGCTATGGATTGACCTCTCCATTCTGATCAGCTGCAAACGTTGGGTTTACCTGCATACAACAGTTAGCAATAAAGCGCACGAAAGTGTCTTTGATCACTTTCATTGAATTGAGGCACACGGCCCACGAGTCCCCATTGATTAGTACAAGTACTGCCTGTGATCAGGTATAATTCCGAAGAACCTCCTTGACAGGGTTTCGCAGCTGCTCTAGCTGTTCTCAAACCAGAACGTCTCAAAGAAGACAACACGGAGTGAGTGAACCAGCAAATTTGAGATTCACTGATTGATGAAAAAAGATTTGAAAAACAATCGTGTACTGCTCAATATAAATTGTTTTTGCAATACAACGAAGGTTTTAAGGAAAATCAATTATCAATCATAAACACCTTTTATTTTGAAATATTAATACACAGCCGATGTGCTAGAGAAAAGAGTTTTAAGCACAACGACCGGTTTTTCAAAGGTATCCGTCAATCCATAATCTGAACCAGGATTGATTCAAAGTATTGAATCGCCCCATTGTTTCTGTTCAGTTGTCACATGGTTGATCTATTGGATAGATCTCACATGCCACCTACCAAGAGCTTGTTTGATGTTGGCTCTAGAAGGCTTTCCATCTTCATTGTGAATATGTTTGCATATCACTCAGATGTTCTGGCAATACCACAAGGATAAATGCGTAGGACTCTTAAAATATATTCTCTCTTTCCACATTGTGTGAAACAAAGAGTCTTCTTTGATCGTGTCCTTAATGAGATTTATTGATGATCTCGTGGCTCTAGACTCAATTGTGCACATTTGGTTCCTATGCCGGAGACTAGGGAGTGGGTCTCCTTCTTCAATATCAACCATCTCTAAGAGAAATTCGATAGATAATGTAGGTTCCCAGTGAGAATGAAACAAGTCCTTTTAATAGGAACTTGAGTAGCTTTGGGAAGTTTAGTGCAGTGCGTCACTGGGTCCATGACGTCTTGTCTTCAATACCAGTGTTACCTTAGTAAACACCAGTAGCATATGTATTGAACCCGGTTTCTGCCCTAAGGTTGAATTAATGGAGGGCTATTTGTTTTCACCCTTTTCGCATTTATTTCTTTTTCATTCTTCAACCCCTTCAGTGCTTACCGAGACTTCATTACTAGAACCTTGTTGGGTTTATCCCAGTTCTAGCTCTATCTCAGTCCGCACTCTTCCCATATCTCATTTTTCCTCCTTTTTTCATCATACCTAAGGACTCTACACTATCTAGTGGATTGTCCCTGGGTAGATCCCTCCGGCTCTGGCGGGATCGTGGGAACGAATACCTAACCTAACCATCCTTATATCACCATACATAAAGTAAATTTGGTTGGTCTTTTTGGTATTGTTCATCAGCCATTGAAACCAATTGAAAACCATTTGAAAATCAATTCAGGTACTTGTGATATATTATCAAAGCATTTTGTACCTGAATCGTTTTTGATATTTTAGAAAACGGCTCCCCCTCAACATGTGCATCGTATATTTGAAATCAGTTTGACACATGGAGACAAGAGGAAGAATTCACTTCTTTGATAAATTATTTTCTAAAAATATCGACATTACTTTCCCGATCAAAATCAGTGTTTCACGTACAGTTAAAGATATCTTCGGGAAAGAATGTGGTTTTCAAAAATTTGCTTCCCCTCAATATGTGCATCTGATTTTGAAATTGTTTAGCACATTTTAGCGAAAACATGCACTAAGAGACAAATCAATCACGTTTTAATTCATTTTGGTTTGATATAAATGCTCCCCCTTAACATGTGCATGGAAAAATTGAAATCATTTGGCACATGTAGGGAGGAGAGCTTGTTAATCTCGTATAAAACCATTTATCGAATTATCAGTTTAAATCCAATTTAAATCACAAATTCTCCCCCGATCACAATTTTCAAATCCTTTGAGATTTGTGATCTCTATTGATTTAAATTAAATTTTGAGAGCTTTTGAGGAGAATAGTGACTTGCTTTTGAAAGACATTTTAACTGATAAGGATTAGATTTTGAGACTTTAAACTCCATTGACCAATCATGCATAAATATCTTTTGAAAACATAACATTAGCCAAGGTCTTGAATCAATTGTATAAAACATTGTTCTTTTTTATTTTCCAAAAGTAGACCTTGCTCTTTTATGTGCTAATTGTTTGAAAAATAACCTTTTTGATTGAATTGAAATCATTCTCCCCCTCAATCAATGACATGAGTTGTTGATTGAGTGTTAGAGAGTTTGACAAAGATAAGCCCGGATGATTTTCAAAAATAGAGTCCGAGGTATTTTCAAAGCAATTTTGTTTTCATTAGATGACAAATATTTTTCAGAAGAATCATTAGACGGAAAAATATTTAGAAAGAAAACATTTGTCTTTTTGGTGACAAACATTTGTTTTAAGAATCAGAGCATGAGATTTGAAAAATAAGATTAAGCATGACTCTGTTATTTCCTTTTAAAACGGTTACTGCCTGAAATGACAATAAACCACCATTTTTCTTCGTCTCATTTATTATTATTATTATTATTTTTAAAGCAATTTATGTACATTCGAAGAACATCTAAAAACCCGTGACATTCTTTGAATGTCAACACAAAGTCCGTAGATGATATCGAATTAAGAAAACATGACAAAATAACAATATTTTTGGGATTTTTCAAGATTTTCTAATTTTTATGGATTTTGAAAATTTTATATTTTTTTTATTTTCTTTTGTGGGTTTTGAAATTTTGTATTTTGCTTTTTGAAAAAAATATATACAAGAGATAGATGAAGAAAACCATTTACTCCTCGTCTTCCTCTTGAAGGCGTTTGAGTGTTTCCGGTTGGAGACTCTTTAAACCAAGTCGTGGAAGGATAAACTCAAAACGTTCTCTAGGAAGAGCTTTGGTGAAGATGTCTGCTAACTGGTATTCAAACATCACAAAATAGAGTTCTACCACACATTTTTCCACTTGTTCCCTAATGAAATGATGTCGAATGTCGATGTGCTTTGCTCTTGAATGTTGAACGTTGTTGCAAGAGAGAGCAATGGCACTTTTGTTATCACAATACAGAGGGATTTTGTTGAATTCAAAGCCATAGTCAGATAATTGGGATCTCATCCATAGGATTTGAGCACAACAAGATGACATGGGTATGTATTCAGCCTCTGTATAGGATATAGAAGTACTCATTTGTTTCTTTGAAAACCAGCTCACAAGCTTATCACCCAAAATCTGAGCACCTCCAGACGTACTTCGATGTGTATCTTGACATCCTGCATGGTCAGCATCTGCATAGGCTGTTAGTGACATACCGGTGTCCTTCGGGTACCAAAGTCCCATGTTGATGGTTCCTTGGATATACCTAAAGACCCGTTTAACCGCTTCAAGGTGCTTTTTGGTAGGCTTAGCCTGGTATCTAGCACACATGCATACAACGAACAGAATATCAGGTCTACTGGCTGTGAGGTACATCAGGGATCCAATCATACTTCGATATTTCGTTTGATCTACTATGATCCGTGAGTGGTCCTCATCCAGTTTGGTACGTTCCACCATGGGAGTGTCAACGGTGTCACAAGTGTCAAATCCAAATTTCTTTAAAATTTCATTTGCATATTTAGATTGATTGATAAAAATGCCTCCGGGACTTTGTGAAATTTGTAATCCCAAGAAAAATGACATTTGTCCCATCATTGACATTTGAAATTTGGAGCCTATCTCCTTAGAAAAACGGTCACATTCATTGGGGTCAGTCGAGGCAAAAATAATATCATCAACATAGATTTGAACATGAATTAAATGTTTGCCTGACTTTCTGGTGAACAATGTCGGATCAACTGCTCCTTTGCTGAATCCAGTAGATAGAAGAAACTTTTATAGCGTATCATACCATGCCCTTGGAGCTTGCTTCAAGCCGTAAAGAGCCTTCTTCAAACGATAGACATGAGTAGGATGCTCTGGATTCACAAATCCTTCAGGTTGGCCGATGTGTACGACTTCTTTAAGATCTCCGTTAAGAAACGCCGTCTTTACATCCATCTGATAGACTACCATGTTCTTACTTGCAGCATTAGCCAAGAAGATTCTGATTGCCTCGATACGTGCAACTGGAGCAAATGATTCTTCAAAGTCAATACCCTCCTCTTGACGGTATCCTTTTGCAACCAATCGAGCCTTGTTCTTTAATACATCACCATGCTCATCAAGTTTTACTTTGAAGATCCACTTTAGAGCAATGATCATAGCACAGTCAGGACCAGCTACTAATTCCCATACATCTAGTCGATCGAACTCATGAATTTCTTCTTGCATGGCATTGAACCAACTATCTTCATTCATTGCAATTTTAACGTCTTTTGGTTCGACCTTGGACAGTACAGAGTTGAAGAAGCACCATAAGGCATCAGTTGCAAGTTGTTTACGTGTGGATACTGGACGAGAGGGATTTCCAATGATGTTGACCAATGGATGATCATGTGTCCATTTTCTAAGGTGTTCGTGTGGTTGTTGTTGAGGAACTGAAGTAGCAGAGTCATTTTCTCCTGATGAAGATGGTTCTGATGATGGTTCCGGAGCAAATACGTTCTCAAAGGGAGCATCTTCGGGAGTAGTAAAGGGGTTATCTCCATCATAGGTGCCAGAAAACAATTCCATGATGTACACTTGATGATTGATGAATTGAAGATGATACCGAGTGCTCAGCAGCAGGCGCTTCTTGACTCAATGACATAGAAACTGAAGGGTTATCTACGTTGACAGGGATAGGAGCAGCCTCTGTTGATGGATTTGACAGATCATTAGCAATTGGCTCATAGTGTTCATCAAACATTGGATCAAATAATTTCTTCAAATTATCTTCAGAAGGTGGTACATATGGAGTTGCTGGTGAGGGATTGTGTACAAGAGTAGAACTGATCGGACTACTTGATGAAGGTTGTGATGCGGGTCCAGAATTGGGTTGTCCTGGATCCATTTGACCGGTCAGCTCATCGAACGTAACGTGAATTGTTCCATGATATTTCGGGTTCTTTCGTTGTAGATTCGGTATCCTTTTCTGGTTGGTGCATATCCTACAAATACTCCAATGTCCACTTTAGCTTTAAGTTTGCCTAAGTCTTGACCTTCATTAGTTGGATAACACAATGCACCAAACACACGAAGGAATGAAAGATTAGGTTTTCGATTGTGGTCAAGTTCATATGGAGTTTTTCCATGAGAAGTGTGAATTAGGGATCGATTTTGAGTGTAGCATGCAGTAGCAATGGCTTCAGCCCAGAGAAACATTGGAACCTTTAAGTAAATCAACATTGTTCTTGCGGCTTCCACAAGAGTTCGATTTCGTCTTTCAACTACATCGTTCTGTTGAGGAGTTCGTGGAACACTTCTTTGATGACTGATTCCAACACTTTCATAAAAGTCACTAAGTTCTTTATTAACAAACTCAGTTCCATTTTCTGTTCGGATGATTCTGACAGTTTTGTTAAGTCGAACCTGCAGCTGTTTGATAAGTTTAATGATGATATCTGGAGTTTCATCCTTTGTCCTTAAGAACTTAACCCAAGTAAATCGAGAGTAATCATCAACCACAACTAACACATATTTCTTCCCGTAAATATTCTGCACTCTCATGGGTCCACATAAATCCATGTGAATGGAATGAAGAAATTCTATAACTGAGTTTGTAGGTTTGGGTTGTGGGCATACTTCTTGATTTTTCCCAATTGGCATGCTTTTTCTCAATTTAGCCTATTACTAAGTCCTTTCTGGAAAGATCATTTATGGTGCCGAAGTTCAGGTGATTTAGACGACGATGCCATAACCATGACTTTGTTTTCGAAGCCTTTGACAACAAGAAAGTTGGAGAAGACTTCATCATGTCTTCGATAGAGATGGTGTATAGGTTTGAACCACGTGTTCCTTTTAAAAGTTCTCTACCATCAAGTTATCTAACGAAACAAGTATGTTTTCTGAAGGCCACTTCTAGATCAGAATCACAGAATTGACCGACAGAGAATAAGTTATGACAAAGACCTTCAACGTAATACACCCTGGAGATTACACTATCACCAACAACATAGTCTCCATAACCCATAATTGCACCGAAATGATCATTCCCGAATCTAACAGTCCCGATGAATTTACTCACAAAGTTCATGAGCCGTGACCGGTCTCCAGTCATATGCTTGGAACAGCCTGAGTCCAGGTACCACAGAATGATTTGAACGATCTGCAGTTGAACACAGACAAGAATGGATAACTGGATAATTGGGATCCCCATGCAAGAATGGGTTCCATTTGGTTAGTAACAATAATTGGACCACCCACATCGGAAGTAGAAACAATGGAATCATCAGGTATTGATGCAGTGCTAGTGTATGCATTAGACCTATTCAAAGTATGTTAACTTCTTAAAGGAATAGTTCTACCAGTGGGCATCCATTTCCTAATGGGCATTGATCTGGATAGTTTAGGGCACAATACATTAAGACTAAATTTGTGTCCAGTAGGTATCCACTGATAACCTACATTGCTAAATTTTCTTCCTGTGGGTTTCCAATGTTTTCTAATCTTCTTCCGACTTTGCTTTCTAGTCTTCTTAGCTCGATTTTTGGTGTTAACAGTTTTAAGTGGGTATTTAACAGCATTAATCAAATCATTCACACCACATTCATGATTAGTAACAGAAATCAAGCAATCATCATTACAACGTTTTGCCAAAAGTAGCAGAATTCGAATTAATTACAGTACGCTTATAGCTAATACTAGAATCAACACGATTCGTTTTATTCAACTCAAACTTAAAGTTCCTAAGGTGGTCTTCTACTCTCTTCCATTGCACATTCTTAGCATGCGAGGTCCTATCTTGCTTTGTATTGCCTGGAGGCTTTGACCCGCTTGCTTTTGTGTCACTGATTACTCCTGTAGAGGGAATTATGGGAACATTAGTTGGTTGGGCTACCTTTTGCATTCCTGAACTAGAAGTGCAGGGATCTGTACTACTTGAGGGCACTTTAGAGTTCACTTTCTTAACACTGGCATAGAATGGTTTGCATACTTAGCACTAGGCATAGAACAAGGCATCACAACTTTATCTTTCTCACATAAGGATTTTGGACATGTTGCTCTTAAACATTCTAACAGCTCCTGAGATCATTTGGCCTGAATGCAAGCAAACCTAATTTCACTATCAAGTGGCTTGTTTATGTAATCCTCTTCTACAATCTCGCGGAGACATTCTAGACTATCCTTAAGGTGAGCGAAATAGTTATGAAACACCAGCTCATTATTTCTAAGATGAGGAGGAATGTATTTAACGGTCACATTATATTTATAGTCTGCAGATGACTTTGATGCAACATTCTCATTAAAGACAAGTGGCATTTTCCCTTTTACTTGACTCCTCAGATTCTCAATTTCCTTTTGTAAAGACGTTATTTTTTCATTGTTCTTGTCACGAGTGACTTTCATTGAATCATATAACTCTTTAAAGTGTCGTTTAACTTTTTCATTTTCTTCTAGAAAACTCTCATTTTCCTTTTGTAAAACATTAACCAAGTTTTGAAGATGAAAAGTTTGAGAACACTGATAATCTAAAGGAGGAGGCATTTGGGAGCCCGTCACATTGTTTTTTTCACCCTTTAATTGTGAAATTTGGGCTTTCAACTTTCTGATCGTGTTACAGTGAGCTTGAATCTGTTCGTCACGTTTGTTTATTTCAAAAAGTGCATCAAACTCTGGAACATTTGAGGATGTCTTGATGTTTGAGGTTTTGACATTTTCTTTGAGATGTTGATATTTTAGTTGCAAATCAAAATGTTCAACTTCTAGCATAGAAAGATGTTTTACCAAATTATCGTGATCATCCTGATCAATTTTCTCATTTAGTTCTGAGTTTTTGTTTTCAAGCTCAATGACACGATCATGGGAAACTTTCTAAGCAACAGTTAATTCATGAAATTGAGAAGCAGTAATAGAATGCTTAGTAACAGTATAAAACACATCTTGAGCCACACAACTCAACACTAAGTTCTCATTTAAGATATGCAGATTCTTCATTTCAATTTCATTATATTTGAGTTCCCGTTCATAATCATTGACTTCAATTATCATTGCATCAAATTCGTTTTCCATTTCTTTAATATCTGAGTCTATCCCCTTTTTAAGACTCTCAAATTGACCTTTTAATTGTTTAAAGAAAGGCATGACATCAGTTAGATAACATTCTTTAGTTTGCTCAAAACCCCTCTCCCCTTCTGTTATCCCAGCGGGTGTGATCCTTTTCTTACATGTTCCTCAGCACAGAGTTCCTCCTAATACCAATGGTGCAGATGAGGTTGCCCCTGACAGTATAGGAAGGTCTGATCCTACTGACACAAGCTTTGAAGCTGGTCAGGTCAGGGGTAACATAAGTAAGACCCCTACTATGGCAACATCTAATGTGTCTAGTTCTCAGGGACCAGATGCAGGTGATGGAAACCTCAGCCACATGGAAACCATGGGGGACATGCTCAGTGATCCACCTCTCCCAAAAGTTAACACATCTGAAAGTAGTGAGGGCAGTCTGAAACTTATACATGATTTGATGGCTACATGTACCAGACTGACAGAAAAAGTGATTATCTTGGAGCAAGATCTTAAGGATACTAAAACTTTGCACAACAGGGTCAACATCAAACTTATTGGCAAAGTGAAGATGTTACAACTCAAGGTAAAGTCGCTCCAAAAACAAAGGAGAGTCACACTGATTTCATCAAGCTCAGAAAGTTCTGATGAAGACATGAAGCAAGGAGATTCTTCCAAACAGAGGAGGAAATCTCAAGACTTTGATGCATATATTCATGGGAAGATAGATTCTGACATAGGACAAGATGATGAGCAACCTTATCATGACTCAGAGCAGCCAGCTGATATTGAAAACCTTGTAAAGAATGTGGAAAGAGTAGCAAAGCAAATGGGAGTTACAGTTGATACGCTGCAACTAGTAGAATTATTACACAAGCAGTACAAAATAAAGAAGGTACTGTTGATATTCTAGTTGACAATGCTAGTGATCCAGATACTGAAGGAAGCAATCTTAAAATAAAATCAACATCCTTGGAATCAGAATCAGAAAAGAAGCAAAAAGTTGAAGAAGATATTGCTGAAAAGGTTGAAACAGTAGAAGAAATTACTGATAAGCAACTTCAACAAATGATGGTAGCTATTCCAGAAGAAGTGCTTGTTGAACCATTGCTGTCAAAATATCCCATTATTGATTGGGAATTCCACACAGATAAACTTGGTAAATTTTGGAAGATCATCAGATTGAGAAACATTGTGGAAATGTACAAGAATTTTTATGATATGGTCAAGGCATTTAATAGAGATGATCTTATGAAGATGTAGGTATTGGTCAGGGAAAAGTTCAACCATGCAGACTTTGAAGATGACAAGGAGCAAGAGTTATGGGTTGAGCTGGTTAGATTATTTGAACATGATCCTTTTGATAGTCTCTGGAAATTTTGTGCTCCAGATAGAGCTAATACATGGAGATTGTATGACACATTTGGTGTGCATCATGTAACTACAACTGATGGTATAAATGTGTTTATGCTAGTAGAAAAGGAATACCCTCTCAAAGCTGGAATTTTGGTGTTTATGCTATCTGCAAAACTCACTGCGGATGAAGACTCATAGATGGCAAGACAGCTGATAAGGAAGATCAAGAATCAATGTGACCAAGCAATGAAGAATACAAGAAGAAAGTAGTGTTTGGAAGAATCCTCATATACCACATAAAGAAACTTGTCATTAATGGCTAATCACAAGTTTAGGAGAGGATTGTTGGGAAATAAAAGAGCTTCACACTTAATACTGCAAGTATAAGTTAGTACTGCTAGTATTGTTAGGTATAGCAGTTAGTACTGCTAGTTAAAGTTAGTACTGCTGTGTGTTTTGGAAAGACGTGTGAAGGTTGTAACAGAATATTCTGAATATATTCTATGTAATTAGAAGATATACGTAGATAATTTTCCTGTAAAGGACTCTTTAACCTATAAAAGGAGGTCCTAGGTTATATTATTATATACATCACTAGATAGAACAATTATGTGAAAAGTTTCAAGGTTGTATACCCTGATACTAGCTAAAGTATCCGTATTATTGTTTAATAATATTAAAAGTGTTTTGATTAATACTTTGTCTATTGCATCTTTACTGTTCTATTGGTTATTCTTCTAAGTGTTACCAAGTAGATTCCGCATACTTGGTAGCATTAAGCTTTGTTTCATTCACAATTGTTTTGGAATCATCAAGAGAAATATACTTATACAAGCTAAGTAGATCCGTGGTTTTGGGACTCACAGTCTGTCATAAGGCAAAGCAAACAAGGGATTCTTTTGCTTTAAGTGAGAACAAATATGTGGTGTTTGGTCAACTTATTCATCTTAATGTTTGGGGACCTTATAAAGTGGTTAGTAGAAATGGATTTGGATATTTTTTTGACTATTTTCGATGACTACAATAGGTCTGTGTAGGTGTATATGCTTAAAACTAAAGATTAAGTTTTTGGAATGTTTGTGAATTTTTATAATTTGGTTTTAACACAGTTTAACAAAAAGGTTAAAGTTGTAGGGTCTGATAATGGTACTGAGTTTATAAACAGTAAAATGTCTGATTTCTTAAATACTAAGGTTATTTTACATCAAACTACTTGTTTATATACACCATATCAAAATGGTATTGCTGAGAGGAAACACAGACATCTGCTGAATGTTGCTAGAAGTCTTATGTTTCAGGGGGGATTCCTTTTGTTTATTGGCCTTACTGTGTTTTAACTGCTACATATTTGATTAAAAGGCTTCATTCATTTGTTTTAAAAGGTAAGACACCCTTCCCTTTGGTGTATAATAGGGAACCGAATTTGTCTAATCTTAGGAGTTTTGGATGTTTTTGTTTTGCTGCTATTGTTGAAGGTTCTGATAAGTTTTCTGAGAACTCTGAAAAATGTGTTTAATTAGGTATGCTAGTGGTAAAAAGACATACAAAGTTTTAAGTCTTGAAAATAGGTTTGTTTTGTACTCCAGAGATGTGAAGTTTTATCAAACCACTTTTCATATAAAATGAATCAAAATAGTGTTTCTGAGTCTGAGTCTGAAATGTCAAACTTAAACTTTTTTTATTTTGTTGAGTTCGAGTCCGAGTCAAAAACCGAACTCATGTCCCTACTCCCAATGATGACAATTTTAATGATAATAGAGAGGAAGGGACATCTGTTGGTAGAGATGGTAGGGTCCATTAACCAGATATGGTTGTAAACAACGATCAGGCTACTAATGTTGAGCAGATACAACAACCTGATAGTTTACAACAATATGGCAATGGTGATGACTCTGCAACTCCTTTAGATGACAATAATAGTTCTGAGGGAAGTGTTGGTTCTAGGTATAATGTTCCTAGGTTCCAAAATAAAATCAAACTGAGGAAGGGTCTGCTAGTTATAAAAGGTCTTCTAGGCCTTCTAATTTGCCTGCTAGATTGAATGACTATGTGCTTGATAGTAAAGTTAGATATGATGTTAATAAGTATGTCAATCATTCTGTTGAGAATTGTTGTTTTGTTTCCAACTTGAATAAGTCTTATGAACCTTCTTCATATGTAGAAGCTTCAAATGATATTAACTGGATTAATGTTATGAATAATGAAATGCATGCTTTATATGAAAATGATACATGGGCTGAAGTTGAACTTTCATTTGGAAGAACACCAATTGGGTCAAAATGGGTTTTTTAAATTAAATACAAGTCACAGATATAAAGCTAGGCTTGTTGCTAAAAGGTATACAAAAAAAAAATGGTGTTGATGAAACTTTTAGTCCTGTTATGAAAATGAGAACTGTAAGATGTCTTGTTAGTCTTGCAGTTCAAAATAATTGAAAAATGTTTCAAATAGATGTTATCAATGCCTTTCTTTATAAAGATTTAAATGAAGATGTGTATACATTACCTCCTCCTGATTTCTTTAAAGAAGAAGATAATAAAGTTTGTAAGTTGAAAAAATTCACAGATAAACTAATGAAAATTTATTTATTATTATTAAAATAGAATTTACATGTTGATAGAAGGCAAACGAGGGCAAATTTATTTATTATAATTTCCAAAAGAGGAGTGATACACCAACTCAAATTCATCCAAAAAAAATCTCACACGCTGACGTGGTGCAGAATGATTGGTTTTTTGTGGGAAATCTCACACGTTGAGGTAGCGCCGGATGATTGTTTTTTGTGGGAGCCACTCCCACAAAAAATTAATCATTTCGCGTCACGTCAGCGTGTGAGATTTTTTTTTAATAAATTTAAGTGGGTGTAGAATTAGTGTTGTTTCCAAAGGTGGCGTATTGCATTTACCATATTTATATATTTCTGTCGGTGACAATTATTTTGAAGTAAAAGTATATTTTCTCAACAAACAGTCGAAGTGTCAAACACCCCTTCTTCATTTTCCCGGGAAAAAAAATCAATAAATCACTCTCTCCTGTCATTATTCTTATCCACAATTTCCCACCAAAACCCTAATCATACAAAATGGAGCTCCGTCCCCTCGGAAACACCGGCCTCAAACTCAGCTGCGTCGGATTCGGTGCGTCGCCTCTCGGCAGCGTCTTCGGCCCTGTGTCCGATGAAGAAGCAATTGACACTGTTCGTGAAGCTTTTAAACTTGGGATTAACTTCTTTGACACCTCACCGTCAGTTTCCCTAACTTTATTTATTTTAATTGCTTATTCATGATGACTTGAATTGCTGGATTAATTTATACAAACCGAGAATTGTGCACAATTTATTACTAAATTGTCATTTATGTAATGAACTATTCTTTTTGACCTTTTGATTTAACAAACTTTTATTTCGTTACCAATGTATGTAAAATCAATGGTGAGTTTGGTAGTAGGTATTTGGTGACCTAAGCTTATATGAATATGATTGGCTTATGAGCTTATTAGCTTATATGTGTCAAATAAGCTCAAAGCTTATATGAGTGGGCTTATGAGCTTATACAAGGGGTTTTTGATAAGCCCGAATTTCGGTTTGTATACCAAGTTACATTATAAATTACAATTTTGCCCTCAATTATACCTAATGTGACATTCATATTTTTCAACCCATGTCCCTTATAGTCATTTACCAATCTAAACTAAACCAAACATGTAACGTTATCAACTTATTAAACATAAGCTAATCCAAACACTCAACATGAACTTATGAGCTTAAGATATATAAGTCATAAGCTTATATAACATAAGCATAAGCCCAACTCATAAGCTTAGCCCCCTTACCTGCTATAAAAGGTAAGTATTTTACATACATTGGTAACGAAATGAAAGTTTGTTACATCAAAAGGTTAAAAAGAATAGTTCATTACCAGTGGTATCACTCCCCCACCGCAAAATTCCAATTGACTAGTCAAGGAGGGATTTGAAGAAATAGATCACATGGGTTCAATCCCAACTCCTGAAACAACCGAACAAGTGCTTATTGTCTGGGGTTAGGTTCTTGGGGAAGAGGGGGGGGGGGGGGGGGGGGTGCCCGGGTCAGGGTTTCCCCGCTGATTTAAACCTTTTGGAGAAAAAGAGCAGTTCATTACAGAAATGACAATTTGGTGAAGAGTCGTTGCATTTCAGTGTAATAACCCCTTTTATTTATGATGAAAAGCTTCATAACTTAATGTAATTCACAACTACACACATTAGAGTTTGCTTGACTGCGTGTATGATGCAGGTCAAGTCCTTACGGTTACATTGTTGATTCTTTTTTGGTTCCCTATTGTTTATTCATGATGATACATGTTGTATAAGAACATGGATGCTGGATTATTTCTAGAAACTGAGAATGTGTGCATAAAAAGCACTCACAGGACGTATTCTGAGTTAGGGTAAATTACATAAAAATGTAACATTCTTTATGCCGTTTGATGTTTCAAATTATGTTTTGTTATCAAGGTATGTAAAATGGTAACTTAGCACAGGTTTTTGATGACGTGTATGCCAGTCACCAATTTAATAGAAAGTCAACGGAATACAAATTTGTGATGTCAGAAGGTAAAAAAGAATAGTTAATTACTTGCTATAAGATGCTGGGTAATAACCCGTTCTATATATGAGTTGTGTTATGAAAATAAGATCTCCAATTGCTCAATATGTGTTGTATAATACCTTGAATTGCTGTTATAGTTGAAACAAATAGACACAGAACACTATCGAAGTTACATTCAAGATGTTGCATTTTCATTTGAAGCAGTTCTCATGCCGCATGAAGCACTTTTGAGTCTAATCTGTCAGATTTTTTAATCCTGCAGATTTTTTCTAGAACTGCAAATTTAAGTTTTGGTGTGTGTTTGCTCTGAGTTTAGGTATTATGGAGGAACATTGTCTGAGAAAGTACTTGGGAAGGCCCTGAAAGCTGTCGGGGTGCCGAGAAATGAGTACATTGTGTCGACAAAGTGCGGTAGGTATACGGAGGGTTTTGATTTCAGTGCAGAAAGGGTGACTAGGAGTATTGACGAGAGTTTAGAACGATTACAGATGGAGTATGTTGATATATTGCAGTGTCATGACATTGAATTTGGCTCCCTAGATCAGGTGCTGAACCAACTACATTTTTATCTATTGTCCTTGTATTATTGTCAGTACTTAAGAATTTTTTTCTCTACTGTTTCCAGATCATAAATGAGACGATCCCAGCCCTACAAAAGTTGAAGGAAACGGGAAAGATCCGGTTCATTGGTATAACAGGACTTCCATTGGAAATCTTCACTTATGTGCTTGATCGAGTACCACCGGGCACAGTTGATGTAATTCTTTCATATTGTCACTATGGTATTAATGATACAACACTCGAGGATCTCATCCCGTACCTAAAAAACAAGGGAGTGGGTGTGATTAGTGCGTCCCCTCTATCAATGGGACTTCTTACAGAAAGTGGCCCTCCAGAGTGGCACCCAGCTTCAGCCGAACTCAAGGTTTGCTTATAGTATATTATCAGTCAACCGTTCTATCATCTTTTAAATGTTCAACATTAGTATTAGAGATAAGTTGGCGAAAATGTTTTATATATGAAAACTGATGTTTTTCTTAATGTTTTGTGTTTGGTTTCAGGCTGCATGCCAAACCGCTGTTGCTTCTTGTAAAAAGAAGGGAAAAAACATATCAAAATTAGCTCTGCAGTACAGCTTGTGTAACAAAGATATTTCTACCATCCTTGTGGGAATGAAATCTGTTGAACAGGTTAGATTTTGCCTTGCGGATTCTTTATTAAACTTTAAATCTGATCTATGTTTCTAAGTACCGCCACCTGATTTAGCTGAGCTTTTTTTCTTTGTAAATTGCCAAAAAGATCCCTTGATATCGCTTTAGCAATTAGCAGACATATTGCATACTATAGATATCCTCGTCTGTCTCCAAATATATGGTCCAATCTTTTGTTTATGATGCATAAAAGTCTAGTGGTCGCGTATAGGGTGTGGCAGTCATCTTGGGTAATGGGTCAGTTTTGGTTACCAGAATTGGTTGACCCGCCAACATTTGTTTGTCCATTTTTCCATCCTTTAAAAAGCTATTTAGAGTGTTACTCTGTACAATGACCACGAAAACAGTATTGTTCAAATAGTAGTCTTAATATTTATCCTTCCTTTTGACCGTTGTAGCTAACTTCTTTCTATTTGACCTGAGCCCAAATTGACGTTCTTAATAAATTGATTGGCATTGCCAAATGTAGCAGTAACTCTTTATTATTGTTGAAATATGGTGAACGTGTAATCTCCGGTTTTTGACTCTGTCCTACTTCTCTTCCTTTATTCAGGTGCAGGTTAATGTTGCGGCTGCTACAGAACTTGCACAGGGGCAGATAGACGAACAGACACTTGCTGAAGTTGAAGAAATACTAAAACCAGTAAAGAATCAGACATGGCCTAGCGGTATTCAAAAAAGTTGAGCATTGTTTGTTACTACCAGCCCCAGTTCCCCTTCCTTATGTCTGAGTTTATTGAGCATAAAAACGGGTACTTATCAGTATTCCCTTGTATCTGTTGTACACTTCTTTATATCTACTGCAATGCGTGAAATCGCCAATTTCAATTTCTACGAGGCTTATTAAACGTCAATTGATGACTACATAACTACAAGATGGAAGGATGCTAATAAACATATTAGAAACTGGTAGATTAAACACACAAACGCAGATGTACCTGCCTGTTTTTATTACATCAACACATGGTTAAAAAAACTATTACATAATTTAAAAAGGTAAAACAAAGCTACTCGAAATTCAAGCTCCTATTACATCCTAAGATAACATAACACACACTCCATGCTGTTGGGAGCACACTCATTTGCAAGTGCATGGGTTACACTTGCATGGGTCACACTTGCATCCTCCGTTCTCTGCTGCCTCACCTGCACCTCCTGTCTCGAGCTCACTGCACCACAAAAATTCATTTAAATTCGATTTCTAACATATATCACACCCAGAACCCATATAAATGAAGGAACACAGATAAGAAATAACGTACGTCTTTTTAGGCGCAACACCAAGAATGAGGGTCTCAGTGTTGGTAGTGGTCTCAAAAGAGCTCGTATCAGGGTACATCTTGCACCTGCATCAAACAACCAATAACAAATTCATTACAAAGAATCAAACCAAAACCAAAAACCAGTGTTTATTCCAATTTTCGGATCATATACAGTTCTGAATTCATCGAAATCATACCCGCTACAGCTGCTACCACACTTGCAACCAGATCCACAACCACACTTTCCAGCACAGCAAGATGATGACATTTTTATAGTTTCAGCAAGATTTTGTTATGGAAAAAGTATAAAAGCAGGATGTTATATGTTTTGTTGAGGGTTGAACTAGTAATATGGAGCCTATTTATAAGCACCACTTTATCATCTCCACCGTCCACGTATTATAATATCTTCATGCACAGTACACAAGGATGCAGTTATTTTAGTTAGAAAAGTAACTCAACAATATCAAAATAAAGTGATGACACAGCATATTCTGGGGCCCACTGTAACACGTGTCACTAGGATTGTTCCAGCAGGACCTGGTTGTTTTCTGGTTGTTTTCTTACGTATCACTTTGTTTAAGTTAACAAATTTGTTATGAATTCAACTTCTTTTGAGTAGAATTGCTCAACTTTAAAAAGAAAATGATAATATTAGTATCCATATGATTATAACATGTGTAAAATTGATTGAAAGTAAGTGGAATTCGCATCTCGAATATTCTTATGTGGCTAGAAGTATAATTAAGAAGTTGTAGAGGATATAACGACCTTGAATCTTCTTATGTGGCTACAAGTATAATTAAGAAGAAGTTGTAGGAGGATATAACGACATATGCTCACTTTATAAAGGTCTATTCACTAAAATATTTAACACAATTAGCGGGGATCATTGCAGCCTTTTGGCGATGACTTGTTCTCGCTAAAGGTCAAGTCCTCGCCAAATGGTCCCCGCTAATATCTAGTCGGGAATACTTTTGGCAAGGACATGTCCTCGTCAAAAGATTGGCGGGAAATTAAGGCGAGAGTAATTAGGGAAAAAAGGAAAAATGTGAAAGCTGGTCAAACTTTTGGCGAGGACCGATCTTGCTCTTCCAGGTCCGCAATTTTTTTGTTGTCGCCAAAAGCCCGTTCTCCTGTTTGTTGTAGTGCTACCAAATGTGAATTTAGAATATGTTAACCGTGTAGTGTTGTTCTAGATCAAAGAAGTAATTCAGATTCAATTTATAATGGGCGAGTCATTCCAACATAGTTGAAGCCCGTGAAACCCTCAACAAATTGCATAGGCCTTCATAATATATCAGCTAGCTTAGTATAAAATTTATGCGCATAACCAATTCTTACTATGGATTATAATCATATCCTTATTACACGTACATAACATATATAAATACATAAAACACAAAAGGGAAGTCATGTATGATCATTCTGAACGAGCCTAAACTGCATAGGCCTTGATATCGGGATCTTGTTCTAATTGATGCATACATTTCTCATCTAAATGAACCCATGCGTCGACCCCATCACCTTCTTGATCATCCATCATCACCACATAGTTTTGGGCCGCAAATTTTCCTGCGCTTTTCCAAACTGGCTTACCCCAACCAAAATCAGCTTCGTTGAACGAAAATCTACACCAAGAAGTGACCGTGTAGAAATTTACATCACTTTTCGTCATATTTTGAGTATGCTCCAAAAAGGGCCTAATTAAAACATCATATTCTTTGCCATCGGACGTTAATGCTTTAGCATAATCACTATCATATTTTTTGACTGAGTCACGCAAGACGGTAAAGAAACCTTGAAGATCGATATTGTCTCCTTCATTAGCCTCAATTTGTGCAACTGCTACACTAACAAAATTCCCACATAAGTTATCGGGTAACTTAGGGACTGCTTTATTCCTCAAGTTAACTCCTTGAGAAAGAAACGACACCTTTGACTGTCCATTGTTGTTTGCTTTATCCATGCCTACAAAGGCCTTCCATAATAGTGCCAAAACAAGTTGTACCTTAGAAGGACGATGCCCTTGGTTATCTTCGAATATGATTTTTTCCCTCATTTTTGATATCGCATTCCCTTTAAATATAAATATTTGTGCCACATTAGTCACCATAGTTGTCCTTGGAAATCTTGGGCTAAGATCGGTTAGATCTCTTTTTGGGAAATCACGAGGCACACTAAAAATAGGAGTATACTTTTCTAGCTCTAATGCATTGCTAACATCTTGGCTTCTAGTAGCCCAATTATTAATGAAAGTGCACATAGTAGACATGTCACAAAGTTTATGTGAAAAACACATACCAATTGCAAAACCACCACACTCAAAAGTTGTGACCTTAATATATAACATTGGATCATCAACTTCACCAGCCTCACCAACTTCACACGGGAGCAAATCGCGTAGCATATTGTATTTCAACTCCCATACTAGGCCTAGAAATTCAGAGAGTTGAAAATTTGCAGTAGCCTGTACATATAGAGCACCTTGATCACTACAATCAATGAATGAACCATCACGCACGTATCTCCCAGCCAATGGGTAAAAATCGGTTAAGGTATTTGATAATGAAGTTTCCAAATGATTATAGAGGTTGGCATGGACATCATTTTGTGCTGTTGAGTAGTAGAGAATGAGAGGCACATTCAAGTTAGGAATTTGCTCATCAAAGAAAGAGACATTATAGTTACGAAGGTTAGATGGCGTAGGTTTGATGGGTTTCACAAGCTTGGAGGTAATGGTCTTTATCTCCATGTTTTTTAGTCAATGATTAAGGACCCGGATTGAACCAATATACCAAACTGAATTTCAAACAACTTACACTTCCAACGAATCAAACAATCTGAGCACAAGTAGTTCTCAAACGAATCAATCTGAATTAACCAATAACTAAATAACCAAACTTACAGTACACATAAAGAGATTCAAACAAACCGAGCAATCAGATCAGAAATAGATCAGCAACAGATCAGCAAGCGGATCTGCGACAAATTCAAATCAGCAACAGCCACAGAAACAGACTGGCAACAGTTCTTCAGCAACAACAACAGATCAGCAACAGATTCAAATTAGCAACAGAAACAGATTAGCAACAGCAACACATCACCGTGGAGTTTGATCCGTGATCAATATTGCCTGCTGCTATGATACCAAGTAAACACAAAAAGAGGACTAGTTCTTGCTGTACTTGTTTGATAAATAAACCAAGGACTTAGTCTTGTTTTCTTGATTGATAAATAAACAAAAAATAAAATACAAATAGAGGACCAATTCTTGTATGACTTGACTGATAAATAAACAAAGACTTTATATAGGAAAATTTAAAACCAATAGCTAAACAAAATAAATAATGGGACTAAACTAATGCGACCTTTGTGCTAACACATATAACTAATGTGTGCGAACACAGCAATAGTTAATAATTATATGCGCGGATGTGCACTGACTAGTGATGTTATAAAACAAGATGTTATTTTCGAACTATAAAAGAAGTGAAACAAATATGATTATTTTTTGTTCTTGAATGATTCTTCATTGACTAGTATGGTGCAAACGATTATTGTGGTGTGATGTATCCGAAACCTGTCTCTTTGCTATCGTATGATGTTTCTCAGGTTTATAAGCAGTAATCCAAAAGTTATAGTAAATGAAAATTTTATCGAATATTAGTTCGAGTGTTTTACATGTTTCTCACATTAACTTATTGATAGTTATGCATATATATATCTTGTAGCTTCAAGTTGCTCCTTAGTTGACTCAAAAAGTATAAATGCAGAAGGCCTTTCGCTTTCAACATTAGATAAGGATAAGCTATGCATGCCGCTCCGCGAGCAAGGAGCGAGAAAACAAAGTGGGCTGTGGTGATGTCAGAATTTGCACCTATTTGTATCTATTTAGTGATAAAGAGGTTATAAAAGAGTTTACCAGTTGTATTTTCTATTTATTGCGTTATGCTAAAGCTCTAGTTTTTTTAGTTGACAAACTGTTGTATAAGGTCAAGATGCTAACTCAAAAATGGAGGTCGAAAACATGCACTACAACAATGTGGGCTTTCGCAGGGGAAATATCACGGCTTTCGCCGGGGATATGTCCCCTGCGAAGCCTATTTCCAGGGACATGTCCCCGGCGAAAGTCCCTCGGCAATACCCTCTCCGGAATACTTTCACCGGGGACTAAATCCAACTTTTACCGGGGACACGTGGGGCCCACACCCATTTTACGCTGGTCAAACACGTCCGACGTGGCACCCACTTTTGCCGTGGACGTGTCCCCGGGGAAAATGTAAAATTATAGATGATCTATTCCACTTTCGCCGAAGACATGTCCCCGGGGAAAGCGTTTGACCCATTTTGCAGAAAATTGCAGCAAAATGGGTAATTTCCAGATTTTTTCCGGAAAAAATCTACATATGTATCAACCTGTTTTCAGAACCTATTTTATGCTACAACAACACAAATTCGCTAAACATAATATCATATATAACCATTAACCGGTAACATAGTCATGTGTTTTCAAAATCGCCAATGGTCCAAAACTATACATAAGCTACCTATCCGCAAATGGTCCAAAACTATACGTATAATCCATTTAACGGGAATCCTAACCATGTTATTCTCTACAAACATATCCTAACACATAAGGCTCGAACTCTTGTTCGCCAGGCGGTTTTGTCAGTTGACTTCCGATATCTTCTGCTTCTTCGGGTTTGTCCAAAGCTTAACCTGCGTATTTTAAATAGTTTAGGGTTTTAGGTAATGAGAATTATCCAAGCATCGGGTATCAAAAAGACCCTTTAAACCATTAGGGTTGAATTGGTCATTTTAACAATTAGGGTAGGAGGGTACGATGGTGGATTTTGGGACCTAAACCAAGATCTTGGCAGGGTGTTGGGGTCCACCCCCTTTCATGTGTAATAGCACTTTAACTAGGTTAATGAGATCATGTTGGTTCATCTGCTTGTGATACAAAAGATTTGATCATGTTTGCTTACGACTTTTTGAACAGTGTGTCTAGGGTTGAGGGTTGGTGAAAACATGAGAATGGTGTTAGTGTGTCTAGTTAAAGTGTTATTACATCATTTTCCGACATCATTTCATTCTCCTTTTTACAATGATCGTCCCAAAAATCACCAACAATGCTCTCCTATATTATCAAACAACAAAAATGAAGTTAGCGACGGTGTCACGTGGCTTCTCCGATGGTTTACGGCGAGGAGGTACACGGTTTCTTGGTCCAGTAGATACAGGAAAAGTGTACAGCCCATTTCTTGTTACGGTTTGTTATGGTTACCTGATGATGACGGTTGAATCTTGATGGGTAGAAAGGTGGTGCAAAAGGGTTTAGCTTGCTTTGAGAGTTCATAACTGTATGTATGTTTTTAGTGTGTGTTTTTTGGTGTGAAACTCTGTGTATGTGTGTGTGTGAGAGAGAGAGATAGCAGAGATGATAAGAAGAGAGATGAAAGGGTTTGTAATGATAGTGCTGGAATGGTGCCGAGTGAATGAGGCACCCTTACAAACCCTTTCATCTCCCGCCACCATACCATCACTATCATTACCAACCCATTCATCTCTCTTCTTATCATCTCGGCTCTCTCTCTCTCACACACACACAGAGTTTCACACCTAAAAACACACACACAATTATGAACTCTCAAAGCAAGCTAAACCCTTTTGCACCACATTTCTACCCGTCAAGATTCAACCATCATCATCAGGTAACCATAACAAACCGTAACAAGAAATGGGTTGTCCACTTTCCTGTATCTACTGGACCAAGAAACCGTGTACCTACTCGTCGTAAACCATCGGTAAAGCCACGTGTCATAGCCGCTAACTTCATTTTTGTTGTTTGATAATATAGGAGAGAATTGTTGGTGAGTTTTTGGGAAGATCATTGTAAAAATGAGAATGAAATGATGTCGGGAAATGGTGTAATAGCACTTTAACTAGACACACTAACACCATTCTCATGTTTTCACCAACTCTCAACCCTAGACACACTGTTCAAAAATTCGTAAGCAAACATGATCAAATCTTTTGTATCACAAGCAGATGAAACAACATGATCTCATTAACCTAGTTAAAGTGCTATTGCACATGAAAGGGGGTGGACCCCAACACCTTGCCAAGATCTTGGTTTAGGTCCCAAAATCCACCATCCTACTCTTCTACCCTAATTGTTAAAATGACCAATTCAACCCTAATGGTTTAAAGGGTCTTTTTTATACCCGATGCTTGGATAGTTCTCATTACCTAAAACCCTAAACTATTTAAAATACGCAACGACATATCTTACCTTTTGGTCTCGGCTGTGGTCGTGGCTTAGCCTCGGCTGTGGTCGCGGCTTGGCCTCGGCTTGGCACTCGTGACACCCTATATTCCTACAAGTATAAAAGCAAAGCACATAATAAGCGGTTACAGATACATTAAATTTGTGGAAAACTAGAAGGGGGGTTGAATAGTTTTGCCAATTAAAACTTCCTTTTAAACTATTTAGATCGACTTATGCGAATCTATTTGGTTGTGTGTGTTGGATGTTGATAAACAAACATATAAAGATATGTAATGAAAAGATAAGAGTAAGAAGCACAAAACCACAACGCGAGTATTTATAGTGGTTCGACTACAAGGACACCTTCCTTGCCCTACTCCACTCCCCGAGTCACCTACTCGAGAGTTTGTAAACACTACACCAATCTCCTTATGGCGGAGAAGCCTTCACAACGTCGCCTACCCTTTTTCCGGTGCTAGGCTAACCACCGGGTTCTTTCACTCCAAGGTGAACCACACCTACACAACGTCGCCTACCCTTTATAAGGTACTAGGCTAAGTACCTAGTTCTTTCACTCCAAGGTGAACTACACCTTCACAACGTCGCCTACCCTTTATTAGGTACTAGGCTAAGCACCTAGTTCCATTGCAATAGAGGAACTACTACCACACTACACCAACGACTAATCCCAAAGGAGATCTACTCCTTTACAACATCATCAAGGACATCAATATCCTTGGATCTAATGCTAGTCTATCTAGTACATCGAAACACACCATATCGAATGTACATCTAAGGCACCTTTCACTAATGCCTTTGACTAGATCTACAAGACACCTTTCACTAATGTCTTGTGTCTTCACTTCTAAGCACCTTTCACTAATGCTTCAAGTCTTGACTTCTAAGCACCTACCACAAGTGCTTATGCTATAGATGATAGATACCCTTCACTAATATCTTCGTCTTGACACTTGAGACATCTTTCACTAATGTCTTCAACACTACACTTCTTTGAAGAAAGAAAGGAATCATCAACAAGAAGACTTCAGTAGCCTTGATGATGAGGAAGCATGGCAACTCATGGACTTGAGCTTGCTCGACTTCAAAGGTGGTGATCTTGCCTTTAAGAGGAACCTAAAAGATCACACAAAAACAAAACTACAAACATAGATCTCTTGGATCTGAGGTTAGTGAGTTTTCAACTCAGGGAGAAAGTGTGTTAGAAAGGGGTGAGAAATAATGAAGAAATGGCTCACTATTTATAGAGGAAAAATCCTACTGTTCCTCGGATCCCACGGATCCCTTCCACAAGGGATCCGTCTAGCGTTAAGCTAGGGATCCGTGGGACGCTCCCTTTTACCCATGGGTATTTTGATTATGGGCCATGGGTCATGGGTTGAACCATGGATCTTTGGCTAGATACAATGTATCTTTGAGTGCAATGCACTTGGTCACTTGGGTATGGGTTGATCCATGGGTTATGGATATTATCCATGTATGATATAAGCATGATGTCATGCAATGGGTTATGGGTCAAGATCCATGGGTTATGGGCTTTGGGTTGTACCCAACTACATTCAATGTATTTGCCCAATGGGTTGTGATACTTAAGTTTCTACCCATTTATATTACCCAATATACTACATACTAGTTATGTGTATATTTTATCCAAATATGTAAACACTAGTTGTTGTACATATGTATTACTTAAATCATAAAATCATTTATACTTGTTTTAGTGTTTTATGTGAATATGTTAGAAACTATTAGTTCAAACCATTTACGTATTTTATTTGTTTCGTTAATATGATTTTACGTTTGTTATCGACAAAACATTAGAAGATCGTAAAATATAAATAAACGTTTTTACGGCTTATTTGTATTAACAAAATTGATTTCTATCTTCATAACGCATATATTCCTACAACAAATCAATTTCTACTTTCTAGTGTCTTAAGTATACTAAGAAAACAATATCCTTATCTAGTTGTTTCAAATGATTATCTCATTAGTTAGAGTTTCGTATTTGTATTTTTTATTTAATGTCTTGTAATCTTAATAGTTAGTTGAATCTGATTAATATACTTTTCAGTATTCCATTGATTTCTACAACATATACACTCCGCTATACTACTCAAACAGGTAGTCAAAACCAATATCAGCATATACAAACAACAAACTTCTCAATATTCTTATGAGCAATCAATACATTCATAGCATCTTTATAAAAAATAACACCATCTAAACATAAAGGATATGGCAAAGTATATGGCAAATCAGTGGTGGTGGAGGTCCACCCATATCCATATTTTGATTGCGTTGAATAAAGCCGATAAAAATTAAGAAAATTACTAAAGTCCTTAACTTTGAAATTAATCCGAAAAATAATTAGTCAATTAACTCAATCACTGAAAACATGCAGTGATAGCTTTTCAAGTTGAATAAAGTACTAGATCATCTATTAAGAAGAATAAAATTATTAGATGAATGCAATATTAAGGCTAATTCTAAGAATACAAGATCAATAAGCACATACGTAATGAATTATGAGGCGCTTATAAAATTATGAATCCGTGAATCCCTGATTTTAGCAACATCTTTCGGTTCAGTGTCTGCACCCTGTAGAAACTGACTACATACAAACCAACCCAACCTCAATCAATCCAACATATTCAATCATTTGAAACAAATATCTAAGTAATTGTATTCGGTACACTGTCAATCAATAAAATATTACTTTTATTTCAATATCTAAATAAGTTCTTATTAATTAAATTAAAATATAAACACTTAACTTGAAACAAACTAGCATAGGATTAGTATTAAGATGAACATTTAATTAAAACCAAACTAGCATACTATGAAAAAAATGTATATACAAGTAATTTTAATGGATGAATCCGTGAATAAATTATGGACATATATAAGGTTACCGCGGTGATGGAGGTGGTGCTATGAAGATGAAGATGAAGGAGGTGGAGCAGCAGCAGCGTGGGTTTTTTTTTTTTTTTTTTTTTTTTTTTTTTTTTTTTTTTTTTTTTTTTTTTTTTATCTCATTTGTGAAACAGATATGGGTTAATAATTGAGGTGATTTTTACGATTAGTTTTCGCCGGGGACAAGTCCTCGACGAAAACTTTGTTTATCTTCTAGCAAGTCTTTTGTCGGGGACATGTCCCCGGGGAAGGTTATGGCGGGATAAAGTAAAAATATGGGAGGGAAAAATAAAAAAATCGTGAAAAGTTTTCCCGGGGACATGTCCCCGGCAAATGGTGTTTTAATCAATTTTCATATTAAAAAAATCTTATATAGGTGTTATGGTATACGTATCATGTTAAACGGCCAAGTATAGGTGCTATGGTATACGTATCATGTTAAATGACCAAGGCGTGAAAAGTATCATGTTAAACGGTCGTGTATAGGTGCTATGGTATACGCATCATGTTAAACGGCGGAGTATAGGTGCTATGGTATACGTATCATGTTAAACGACCAAATATATAAATTATTATTATTATTTATATACATCAATACATCAATGCATAGGTCCAAATTCTTGCAGTTATCTACTGGTCTCAACTTTCCACAAAAAAAATGGCGCCAAAAATTCCTACAAAAAAAATGGCGCCAAAACTTCCCACCAACATGACAAACATATTATATAGTTCTTGTATCTTTGCACGAATTTCACAACCTCTTATCCTCAAAACCACTCAATCTCACAACCTCTTATCTTCACACAAATTTCAAAACCTGAGATGGAGTCATTTAATCCTTTTATGTGTTCTTGTGGAACAGAAAATATAAGATTAAGAACATCACACAGAGAATATTCATTGGGACGACAATATTATGCATGTCATCTTTCAAAGGTGAACAATCATACATTTCTTATTTATGTAAATATACAAATAATTGGGTTGTAATCTCTTATAATTTTCTTATTATGTAACAGCCCAAAAAAGAAGATAATGGGTGCGGATATTTTATGTGGAAGGATGAATTTAACGAGTACTTAAGAACAATCTCTTCTCAAGGTTCTGGATCTGCACTAACAGAGTGCTCGAGCTGCCATGAAAAGGATCTTAGGATAAACTTGCTGGAATCACAAAAACATGTGCTAGAGACAAGAGTAAGGTTGCTGGAGGCCAGACTTGAAATGGCAAGGATTCCTAACGACCACGCATGTCAGTCGGATGCATTACTTCGTGAGCTGTTAGGTGGCATGGAAAATCTTTGTATGTAGTAGTAGCAGTTGTTGTTGTTGTTGTTGTTGATGATGATGTTGTTGTTGATGTTGTTGATCAAAGTAGTAGTTGTTCTTGTAGTTGTTGATGTTGTTGTTGTTCTTGTAATATGTATCTGTCAAGTATTTTTATAAATCAAAGCACATGCTGGATTTGTAAAGCTGACCATGTTCTTAGTTAACAAGATTATGGTTTCCAAACACCCCTTTTCCAATACTAAATTACACATGAATAAAGAAACAACTTGACAACAAAACAAAACAGATCAAACGAAACAACTCGGTAAGCAAACAAAACAACTCAAACGATATGATACACACTACATAGACCATAACAAACATCGCCCATTCAATTTTTTTCCCTGCTACTTCCCGCTCTGCTAGAACCTGCACCATCTTTTCCCTTCCTTTGCTTGACGAACTGTTCAAACAATGCTTCAAAATTTGTTACCCTATTTCCCGCATCATCAAATGTGTAATCGAACGGGCTTTTTCAGCTTCATCTTTTTCCTTCCTTTGCTTGACGAACTGCTCAAACATTGCTTCAGCTTCCAGCGTGTTTTCTCCTCCAACACCATTCCAGAATGCGGTCTCTCATCAACGGGTCTATGTTCTTATAAGAACCATATTCATCATTAATTTCTGACCCGCACGTATCAAGAACTCGAGTAAAGAGATATATCGACGATAAAACCAGTGACCTTAGACCTTTTCCTGGAGCTCCTTTTAGATATCTCAGAACATTGAGGGCACATTCTAGATGAGATTTCAGAGGAGAATGCATATATTGTGCCAGACAATGAACTGAGTATGAGATGTCAGGTCTTGTATGGGTGAGATAAATAAGTTTTCCAAGTAACTTCTGATAACCAGTGATGTTGACAAGTAAGGGATCATCAGCAGTGGGTATGTATGAAAGAACAAAGTTGGGTTCCATAGGAATGGACACAGGTTTGCACCCAAGGAGACCAAATTCTTTGAGGAGTTCAAGACAGTATTTTCTTTGGGTGAGACATATGTCGTTCCCAGTTTTTAGAACCTCAATGCCAAGAAAATATTTTAAGTTTCCCAAGTCTTTGATATGAAAATTTGATTTTAGAAACTTTTTGAATAGGTTTATCTCATCAATGCAGTTTCCAGTAAGAACAATATCATCCACATAAACAAGGAGAGCACTAAACTTGTTATTCTCTGTTTTGGTGAGCAAAGAGTGATCATTGACAGATTGAACAAAGTTATTTTCTTTTAAAACACTGACAAGTTTTTCATTCCATTTCCTGGGAGCTTGTTTAAGGCCATATAGAGACTTGACAAGTTTACAAACTTTATTCTTATTGTTCTCATTACAGAACCCCTTAGGGATGGTCATATAGACATCCTCATCAAGATCTCCATACAAAAAAGCATTGTTAACATCAAGTTGGAAAAGAGGCCATTTGTTTTTCATAGCTAAGGCAATAAGACATCTAACAGTAGACATTTTCACAATAGGAGAAAAAGTTTCATCATAGTATATTCCTTCCCTTTGGTTATAACCTTTAGCAACTAATCTAGCCTTGTATCTATCAACTTCACCATTGGCTTTATATTTGATTTTAAAGATCCATTTGTAACCAATGTGAGTTCTATTAGGAGGTAGATCGGTTATATCCCAAGCATGATTTTCATTTAAGGCCTCAATTTCAGAGTTCATAGCATCAACCCAATTACTGTCAAGGATAGCTTCTTCATAACAGGTAGGTTCAATACTTTTATTAAGACTAGAAGCAAAGACGTAATTATCTTTGTTAAGGTTAGAGTAATTAACAACCTTTTCAACACCATATTTAACTTTCCTTTCAACAATAAAGTCATTAAGATTACTGGGCAATTTAGAAACTCTGGTTGACCTTCTAGCAGTAGTGGCTGGCAAGCCTTCTTCTTGTTCAGAATTCTGATGTGAATTAGAAGATGTACCAGCAGAATCAGAAGATGCATCAGCAGGATGTGATTCATGTGATACAGTGCCCTCAGGGTGTGTATTATCATCTATGGAAGTTGCAACAGGTTCATCATCCCTAGTAGGATGACCCAACACTGTGCCATCTTCATAGGATGTCACTCTCCCTTCATCATTGGGGCTTATTTGTGAGTCAAAGAAATTTTTGTGATTTAAATCTTTAGGCACATAAGTTTCAACAAAAGGTTTTGACAAATAATTTTTCATTTTGAAGGGAAAAACAGTTTCATAATATTTGACATCTCTGGAATAAAAGATATTTTTTGTTTCTAAACTTAAAAGTTTATAACCTTTTTTTTCATTTGAATAACCAATAAATACACTGTTCTCGGACCTACTACCAAATTTATCAGAGATGTTGAGAATGGTGGCATAGCATAAGCAGCCAAAGACTCTAAGGAGAGAGAGTGAAGGGTCATGCCCATACACAAAGGAGAAGGGAGACTTTCCAGACAACACTGAAGAGGGTAACCTGTTTATGACATATGCAGCAGTTAGAACACATTCAGGCCAAAGATATAGAGGTAATCCACCCTGAAACATATGGGATCTAGCCACATTAAGGAGATGCCTATGTTTCCGTTCTGCAATACCATTTTGTTGTGGGGTGTAAACACAAGAGGTTTGATGTAAAATTCCTTTTTCATGAAAGAAGTGTTGAAGTTTGTTATTGACAAATTCTGTCCCATTATCATTTCTGAATATCTTAACATTGTGTTCAAATTGATTTGATAGCATATGAGTAAAGTTAACAATGGAAACATAAACATCATCCTTTCCCTTAAGCATATAAACCCAGACGGCCCTAGAATAGTCATCAACAATAGTTAAAAAATATTTGTAACCATCTCTGCTAGTGACTTTATATGGTCCCCATACATCTAGATGAACAAGTTCACCAATTTTAGTTGATTTATGTTCACTTAGAGGGAATGGTTCCCTGGTTTGTTTAGCTTTATTGCAGGTATCACAAAGATGGTCAGATTCAGATGTACTATCAAGTTTAAGAATGGATTTAAGTATATGTAGGACTTGGTCAGAGGGATGACCAAGTCTTTGATGCCAGAGATTTCTAGAAACATGACAAATAGAAATGCAATTATTAGAAGTAATCTTACATGTAGAATCAATATCAAACATATATAACCCATTGCATTGTTTACCAATCCCCACAATCCTTTTTTGATGTAAATCCTGTATATAGCAATTAGATTCATTAAACCCAACAAATATCTTGTTGTCTCTAGCAATCTTATGAATAGACAGCAGACTGACATTGTACTAAGGAACAACCAGAACATCAAAAAGAGTTAGGCCATTATTGACCATTAAATCACCAATTTTAGTAATTAAAGCCTGAGTACCATTGGGATGTCCAACAGTTAGACCAAGATTTGAAATGTCAACAACATTAATTAAAAATTTTGTAGATACAGTCATGTGCTGATTTGCACCAGAGTCAACAATCTAACCAAGACTGATGTTTCCAGATAAGGTTTTTGTGTTGTTGTTAAAAAATTTGTTGAAGTTTATATTAAACTTAACACTGCCATTAAAGAAAGTTCCTGAAAATTTTTTACCTGCCATGCTGGCATTAGCAGAGGACACATTGTTGTCATTAAGAAGACTCATAAGTCTGGAGAGCTGTTCATTTGACAAAGAGACAGGGGAGTTGCTAGCTCTATTATCAATGATATGATTAGCATCAGTGGAAACATTGTTATTGCTGACAGGTTTAGCATTAAAGTTCCTTTTAACATATCCAGCAGGATAACCAACAAGATCATAACATCTATCAACAGTGTGACCAGGTTTTTTGCAGTTAGTACATTTGAGATTCATGTTTGGTCCTGTGTTGTTTGAGTTGTTACTATCATTAAAACCATTACCTTTATTAAAAGTGTTGTTGTTAAAACCTTTTTTGTTATCAAAAAATTTTCCACCATCAGAAGTTTTTGCAGCAAAAGCTGTAGCATTGGGTTTAGCAGAGCTATTCCCAGACGAAACATTTCTGTGAGATTTTTCTCCAGAGACAACAGAGAAGGCAGTTTTGACATTAGGCAAAGGATCTCTGGTTAAAATATTGCTTCTGATGGGAACATAGGAGTCATCAAGACCCATAAGAAATTGCATTAATTTGATTAGCTGATTGTGTTTTTCAAAATGTTTTGCAGCCTCACAAGTGCAGGGAGGCAAGCTAATCATACAATCAAATTGTTTCCATAAAGAGTTAAGATTGTTGTAATAATCAGTAAGAGAGGACCCACTTTGACTAAGAGAGTTTATATTTTTATGTAAATTAAAAATGGCTGAACCATCAACCTTATCATAAGTATCTTTAAGATCATTCCACATTTCATAAGCAGTTTTAGCATAGATAGCACCAGCAAATAGTTCAGGACTGAGAGAGTTAAGAATCCAAGTAACCACAACAGAGTTACAGGTATCCCATTGATTAGCAAGACTAGGATTTGAGTCATCTCTTATGCAAGTACCATCAATAAACCCTAACTTATTATGATTCCTTAAGGCAAAGGTCATGGCCATATTCCATATTTTATAATTTTCAGTTCCAGTGAGTTTAATGGAAATAATAGGAGTATCATTGGTGTTATTAGGGTGTAAATACAAAGCATCACCAAAGGATAAGCTTTTCTCAGTGGAAGAACCACCACCAGTATTATCATCACCAACAGCCATAATGCAAACAATAAGACAGAAATATAACACAGACAGAGATAACAACTAAGGCAGATAGACAAAAAAAGAAATAAATAAGACTTTGTAATTAAGAAACAACAAGCACCAAGCCTGTGGACTGGGGTAAACCAGAGCAGGTATTCATACCACTCAGAGGTGGCAGATCAAGATGTTAGTCTACCCGTTTGCACCCACAAAGACTTAAGTACTGTTTGTTTGAAGAAAAAGAGTAGACTTAGACTTACAGAGCAATATGCAGCGGAAAGAACAAATCACAATTACCCTAGATTCACTTAGTCTAGGGCTAATTGTGAATAGAAAATAACCAGTGATTACGCCAGTAGCAATAACCCCAAACCACCAGTTTTGTTGCTGAAGAGATGTCCCCAAGTTTCAACAAAGAAACCCTTGGATGGTGAATCAACAATGATTATGAGCCTGAAGCTCTGATACCATGTACGAAAGTATCAGCAACAATAGATTCACAACAATACTTTATTCAAACCTAAGCCTCAATAGTCGGCTTAGATTAAACCAGCAATAGTATCCAAAGTGTTACAAGATTAGGTTAATGTCAATGAGACAATAACCAGACAAATACAAAGAAGAAACAGGATCAGTATAATGATCAGAAAGAAGAGAAATGTGAGACAATGACTGCACACACAGTTGTAACTAACTCTAGATTAAGGGACTTATTAAATAGGAGATAAAAAATACACGAAGACCCCTCTAACGGCTATAAAAGACGCATCAGCAAAAATGAGAAGAACGCTTCAGCAGAAACGAACTTCTAGGAACTTTAAACCATTTATGCTTTGACCATTATTTACTCCTGTAATATGCCTGCAATGAACATAACTTGAAATCCATTAGTAATTGATAGAATGACATGTTTGCCACAGATTATTACCCCAAAATTTAACATTTTCGAACTATAAAAGGTGAAACAAATATGATTCTTTTTGTTCTTGAATGATTTTACATTGACTTGTATGGTGCAAATGATTATTGTGATGTGATGTTTCCCGGGTTTATAAGCAGTAATCCAAAAGTTATAGTACATGAAAATTTTATCGAATATTAGTTCGAGTGTGTTACATGTTTCTCACATTAATTTATTGATAGTTATGCATATATCTTGTAGCTTCAAGTTGCTCCTTAGTTGACTCAAAAAGTATAAATGCAGAAGGTCTTTCGCTTTCAACATTAGATAAGGATAAGCTACTCATGTAAAGTGTTAGAAAACAGTTTACCAATTGTATTTTCTATTTATTGCGATATGCTAAAGCTCTAGTTATTTTTAGTTGACAAACTGTTGTATAAGGTCAACATACTAATGCAAAAATGGAGGTCGAAAACATGCATGGTCGAACCCCGTGAAAACCTCAACCTGGATCACTTAAAATTTCCAAGTCTATTTAGGATTTTCATGTGGTTTTGCCAATAAATCAGCTTGTATCAAATTCTGCACAAAAGCATTTCTATCATATCTATTTGGCTTATAAATGTTATTGCATGTGTGTATTGCTACAAGGGACAAACAAACAATATGATGATAATAACAAGAAAATATAAAGTGTAGTAAGCGATACCATAAATCTTCTGTCCGTGGAGACTCAAAAACACAAACAAGGAAAATGTTGAGGCATGTGAAGCTCACAGTTTTCTTAAGACAAATTTGTTTTCTTCACAGTGCTTGAAAATCATGAACATCTATCTTTCATGATACAACAACAACTGGTCGTTAACACAAATGGGTTATCAATACTAACCAATACGTGTCTTCCTTCTATTACGTAATGGATACACAGAGAATCGAGATGAATGGTAAACAAAGGAGAGGATATTATTGTGTTTCTTGGTGTGTTGAAATGAGAGAAGAGATCTCAATTTATAAGGAATAAGGACGGAGGAAAATGGTCACATTAATTAACAAAATTAATCTTAATAATGTCTCATAAATTCAAAATTAACCATACATTAATTTTATTCTTAGCTCACATTAGTATTTTAAATGACACAATCAATTGTCATTCAAGACTTTGACCAAAATTTCCAACAATAAACATATCCTTATTACACTTACACATAATATAACCCAAAACAACAAAAGGAAAACCATGTATGATCATTGTGAAGGAGTGTAAATTGAATAGGCTAGGGGTCTTGTTCTAATAGAAACATCTTGTTCTAAAATTCACCTCGGGAGTCTTGGACTCAAATCCCACATCGAAGAAAAGGTATCCACTAGTGCTCCCGACCTAGAATGGTGTAAACTTGATGATCTCATCAAGATGTAGATCTTAGGATCCCTTTGTGATTCTCTACAACAACAAGTCGTTTCCACATCCCGTTACGCAAAGGACTTATGGGACCATATCGAAAACCTTTTTCACAATAACAAGGATGCTAGGGAAATTAACCTAGACAATGAACTACATTCTATGAAGATCGGGTCGTTATCTATTAACTAATATTGCACCAAAATCAAAGCAATGGCGGATAGGCTTAAAAACCTAGGCTTGGTGGTAAGTGAAAAGAATATGGTTATCTATGCGGTTAACGATCGTGATGCTTGTTTTGCAACTATTGTTAACATTATTCGTCACCGTGAGCTTCTTCCATCTTTTGAAATGGCACGTAACATGCTACTCCTAGAGGAATCCACGTTGAATGAACAAACCGGATCATCAAGAACTCTTGATAGCATCTCTTCCGCACCCACTGTCTTTGTGGCCAATCATTCGTCTGAACCAAAAGGTAACTCTAAGAGCATCCACTATAGTGTTTCAAGAATAGGTCTAAAATCTTTTAAAGAAGTTCAAGAATTTGTGTACCATAATGAGAAACCATTTCATGTCTATGTGACATGAATAGGTCTCGAATTTTGAAGAGGTCTAAAATTTATGTATTTTGAGAGTGTTGATAGTGTTGATAGTGTTTTATGATATTAAAGGTTTATGAATAGGTTTATGATTTTAAAAAGTTTATAAATTAATGAAGTTTTATATGTATAAAACTTTTTATAGATTAATCATAGTAGATGCCCTAATAAATCACATAATCTCCCTCAATTATGCAATAACTTTAATAAAGGATACATGACAACTGTATTATCGACTACAACTATACAAAATATCCTCTAATCTATACTACTTATAATGCACGAATGCACATCACTCTTAATTTTAAGACGTACAAGAAATTAAGCATGTTTTACAACACTTTAATGCACCCAATTTTCAGAATTACAACAAAGTAAACATATTGTACAACATAATAAAGCGTGGTGTCATTTTAAGATCCAAATTCTATCAAACAACATTAATGCTATTAAAAACAACCATTCACAAAAAATTACAACCATTTAAGCACAACGTACAATAGCTGCAACCAATTTTCAGATTTACAACAAAATAAGCATTATGTAATTTTTAGACTTATTTTCATACTTACAACATTAATGCTATTAAAGTGGTCAATGTTATTAATGGCTATAATGACTACTACTTACAAGAAAAGAAACATAGTGTACAACACTTTAATACACATAATTTTTAGACGTACAAGACAAGAAACATAGTATACAACAAAACACCACATTAACGCTATTTAATATAGTCAATTATTTAACTGGTTAATAAATACAATTAATACAGTTATTAAAACACCCCTTACATAAGAAATACAAATTATCAAACATATTGTACAACCAAATTAAACACAATTCATGCATTAAATTTAACTACTACAAATAATAAAGCACATTATACAAATATTCAAGCCCCGAACGGGCAACGAGCCAAATAGGCTTGAGCCCGAACGGGCGCGAACCAAACCGGCTCAAGCCCGAGCAGACACGGGCCAATGGGTTCGAGCCCAAACGGGCACGGGCTACACGAAATTCTTGATATAGGTAAATTTATTGTTAAAAAGAACATAATAAACTAAAATACATTATTTATCGAAATTTTTTGTTTCAGGGTACCCGCCGCTGCAACGCGCGGGTACCCTGCTATATAAATTTATGCACACAACCAATTCTAACAATGGATTATAAGCATATCCGTATTACACGTACATAACATATATAAATACACAAAACCACAAAAGGGAAATTATGAATTATCTATACTACATTATAAAGCATTTGAGACTTCCTATAAAAGGAAGTCTTAAAATTTTAAGACCAAAAACATTAATATAAATGGAAAAATAGAAAATTAATGTAAAATCTAAAAATTTAAGTCTCATTAAATCATATGTAATTGCCTCCAATAATGATACATTTTAATGAAATTATTTATAATAAAAGTTCATTAAACTTATAACCACTAATTTAATGCTAAAATTTGAAAAATAAAAGTGTTAACCATTTACACTATTAATAATTTAAATGTTCTACTTTTAAAAACATGTCTCTACTAATTTATAATATTTGAGACATGCTAAATAAAGAAGTTAAAAATGAAAAACATTTGCTCGCCACAAAATTAGTCACCGGGTACCCGCCGCCGCATTGCGCGGGTACCCCTCTAGTCCGTATTAACATGTACATAACATACACGTACATGACATATATAAATACACAAAACCACAAAAGGAAAATCATGTATGATCCTTCTGAACGAGCCTAAACTGCATAGGCCTTGATATCAGGATCTTGTTCAAATTGATGCATACGTTTATCATCTAAATGAACCCATGCTTCTACCCCATCACCTTCTTGATCATCCATCATCACCACATAGTTTTGGGCCGCAAATTTTCCTGTGCTTTTCCAAGCCGGCTTACCCCAACCAAAATCAGCTTTGTTGAACGAAAATTTGCACCAAGAAGTGACCGTGTAGAAATTTACATCACTTTTCATTACACTTTGAGTATGCTCTAAAAAGGGCCTAATTAAAACATCGTATTCTTTGCCACCGGACGTTAATGCTTTAGCATAATCACTATCATATTTTTTGACTGAGTCACGCAAGACGGTAAAGAAACCTTGAAGATCGATATTGTCTACTTCATCAGGCTCAATTCGCGCAACTGCTACAGTAACAAAATTCCCACATAAGTTATCGGGTAACTTAGGGACTGCTTTATTCCTCAAGTTAACTCCTTGAGAAAGAAACGACACCTTTGACTGTCCATCGTTGTTTGCTTTATCCATGCCTACAAAGGCCTTCCATAACAGTGCCAAAACAAGTTGTACCTTAGAAGGACGATGCCCTTGGTTATCCTGGAATATGATGTTTTCCCTCATTTTTGATATCGCATTCCCTTACAAATATTCGCGCCGGATTAGTCACCATGAGGCTTTTCCTTGGAATTCTTGGGCTAAGATCGGTTAGATCTCTTTTTGGGAAGTCACGAGGCACACTAAAAATAGGAGTATACTTTTCTAGCTCTAATGCATTGCCAACATCTTGGCTCCTAGTAGCCCAATTATTAATGAATGTGCACATAGTAGACATGTCACAAAGTTTATGTGAAAAACACATACCAATTGCAAAACCACCACCCTCAAAAGTTGTGACCTTAATATATAACATTGGATCATCAACTTCACCAGCCTCACCAACCTCACACGGGAGCAAATCACTTAGCATATTGTATTTCAACTCCCATGCTAAGCCTAGAAATTCAGCGAGCTGAAAATTTGCTGTAGCCTGTACATATAGAGCACCTTGATCACTACAGTCGATAAATGAACCATCACGCACGTATCTCCCAGCCAATGGGTAAAAATCGGTTAAGGTATTTGATAATGAAGTTTCCAAATGATTAAAGAGGTTGGCATGGACATCATTTTGTGCTGTTGAGTAGTAGAGAATGAGAGGCACATTCAAGTTAGGAATTTGCTCATCAAAGAAAGAGACATTATAGTTACGAAGGTTAGATGGCGTAGGTTTTATGGGTTTCACAAGCTTGGAGGTAATGGTCTTTATCTCCATGTTTTTTAGTCAATGATTAAGGTGGAGTAACCCGAATTGAACCAATATACCAAACTGAATTTCAAACAACTTACACTTCCAACGAATCAAACAATCCGAGCACAAGTAGTTCTCAAACGAATCAATCTGAATTACCCAATAACTAAACAGCCAAACTTACAGATAAAGAGATTCAAACAAACCGAGCAATCAGATCAGAAATAGATCAGCAACAGGACCTGCGACAAATTCAAATCAGCAACAGCCACAGAAACAGACTAGCAACAGTTCTTCAGCAACAAACAACATATCAGAATCAGATAAGTAACAGATTCTTAGGTTGTTAAGCGAGCCACTAGTGAGAGTAGTACCGGTTGGGTGACCTACCGGGAAGTCCTCACTTGTGGTCCACATGATCTGTTGATATTTGCAATGAGGATTTGTGCCCCTTAGACTAAGCCGCTGGGGGTTCAAATCTGAGCAAGGTCGGGGTTTTCATCCGGACGTTACTCCAGCAAGGAAACTTGTGTGGAGGCGGTACGGTTTCCTCGCGGCACTGAAGCCACATATCGTACCTGCGTGGACCCGGTTAAGACAACATAGACTGGTCGATGTGGGGTTAGGGCCCTCTTTCGGGAGGGTGGTGAAACCTAAGTTGGAAAGTCACCTGTCAAAAAAAAAAGATAAGTAACAGATTCAAATTTGCATCAGGAACAGATTAGCAACAGCAACACATCACCATGGAGTTTGATCCGTGATCAATATTGCCTGCTGCTATGATACCATGTAAACACAAAAAGAGGACGTTCTTGCTGTACTTGCTTGACAAATAACCAATGACTTATTCTTGTTTTACTTTATTGATAAATAAACAAAAAAAATAGAGGACCAATTCTTGTATGACTTATATGATAAATAAACAAAGACTTTATAGGAAGACTTAAAACCAATAGCTAAACAACCTATGGACATACTGGAGAGACTCTGTGGAATAAGAGCTCAGGGGTCCGAGTCTTGGCTCGTGCTCACTCCAGTTAGTGCCCTACTAGGCCAGGAGAGTTTCTGGAGCTATTCTTTGTGGGGTGAACAATGGTTGGTGCCAAAAGGCACCCGGGGTCATGGTGTTCCCGCCAATCTACATTTTTTATGGAAAACCAATAGCTAAACAAGATAACAATGTGTGCGAACACAGCAATAAATAACAATTATATGCGCGGATGTGCACGACTAGTGATGTTATAAAACAAGATGTTATTTTCGAACTATAAAAGGTGAAACAATTATAATTCTTTTTGTTCTTGAATGATTTTACATTGACTTGTATGGTGCAAATGATTATTGTGGTGTGATGTTTCCCGGGTTTATAAGCATTAAGCAGTAATCCAAAAGTTATCGTACACGACAATTTTATCGAATATTTAGTTCGAGTGTGTAATATGTTTCTCACATTAACTTATCGATAGTTATGCAGTAATCCAAAAGTTATAGTACATGGAAGCTGTTTGGATAAGGAAATTTGTTTCGGGGCTTGGTGTAACACCCCCAATTCAGATATGCAGCGGAATTCAAACTGGGTATTACTTGATGGCACAACAGTCATAATAATAGAAAACGATCTCTAAAGGAGTCGTTTTAAAAAGGCTTTATCATTCAAATATATCAGAGTTTACAAAATAGGTCCCAGTTGGTTCCATTGATTACAAAAGACATCAATATAAAGTTTTTGATGCTTTGTGAATGATAAATTATTTATGTATAGCCTTCTTGATCTTGCCCTTCCGTGCCAGCTTCCGACTTTATGGACCTGAAATACATGCTTAAAACTGTCAACACAAAGGTTGAGTGAAATTCATAGGTTTGTTTGATGGTTGAACACATTATGTTGGTAGTGTGAGTTAATTTGACTCACACCAAGGTTTTGAAAACAAAACAGTTATTATTGCACTAAGCTCATGATACCGAAAACGTTAACAGCTTGTCAATAGAAATTGATATAATAGTTTGCCAGGTCATTGGTCAAACAGTTGCCCTAATAGGTAATTTGCCAATTAACCTATGGTTCTTCAAATAGAGTGCGTTTGTTTACCGGACTTGGTCAAACAAACGGGATTCGTCAATCCCGATAGATCTATCCACATTATTCGCGTTCACCCGCAAGTGATTAATGGTTCATGATAATAGGGACTTAAGTTGGCAATAGTGGTACTTAGTGCACATAATACATTCAGATAAGCATACAGTTTCAAAGCAATGTGTTCGGTTTAAAAATAAAGCATGTATCTCCCCCAAGGGTTTGTAAAACAATTTAAGTAATAGAAAGTGGGGCTATGAACTCACCGAGAGTTGATGATGTTAAGTACTAACGGATGATGGATAAGTCGGAAGACTTCTACGTGCAACCTAAAAATGAAATGTTGCGACTTAAGTTTGGAATAATGTTTTAGGAAAACATAAACCATCCTATATATATCCCTATGTTGATCATGATGTAGTCAATTTTCATTTGATATTTATAGAAAGATCTTTAATATGTGAAAACGTATTTAGTTTATAGATATCGTAATACCGTTCGGGCCATCATAATTCAGAGGTCATGCAGTAAACGTTCGAGGAGCTAGGACACTTTAATTCGTAAATCCAGCAACTCGTCGATACGTTTTACTCAAATGAAACCCCTCACATGAAGCTCCCTACTATTGTAGCACTTAGTAAATACAACATATGTTTTGAGTGAAGATTGTTATAACATAAAGTTTATCATGTTTTAATAACTATCTAGTTTATCTAGCTTTTACAAGTTCTCGTCGTTTCAAACAAGCCTCGAGGCTTTAGCCATGGCCTTGCCGTGACTTTGGTCTTGACTTCCATGGTCTTGAGACTTAGCTTTGGCCTTAGCCGTAGCCGTGGTCTTGGCTAATGGCCATTAGGCCTCTTGGTTTGCTTTTAGTTGTGACAAAAGTATAGTTGTGAGACTATATTTACGGCAGTTTCTGTTTTTGAAAGATTTTTGGCCTATTTAAGCGTTTTCAAGGTCCGAGCTTCTTTAATATTGATGGAAAACGTCGTTCCGGACAACTTTTGTGTTTTAACTTTTTTATGATTCGGACCATAAGTATGACTTTCAAAATGGCAGAACCAAACAGTCCCCATATGGCAGTTTTGGCGTTTAGGTTTCGCTAACTTCTTTTGCCTATAACTTTTGACTCGTTTGTCCGTTTCGGGTGATTCAAGTTGCTATGTTTACCTTTTTATCTTGTCTATCATATTATGTAAGTTACATAGTCCATATGTTACTGATTTTAATGGTCTCACATGTATAGGATATGACTAGTTTTCTAGTTTGTTACTTTTATGACAATATGTAAATTAAAACAAGTGATTAAGTATATGTACATCATGAATCAACATAGTAACTATATATATAGTATGAAATAGTTAAGATTATGAATAATAAAGATGAGATGATGGTGGTGATAAGTTGCTTACAACTTTTGGCTTTCAAAATAGAAAGGAGTAACTTAGTAAGGATAGGACTTTGATTGATCGCGAAAGATTTCGGATTGAGCTAGCTTTCCACACCTTGGCACCCTTGCAAACTTGAAGAGTTGGTGATGAAGTACTAAGTGACTTGAGTGGATCTAAACTCAAGAAGATCACTTACTTGCTAGAGATTGGATGAAGTAGCTTGATCTTTGGAACTTTCTTGCTAAAACTTGGAGTTTAAAGCTCAAATGATGGAAGATATGGATATTTTAGAGTATGAACGACCCAATTCAGTTTGTGGAGGTCTTTGGGATGAATATCACTTGCTATTTATAGGAGGGTAAGTTTGGTTAACCATATATTGGGTTAAATATTAACCATGGTTAGGTTTAGGACACTTGTAATGATCTTAATGAACCAAGGTTAGGATGATGCCACCAATATGATGAATCCCCCCCTAAGTTCTGTCATGGAAGAGATAAGATGACTTATGTGGTTAGTTTTGATCTTATCTTGGTTACGGAGTGAGTTTTGGTTCCGTTAATCACTAACCGAAGCCATAAAACGTAAAACTGGGTATCGTAAAAAATACGAAATTTGTAGGAATGATGAAACTCATCATTATACTCCATCTAAAAATATAAAATGAGTGATAAGTCTCTTTGGGTGCAAAAACGCTGCTTAAAGTTGGAAACACGGGTCAAAAACGCGTAATTCGCAGTTTATCGGAAAAGAACGAAATTTCAGGGAAACGACCGTGAATTTATTTAGAGTAGACTAAAATTAGTCTAAAAGTGATATGAGATGTCAAAATTTGGTTTTCTTCAAACGCGGGATAACTTAACAGTTATTTGGGAAGTTTAAAAGTTACGCGATTTATGCAAAAATGTAGAACGTACAAGATTAATTCCTTTATGGTCAAAGGAGGAGGGAAATATGTTTGACTTTTCCAAAAATGTAAAAGTGTCAAAAACATATTAGAAACAAAGTGCAGGAATCGTTAAGTCTGGATGTAAGCAGAATTGTTTAAAACGTAAGTTTAGTTTTTCAGCGCAGGGCTTATTTGGTAACATAAAAATAAATTTGAAAAATTCTCAAATTAATCATGAGTGATCTAAGAATTTATCTGATGTTAGGAAAATTATCAGAGTTGATTTTCGTTATGCGCGTGATGTTTAAACGGTGGACCGTCCAAAATGAAACTTTTATAACAATGTTTTCTTAATAACTTTTGCGAAAATGATCTAACGATTGTCGAATTCTCAGGACATTGCTAAAATAATTTATCTTACGAGAATGTGAAATAAAAATTTTACGGATGAATAGTGAAAATGAATAGTAAATGTGAATAGTAAATTCTCGAAAATGAAAAGTAGCCTGAAAATGCGGGTGGTTACAGTCTCCCCCCGTTGGAGAAATCACGTCCTCGTGATTTAATTGTTACTTGATGGTGATGCTCCCTCAAAAAGGTGAGGGACTAGGTCGGGTAAACCCCTTGTCCGAAGGTTATTGTATTTGATTTGCCAGTTCTTGCATCTCGGATGGTGCTAGTCTGTAGGGTGCGCGGGCCACTGGCGCCGCTTCTGGCACTAAATCAATTTGAAACTCTACTTGGCGGGATGGTGGAAGTCCGGGTAAGTATTCAGGGAAAACTTCAGGAAATTCACTAGCGATAGGAACGTCTTCAAGTCGTTTTTCTTTGGATTCCTTCTCGGTAACATAAGCTAGAAATGCATAACATCCTTGTTTCAATGTACTTCATGGTTTTCATACATGAGATGATGTTTACGCGAGTTCCACTTCGATCACCACGGATGACCAAAGTTTCATTGTTACCAGGAATGTGAACAACTTTTTCGCCACAGTTGATGTTAGCTTGACGTTTTGACAACCAATCCATGCCAATAACAACCTTGAAACTTCCAAGTTCAATTGGCATGAGATTGATGCTGAATGGGTGATCTAAAAGGTTAAGGGTACAGTTTTGGAGTACAGTATTGGTGTTCACTAAGTTTCTATTGGCTAATTCAATACTATAGTGAGTATCCTTAGTGGTTGGTGCAATATTAAGTAAAGGTGCAATTTTAGAAGATATAATGCTCATATAAGCGCCGAAATTGAATAAGACTTTAACAGAATGGTTATTGAGTGAAAACGTACCAGTGACTACGTTCGGGTCTTGTTGAGGTTCATCATTGCCCATAACATAGGCTCTACCACGAGCACCTCCGCCTTGTTGGCCATGGTTTTGAGGGCAATCGCTTCTGTAGTGCCCTTTTTCCCCACACCCGAAGCATGTAAGTATTGGTTGTGTATTTCTTCCGGTAGCTATAGTCTTGCCCCTACAATCCTTAGCAAGGTGTCCCACTTTTTGGCATTTATTGCATTTGCAAGGACCTAAGTGATGGGATTTGCACTGACTACAATATGGGTAGGATCCAGCATATCCTTTGCCTACTGCTGGGGTAGTAGCGGCATAGGTTCTGGCATTTTCTTGCCTTTGATTCTGTTGATTGTGATGGGTGGTGTTGCGGTTTTGGTTGTTGGGAGTGTTTCTTTGGTTGTTGTCCCATTGTCGTTTGTTGTTGTTGTTTCGGTTGTTATTGTTGTCGGCATGGTTGTTGTTGTTATGGTAGTTGGTGTTGTTGGTGGTAGTATTGCTATTGAGATTCTGTCCCTGGATAGTCCCTGCTCGAACCGCTTGATCCATGAGATTTCGAGACATTCGCATAGCATCATCAAGTGACTTTGGATCAAACGATGTCACATTTCCTTGGATGACAGGCGTAAGTCCCCAGATATATCTCTCTAACAGCTTTTCAGTTGTTGGAACCATTGATGGACATAGTATCGCCAATTCTTGAAATCGGCGGTTGTAAGTGGCAATGTCAACACCCTTGAGAACATGGTTCCAGAACTCCACTTCCAATTTCTGTATTTCACTACGAGGGCAATACTCCATGATCATTAAATCCTTTAGAGCAACCCAAGAGATTTTATAAGCATTCGTGATGCCTATTGGTTGAGCAACTGCATTCCACCATGATAATGCCTGATCTAGTAGTGTACAAGTGGCATATTGAACTTTGTCACTTTCAGCGCATTTGCTGATTGAGAATACAGACTCCATTCTTTCAAACCAACGAGTTAAACCCACGGCTCCTTCTGAACCCTTGAAATTTGTGGGTTTGCAACTCATAAATTCTTTGTATGAGCAACCTCTAGTTGCATTAGCTGCGGCAAGCCTAGCAGCTTCAGCGGCAGCGGCAGTTTCAGCGGCTGCGGCGGTTTCAGCGGCTGCGGCGGCTTCAGCGGCTGCGGCGGCCTCAGCGGCTGCGGCGGCCTCAGCGGCAGCGGCGGCCTCAGCGGCAGCGGCGGCCTCAGCGGCAGCGGCGGCCTCAGCGGCAGCGGCGGCCTCAGCGGCAGCGGCGGCCTCAGCGGCTGCGGCAGCGGCAGCGGCTGCTCGTTCGGCGTTAATTGCCGCATTCACTCGTTCAGTAATCATCCGTTCAATAGCAGCTGGAGTCATTGGTTGCGGTGCTTTAGCTTTCTTTGGCGGCATGATTCTATCATATAAAAGATATTTCGTAAGAAAAGGGTTGGTAAAATAAGCACGATTTTCGACTGGAATGATAGGATAATAACGTTGGAGGTTTAAACCATAACACATGATAGCATAAAACAAGAGTTTTATTCATATAACGTTGATTGATTTACAAAATCGAAACCTATTACAAGCTTCTTCAAAATTTACTAACTGAAACTTTCAGTTTAGTAATTACAACGTTTTACTACTGTTAGCTATTACATGGATTACATAGATTTTTCTAACTGAGTCTAATCAGTTTAGAAGTACAAAAGATAACTAGTATTATCACACTAGTCTATTATAGGTTTAGAATATCCTAGTAACTCTGGTTGATTGGCAACTTCTTGGTTTAGTGTGTCATGAAGGAATGTGTTGATTAGATCTGAGATGCTACGGTGCCCATGCTGACATTCTTGTTGAATCAATGGTGGTCGTGGTACTATCCACAATGAGTGATCCAACTCATCACATGTATGGATGAAAAAGGGAAATGGTGGTGGTGGTGATGGAAAAGTAGTAGTTTCTTGAGACGAGGTTAATGCTTCAATAAAATAGAAATTATCATCTGATGATGAAGTGTAGTTTGAAGATGTCGGGGTATAGTTCGGTAGCATTAGTGATACATGTGCATTGGTAGATGAAAAAGTGTCCTCAATATCTGAGTCTAACGGAATAATAATGGGGTAGTCGGAAGAAGACATGAAATCTACAATAAGTATTATGATGTTAAAACAATTGTAATGTTTATGGGGAATGCTTTAAATAATTCAAGTGTATATATCAATATAATTATAACATGTCTTGAAAGTCCATAATCGTCTGGAGGATGGAAGGCACGGAGAACGGAAGGCTATAAAATATTTTTGTTTGCAAAAGCAGTTATAGTTTAAGTCATAATTTAGACTCATTTCTCTATAACTATGGCTCTGGTACCAATCTGTAACACCCCCAATTCAGATATGCAGCGGAATTCAAACTGGGTATTACTTGATGGCACAACAGTCATAATAATAGAAAACGATCTCTAAAGGAGTCGTTTTAAAAAGGCTTTATCATTCAAATATATCAGAGTTTACAAAATAGGTCCCAGTTGGTTCCATTGATTACAAAAGACATCAATATAAAGTTTTTGATGCTTTGTGAATGATAAATTATTTATGTATAGCCTTCTTGATCTTGCCCTTCCGTGCCAGCTTCCGACTTTATGGACCTGAAATACATGCTTAAAACTGTCAACACAAAGGTTGAGTGAAATTCATAGGTTTGTTTGATGGTTGAACACATTATGTTGGTAGTGTGAGTTAATTTGACTCACACCAAGGTTTTGAAAACAAAACAGTTATTATTGCACTAAGCTCATGATACCGAAAACGTTAACAGCTTGTCAATAGAAATTGATATAATAGTTTGCCAGGTCATTGGTCAAACAGTTGCCCTAATAGGTAATTTGCCAATTAACCTATGGTTCTTCAAATAGAGTGCGTTTGTTTACCGGACTTGGTCAAACAAACGGGATTCGTCAATCCCGATAGATCTATCCACATTATTCGCGTTCACCCGCAAGTGATTAATGGTTCATGATAATAGGGACTTAAGTTGGCAATAGTGGTACTTAGTGCACATAATACATTCAGATAAGCATACAGTTTCAAAGCAATGTGTTCGGTTTAAAAATAAAGCATGTATCTCCCCCAAGGGTTTGTAAAACAATTTAAGTAATAGAAAGTGGGGCTATGAACTCACCGAGAGTTGATGATGTTAAGTACTAACGGATGATGGATAAGTCGGAAGACTTCTACGTGCAACCTAAAAATGAAATGTTGCGACTTAAGTTTGGAATAATGTTTTAGGAAAACATAAACCATCCTATATATATCCCTATGTTGATCATGATGTAGTCAATTTTCATTTGATATTTATAGAAAGATCTTTAATATGTGAAAACGTATTTAGTTTATAGATATCATAATACCGTTCGGGCCATCATAATTCAGAGGTCATGCAGTAAACGTTCGAGGAGCTAGGACACTTTAATTCGTAAATCCAGCAACTCGTCGATACGTTTTACTCAAATGAAACCCCTCACATGAAGCTCCCTACTATTGTAGCACTTAGTAAATACAACATATGTTTTGAGTGAAGATTGTTATAACATAAAGTTTATCATGTTTTAATAACTATCTAGTTTATCTAGCTTTTACAAGTTCTCGTCGTTTCAAACAAGCCTCGAGGCTTTAGCCATGGCCTTGCCGTGACTTTGGTCTTGACTTCCATGGTCTTGAGACTTAGCTTTGGCCTTAGCCGTAGCCGTGGTCTTGGCTAATGGCCATTAGGCCTCTTGGTTTGCTTTTAGTTGTGACAAAAGTATAGTTGTGAGACTATATTTACGGCAGTTTCTGTTTTTGAAAGATTTTTGGCCTATTTAAGCGTTTTCAAGGTCCGAGCTTCTTTAATATTGATGGAAAACGTCGTTCCGGACAACTTTTGTGTTTTAACTTTTTTATGATTCGGACCATAAGTATGACTTTCAAAATGGCAGAACCAAACAGTCCCCATATGGCAGTTTTGGCGTTTAGGTTTCGCTAACTTCTTTTGCCTATAACTTTTGACTCGTTTGTCCGTTTCGGGTGATTCAAGTTGCTATGTTTACCTTTTTATCTTGTCTATCATATTATGTAAGTTACATAGTCCATATGTTACTGATTTTAATGGTCTCACATGTATAGGATATGACTAGTTTTCTAGTTTGTTACTTTTATGACAATATGTAAATTAAAACAAGTGATTAAGTATATGTACATCATGAATCAACATAGTAACTATATATATAGTATGAAATAGTTAAGATTATGAATAATAAAGATGAGATGATGGTGGTGATAAGTTGCTTACAACTTTTGGCTTTCAAAATAGAAAGGAGTAACTTAGTAAGGATAGGACTTTGATTGATCGCGAAAGATTTCGGATTGAGCTAGCTTTCCACACCTTGGCACCCTTGCAAACTTGAAGAGTTGGTGATGAAGTACTAAGTGACTTGAGTGGATCTAAACTCAAGAAGATCACTTACTTGCTAGAGATTGGATGAAGTAGCTTGATCTTTGGAACTTTCTTGCTAAAACTTGGAGTTTAAAGCTCAAATGATGGAAGATATGGATATTTTAGAGTATGAACGACCCAATTCAGTTTGTGGAGGTCTTTGGGATGAATATCACTTGCTATTTATAGGAGGGTAAGTTTGGTTAACCATATATTGGGTTAAATATTAACCATGGTTAGGTTTAGGACACTTGTAATGATCTTAATGAACCAAGGTTAGGATGATGCCACCAATATGATGACTCCCCCCCTAAGTTCTGTCATGGAAGAGATAAGATGACTTATGTGGTTAGTTTTGATCTTATCTTGGTTACGGAGTGAGTTTTGGTTCCGTTAATCACTAACCGAAGCCATAAAACGTAAAACTGGGTATCGTAAAAAATACGAAATTTGTAGGAATGATGAAACTCATCATTATACTCCATCTAAAAATATAAAATGAGTGATAAGTCTCTTTGGGTGCAAAAACGCTGCTTAAAGTTGGAAACACGGGTCAAAAACGCGTAATTCGCAGTTTATCGGAAAAGAACGAAATTTCAGGGAAACGACCGTGAATTTATTTAGAGTAGACTAAAATTAGTCTAAAAGTGATATGAGATGTCAAAATTTGGTTTTCTTCAAACGCGGGATAACTTAACAGTTATTTGGGAAGTTTAAAAGTTACGCGATTTATGCAAAAATGTAGAACGTACAAGATTAATTCCTTTATGGTCAAAGGAGGAGGGAAATATGTTTGACTTTTCCAAAAATGTAAAAGTGTCAAAAACATATTAGAAACAAAGTGCAGGAATCGTTAAGTCTGGATGTAAGCAGAATTGTTTAAAACGTAAGTTTAGTTTTTCAGCGCAGGGCTTATTTGGTAACATAAAAATAAATTTGAAAAATTCTCAAATTAATCATGAGTGATCTAAGAATTTATCTGATGTTAGAAAAATTATCAGAGTTGATTTTCGTTATGCGCGTGATGTTTAAACGGTGGACCGTCCAAAATGAAACTTTTATAACAATGTTTTCTTAATAACTTTTGCGAAAATGATCTAACGATTGTCGAATTCTCAGGACATTGCTAAAATAATTTATCTTACGAGAATGTGAAATAAAAATTTTACGGATGAATAGTGAAAATGAATAGTAAATGTGAATAGTAAATTCTCGAAAATGAAAAGTAGCCTGAAAATGCGGGTGGTTACACTTGGTGTTATGCCGTCGATTGAAAATCCTATTAAAGTATATTGTGACAATTCAGCTGCAATTACTTTTGCCCATGAACCTGGAGTCATGAAGGGCACCAGACACTATCCTAGACAATATCACTATGTTCGAGAGCAAGTCGAGATAGGTGAAATTGAGTTGCTCAAAGTTCACACAGATAATAACCTAGCAGATCCGTTAACGAAGGCCTTGCCTGGTGAAAAACTTAATCATTTGTCTGATAAGTTTGGACTTCGTTTAGCTAGTAGTTTCATGCCCATCTGTGACTAAGTATTTTAGATAAAAGGATATTGTAAACATTATTATTGAAATGAAATAAAGTATTTTTGTTATATTTATTATTCATTTATTATGATGTTGTCCTATATTTACATGTTTAAATCCTTGAATAACTTAAGTTATTCTAAATAGTCCGTTGTCAATCAATAACATGGGAATGATATTGAATTAAGACAAATCTGAGTATTAGTTAGAATATACTTGAAAGTATATTGATGCGTAGCATGACTAATTTCAGATGATATTCAATGAATTGAATATAGGACTTATCCCACTCACATGATGATACTTTATGGATCTTTGTCATTAAGTATATCATGGATATTTATCCTCTGACTTGAGATACAAGAGATATGTCATGGATGTAGTGCATTTTTGTGAAGCAATCTAACGCTACACGTAACTGGTAGTTATAAGGGTTGTTTTCAGAAGTGTTGCAAAATTTATGAATTCTGCTTGTAGTCAAAATGGGATTTGTTTCCTTCAAATTTATTTTGAAGTATAATACTACTGGGCCCCTCGTAGGATTGTTAAGATGTTTGTATGGCCATACCCAAGGTCTTCTGTTTAGAAGAATTGGTAATCTTAATAAATCATAAAGCGAGAAACAGAATAGTTAATTAAGAAATGAGTAAGATCCATATTCTTATTAACATGGTATTAGAAACAAAAGGATGAATATGATGATGAATCATCAAACTTGGTTTTTCTCCAGAAAACCATACACGAGTTGTACCGAGGGCATTGGCGTGTTGCTAGACGCTAACCAATGTCATTTCACGTTTTGTAAACATATCCAAGTGGGAGCTGTTGGAAATGTATATATTTACAAACATGTGAATGTCCGGATTCGAACTCGTGACCACGGGATTGCACACATTAGCGAATGAGAATTAAAGTTAATAATTAATGTTTATGTTTACGATTAATTATTACACATTAAGTCCGGTTAACGATCGTTAAGTATTTAACGGAAAAATGACTAACGACCGTTAAATGAAAAAGAGAAGGACTAGAATTGGAAACTTGGAAAAGTTAAGGATTGGGCTTTGGGCTTTCATGGTGGCCGGCCATGGGGGTCTCTTCAAGGCCTAGTTCCCCTAACTTGTCCTCTAAGTTTTACCTACTAGTATATAAGGAGGGGTAGGTTCTAGGGTTTCATACACTTGTGCATTGAATTAACCCTAGATCTCTCCTCTCCTCTCTCTAGTCCATATTTCGGCCGAACACCCCAAGTAAGGGAGTTTGGTTTCGTTTTTTTCTTAAACGAGGACTTGTGTTAGATCTAGCAATCGCTTGATTCGTTTGGTTAATTCGTGTGTACAAGAACGTGGTTGTAAGACATTATTCTTACACCAATAAGTACTTCTTTGGTTTGCTTTGCTCGAGGGTTGTTTTTCTTTGCTCGAGGGATTTGATATTCGCAAGAGGTACGTTACGCATACTTTCAGTTAATTAATTTATTTGTTATGATCTTAAGTCTTCCGTTGTGTACTCTTGATGTCTTTATGTTTTATTATATTTTATATATCATAAACTTAACAATGCATATATCTTGTAGCTTCAAGTTGCTCCTTAGTTGACTCAAAAAGTATAAATGCAGAAGGTCTTTCGCTTTCAACATTAGATAAGGATAAGCTACACATGCATGTAAAGTGTTATAAAACAGTTTTGCCAATTGTATTTTCTATTTATTGCGTTATGCTAAAGCTCTAGTTATATTTAGTTGACAAACTGTTGTATAAGGTCAACATACTAATGCAAAAATGGAGGTCGAAAACATGCATGGTTGAACCCCGTGAAAACCTCAACTTGGATCACTTAAATTTTCCAAGTCTATTTAGGACTTTCATGTGGTTTTGCCAATAAATCAGCTTGTATCAAATTCTGCACAAAAGCATTTCCATCATATCTATTTGGCTTATAAATGTTATTGCATGTGTGTATTGCTACAAGAGACAAACAAACAATATGATGATAATAACAAGCAAATATAAAGTTTAGTAAGCGATATCATAAATCTTCTGCCCGTGGAGACTCAAAAACACAAACAAGAAAAATGTTGAGGCATGTGAAACTCACATTTTTCTTAAGACAAATTTGTTCTCTTCACGGTGCTTGAAAATCATGAACATCTATCTTTCATGATACAACAACAACTGATAACTCCGTTAGCACAAATGAGTTATCAATGCTAACCAATACATGTCTTCCTTCTATTACGTAATGGATACACAGAGAATCGAGATGAATGGTAAACAAAGGAGAGGATATAATTGTGTTTCTTGGTGTGTTGAAATGAGAGAAGAGTTCTCAATTATAAGGAATAAGGACGGAGGAAAATGGTCACATTGATTAACAAAATTAATCTTACTAATGTCTCATAAATTCAAAATTAACCATACATTAATTTTATTCTTAGCTCACATTAGTATTTTAAATGACACAATCAATTGTCATTCAATACTTTGACCAAGATTTCCAACAATAAACATATCCTTATTACAGTTACACATAACATAACCCAAAACAACAAAAGGAAAACCATGTATGATCATTGTGAAGGAGTGTAAATTGCATAGGCCTTGATATCGGGATCTTGTTCTAATAGAAACATCTTGTTCTAAAATCCACCTCGGGAGTCTTGGACACAAATCCCACATCGAAGAAAAGGTATCCACTAGTGCTCCCGACCTAGAATGGTGTAAACTTGATGATCTCATCAAGATGTAGATCTCACGATCCCTTTGTGATTCTCTACAACAACAAGTCGTTTCCACACCCAGTTACGCAAAGGACTTATGGGACCATCTCGAAAACCTTTTTCACAATAAAAGGATGCTAGGGCAATTAACCTAGACAATAAACTACATTCTATCAAGATCGGTTCATTATCTATTAATGAATATTGCACCAAAATCAAGGCAATGGCGGATAGGCTTAAAAACCTAGGTTCGGTGGTAAGTGAAAAGAATATGGTTATTGTTACACCCGTATCCCGACAAGGTATTATTATATATACATATATAGACGCTAGTACTTTATAATTTTTATATATGTCAAGGTTACAAAGACCAACTATAAGTTATAGTTATATGTATATGTATAGTAGTAGAAACATATGTGGCCCAAATATGAAACTAGAAACTGAAGGGACTGGAATTGCCAATAGGGCAAAGTCAAAACTAATAGAATAGGATAAGAAGAATGCTGGGAAAAAAATCCAGAAATATTTGGAGAATTCTGGGTTTGTAGTGTGAAAAGAAGGAGGGAGTAAGAAACCAATAATCTATCAATTATGCTCAGTTTGATCTTGAAGTGGTGATTAATAAGGCCAATAAGCTCTTAATTCCAATTCCTCTAATCAAGTAAGTGTATCCCTTAATAAGGGTTTTGATTTCTATGGTTGAAGGTAGTAATAGGAAGTTACTAACTCATGGAATTTCTAGTGCTAGTCTCTAATTAAGACAAATTTTGTATAGGAAGCTAAGGGAGCTTGTGACTTAATCTCAATAGAAAAACCATTGTGGGATTGAGGTAAGTATAGTGGGTTTTTGTGTTTCTATGCTTAATTGTGTATGATTGATTGTATGTTATAGTTTTTTGGAGCTTGTTATAGTAGCTTTTGGATCCATAGCTTTTATTTGTTAAAGTAGCCTAATTATGCAATTAAGGTATGTTTTATGTTATAGATGCTCCAAATTAATGTTTAGTTAAAGTTACATTAAGCATATAACCCACTTACTTACTAAGCAATTGCTTATGTTAGAGTTGATGATGTTTTGTAGGTTCCGGCAAGGAAGACAAGGGTAAGCATAAGGTGTAAGATGGATTACACCTAAATGTATAGTTACGGAAGTCTTAATTGAAGATCGAAGTCTTTTGGACCAAAGGTGTTGAAAGTTGGAAGCCCCGAAGAGTCAAGTCTTGTCTTAGTATATTTTCGGATCATATGGTCATTTTTACTTTTGGTCTTATGGTTATGTCCTTAGTATGTAGCATAAATGGGTTTCAAATGTTTATTTTAAACTCTTGTTAGTAAATGGTCAATTAGTAGTAAAATGATGTTTGGTGCAAGGTCCTTTGATCCGTTTTGGGTGGTAGTTATGGGTCATAAGGTTGAATGATAAAACCTTGTATGTTATGGTGGATCTTTTAGAATCCTTTAGTTATGTGTATGAAAGTTTTGAATCTAAAGTTTTGGGTGTTGTGCAGAATTTCTGCACTAAAAAAGTGCAGGTCTGGTCCAGAAGGCCACAAACTTTGTGACCCCGTCTGGTTATAAATTTCTCTGAGACGTCAGGTGAAGTTTCCATTCTGACGGCGTTGCAGTTATAAGGTGACACCGTCTGGAGGAATTCTGACACCGTCGGGATATAAAACTTCTGAGCCGTCGGGTGTTAAATTTTTATCCATAACCTGGCATCCTTTTTAAAAGGTGACGGCGTCGCGTAGTGTGGGCGACTGCGTCCACCCGCCAATAAGAACATTTCAAGTGTCTTTTGATCACACAACCAATTCTAACAATGGATTATAAGCATATCGTATTACACGTACATAACATATATAAATACACAAAACCACAAAAGGGAAATTATGCATTATCCGTATTACATGTAAATAACATACACGTACATGACATATATAAATACACAAAACCACAAAAGGAAAATCATTTATGATCTTTCTGAACGAGCCTAAACTGCATAGGCCTTGATATCGGGATCTTGTTCAAATTGATGCATACGTTTATCATCTAAATGAACCCATGCTTCGACCCCATCACCTTCTTGATCATCCATCATCACCACATAGTTTTGGGCCGCAAATTTTCCTGCGCTTTTCCAAACTGGCTTACCCCAACCAAAATCAGCTTCGTTGAACGAAAATCTACACCAAGAAGTGACCGTGTAGAAATTTACATCACTTTTTGTCATATTTTGAGTATGCTCCAAAAAGGGCCTAATTAAAACATCATATTCTTTGCCACCGGACGTTAATGCTTTAGCATAATCACTATCATATTTTTTGACTGAGTCACGCAAGACGGTTAAGAAACCTTGAAGATCGATATTGTCTCCTTCATTAGGCTCAATTTGTGCAACTGCTACACTAACAAAATTCCCACATAAGTTATCTGGTAACTTAGGGACTGCTTTATTCCTCAAGTTAACTCCTTGAGAAAGAAACGACACCTTTGACTGTCCATTGTTGTTTGCTTTATCCATGCCTACAAAGGCCTTCCATAATAGTGCCAAAACAAGTTGTACCTTAGAAGGACGATGCCCTTGGTTATCTTCGAATATGATTTTTTCCCTCATTTTTGATATCGCATTCCCTTTAAACATAAATATTCGCGCCGCATTAGTCACCATAGTTGTCCTTGGAAATCTTGGGCTAAGATCGGTTAGATCTCTTTTTGGGAAATCACGAGGCACACTAAAAATAGGAGTATACTTTTCTAGCTCTAATGCATTGCTAACATCTTGGCTTCTAGTAGCCCAATTATTAATGAAAGTGCACATAGTAGACATGTCACAAAGTTTATGTGAAAAACACATACCAATTGCAAAACCACCACACTCAAAAGTTGTGACCTTAATATATAACATTGGATCATCAACTTCACCAGCCTCACCAACTTCACACGGGAGCAAATCGCGTAGCATATTGTATTTCAACTCCCATACTAGGCCTAGAAATTCAGAGAGTTGAAAATTTGCAGTAGCCTGTACATATAGAGCACCTTGATCACTACAATCAATGAATGAACCATCACGCACGTATCTCCCAGCCAATGGGTAAAAATCGGTTAAGGTATTTGATAATGAAGTTTCCAAATGATTATAGAGGTTGGCATGGACATCATTTTGTGCTGTTGAGTAGTAGAGAATGAGAGGCACATTCAAGTTAGGAATTTGCTCATCAAAGAAAGAGACATTATAGTTACGAAGGTTAGATGGCGTAGGTTTGATGGGTTTCACAAGCTTGGAGGTAATGGTCTTTATCTCCATGTTTTTTAGTCAATGATTACGGACCCGGATTGAACCAATATACCAAACTGAATTTCAAACAACTTACACTTCCAACGAATCAAACAATCTGAGCACAAGTAGTTCTCAAACGAATCAATCTGAATTAACCAATAATTAAATAACCAAACTTACAGTACACATAAAGAGATTCAAACAAACCGAGCAATCAGATCAGAAATAGATCAGCAACAGATCAGCAAGCGGATCTGCGACAAATTCATATCAGCAACAGCCACAGAAACAGACTGGCAACAGTTCTTCAGCAACAACAACAGATCAGCAACAGATTCAAATTAGCAACAGAAACAGATTAGCAACAGCAACACATCACCGTGGAGTTTGATCCGTGATCAATATTGCCTGCTGCTATGATACCAAGTAAACACAAAAAGAGGACTAGTTCTTGCTGTACTTGTTTGATAAATAAACCAAGGACTTAGTCTTGTTTTCTTGATTGATAAATAAACAAAAAATAAAATACAAATAGAGGACCAATTCTTGTATGACTTGACTGATAAATAAACAAAGACTTTATATAGGAAAATTTAAAACCAATAGCTAAACAAAATAAATAATGGGACTAAACTAATGCGACCTTTGTGCTAACACATATAACTAATGTGTGCGAACACAGCAATAGTTAATAATTATATGCGCGGATGTGCACTGACTAGTGATGTTATAAAACAAGATGTTATTTTCGAACTATAAAAGAAGTGAAACAAATATGATTATTTTTTGTTCTTGAATGATTCTTCATTGACTAGTATGGTGCAAACGATTATTGTGGTGTGATGTATCCGAAACCTGTCTCTTTGCTATCGTATGATGTTTCTCAGGTTTATAAGCAGTAATCCAAAAGTTATAGTAAATGAAAATTTTATCGAATATTAGTTCGAGTGTTTTACATGTTTCTCACATTAACTTATTGATAGTTATGCATATATATATCTTGTAGCTTCAAGTTGCTCCTTAGTTGACTCAAAAAGTATAAATGCAGAAGGCCTTTCGCTTTCAACATTAGATAAGGATAAGCTATGCATGCCGCTCCGCGAGCAAGGAGCGAGAAAACAAAGTGGGCTGTGGTGATGTCAGAATTTGCACCTATTTGTATCTATTTAGTGATAAAGAGGTTATAAAAGAGTTTACCAGTTGTATTTTCTATTTATTGCGTTATGCTAAAGCTCTAGTTTTTTTAGTTGACAAACTGTTGTATAAGGTCAAGATGCTAACTCAAAAATGGAGGTCGAAAACATGCACTACAACAATGTGGGCTTTCGCAGGGGAAATATCACGGCTTTCGCCGGGGATATGTCCCCTGCGAAGCCTATTTCCAGGGACATGTCCCCGGCGAAAGTCCCTCGGCAATACCCTCTCGGGAATACTTTCACCGGGGACTAAATCCAACTTTTACCGGGGACAAGTGGGGCCCACACCCATTTTACGCTGGTCAAACACGTCCGACGTGGCACCCACTTTTGCCGTGGACGTGTCCCCGGGGAAAATGTAAAATTATAGATGATCTATTCCACTTTCGCCGAAGACATGTCCCCGGGGAAAGCGTTTGACCCATTTTGCAGAAAATTGCAGCAAAATGGGTAATTTCCAGATTTTTTCGGGAACAAATCTACATATGTATCAACCTGTTTTCAGAACCTATGTTATGCTACAACAACACAAATTCGCTAAACATAATATCATATATAACCATTAACCGGTAACATAGTCATGTGTTTTCAAAATCGCCAATGGTCCAAAACTATACATAAGCTACCTATCCGCAAATGGTCCAAAACTATACGTATAATCCATTTAACGGGAATCCTAACCATGTTATTCTCTACAAACATATCCTAACACATAAGGCTCGAACTCTTGTTCGCCAGGCGGTTTTGTCAGTTGACTTCCGATATCTTCTGCTTCTTCGGGTTTGTCCAAAGCTTAACCTGCGTATTTTAAATAGTTTAGGGTTTTAGGTAATGAGAATTATCCAAGCATCGGGTATCAAAAAGACCCTTTAAACCATTAGGGTTGAATTGGTCATTTTAACAATTAGGGTAGGAGGGTACGATGGTGGATTTTGGGACCTAAACCAAGATCTTGGCAGGGTGTTGGGGTCCACCCCCTTTCATGTGTAATAGCACTTTAACTAGGTTAATGAGATCATGTTGGTTCATCTGCTTGTGATACAAAAGATTTGATCATGTTTGCTTACGACTTTTTGAACAGTGTGTATAGGGTTGAGGGTTGGTGAAAACATGAGAATGGTGTTAGTGTGTCTAGTTAAAGTGCTATTACATCATTTCATTCTCCTTTTTACAATGATCGTCCCAAAAATCACCAACAATGCTCTCCTATATTATCAAACAACAAAAATGAAGTTAGCGATGGTGTCACGTGGCTTCTCCGATGGTTTACGGCGAGGAGGTACACGGTTTCTTGGTCCAGTAGATACAGGAAAAGTGTACAGCCCATTTCTTGTTACGGTTTGTTATGGTTACCTGATGATGACGGTTGAATCTTGATGGGTAGAAAGGTGGTGCAAAAGGGTTTAGCTTGCTTTGAGAGTTCATAACTGTGTGTGTGTGTTTTTAGTGTGTGTTTTTTGGTGTGAAACTCTGTGTATGTGTGTGTGAGAGAGAGAGAGATAGCAGAGATGATAAGAAGAGAAATGAAAGGGTTTGTAATGATAGTGCTGGAATGGTGCCGAGTGAATGAGGCACCCTTACAAACCCTTTCATCTCCCGCCACCATACCATCACTATCATTACCAACCCATTCATCTCTCTTCTTATCATCTCGGCTCTCTCTCTCTCACACACACACAGAGTTTCACACCTAAAAACACACACACAATTATGAACTCTCAAAGCAAGCTAAACCCTTTTGCACCACATTTCTACCCGTCAAGATTCAACCACCATCATCAGGTAACCATAACAAACCGTAACAAGAAATGGGTTGTCCACTTTCCTGTATCTACTGGACCAAGAAACCGTGTACCTACTCGTCGTAAACCATCGGTAAAGCCACGTGTCATAGCCGCTAACTTCATTTTTGTTGTTTGATAATATAGGAGAGAATTGTTGGTGAGTTTTTGGGAAGATCATTGTAAAAATGAGAATGAAATGATGTCGGGAAATGGTGTAATAGCACTTTAACTAGACACACTAACACCATTCTCATGTTTTCACCAACTCTCAACCCTAGACACACTGTTCAAAAATTCGTAAGCAAACATGATCAAATCTTTTGTACCACAAGCAGATGAAACAACATGATCTCATTAACCTAGTTAAAGTGCTATTGCACATGAAAGGGGGTGGACCCCAACACCTTGCCAAGATCTTGGTTTAGGTCCCAAAATCCACCATCCTACTCTCCTACCCTAATTGTTAAAATGACCAATTCAACCCTAATGGTTTAAAGGGTCTTTTTTATACCCGATGCTTGGATAGTTCTCATTACCTAAAACCCTAAACTATTTAAAATACGCAACGACATATCTTACCTTTTGGTCTCGGCTGTGGTCGTGGCTTAGCCTCGGCTGTGGTCGCGGCTTGGCACTCGTGACACCCTATATTCCTACAAGTATAAAAGCAAAGCACATAATAAGCGGTTACAGATACATTAAATTTGTGGAAAACTAGAAGGGGGGTTGAATAGTTTTGCCAATTAAAACTTCCTTTTAAACTATTTAGATCGACTTATGTCAATCTATTTGGTTGTGTGTATTGGATGTTGATAAACAAACATATAAAGATATGTAATGAAAAGATACGAGTAAGAAGCACAAAACCACAACGCGAGTATTTATAGTGGTTCGACTACAAGGACACCTTCCTTGCCCTACTCCACTCCCCGAGTCACCTACTCGAGAGTTTGTAAACACTACACCAATCTCCTTATGGCGGAGAAGCCTTCACAACGTCGCCTACCCTTTTTCCGGTGCTAGGCTAACCACCGGGTTCTTTCACTCCAAGGTGAACCACACCTACACAACGTCGCCTACCCTTTATAAGGTACTAGGCTAAGTACCTAGTTCTTTCACTCCAAGGTGAACTACACCTTTACAACGTCGCCTACCCTTTATTAGGTACTAGGCTAAGCACCTAGTTCCATTGCAATAGAGGAACTACTACCACACTACACCAACGACTAATCCCAAAGGAGATCTACTCCTTTACAACATCATCAAGGACATCAATATCCTTGGATCTAATGCTAGTCTATCTAGTACATCGAAACACACCATATCGAATGTACATCTAAGGCACCTTTCACTAATGCCTTTGACTAGATCTACAAGACACCTTTCACTAATGTCTTGTGTCTTCACTTCTAAGCACCTTTCACTAATGCTTCAAGTCTTGACTTCTAAGCACCTTTCACTAATGCTTCTTGTCTTGACTTCTAAGCACCTACCACAAGTGCTTATGCTATAGACGATAGATACCCTTCACTAATATCTTCGTCTTGACACTTGAGACATCTTTCACTAATGTCTTCAACACTACACTTCTTTGAAGAAAGAAAGGAATCATCAACAAGAAGACTTCAGTAGCCTTGATGATGAGGAAGCATGGCAACTCATGGACTTGAGCTTGCTCGACTTCAAAGGTGGTGATCTTGCCTTTAAGAGGAACCTAAAAGATCACACAAAAACAAAACTACAAACATAGATCTCTTGGATCTGAGGTTAGTGAGTTTTCAACTCAGGGAGAAAGTGTGTTAGAAAGGGGTGAGAAATAATGAAGAAATGGCTCACTATTTATAGAGTAAAAATCCTACTGTTCCTCGGATCCCACGGATCCCTTCCACAAGGGATCCGTCTAGCGTTAAGCTAGGGATCCGTGGGACGCTCCCTTTTACCCATGGGTATTTTGGTTATGGGCCATGGGTCATGGGTTGAACCATGGATCTTTGGCTAGATACAATGTATCTTTGAGTGCAATGCACTTGGTCACTTGGGTATGGGTTGATCCATGGGTTATGGATATTATCCATGTATGATATAAGCATGATGTCATGCAATGGGTTATGGGTCAAGATCCATGGGTTATGGGCTTTGGGTTGTACCCAACTACATTCAATGTATTTGCCCAATGGGTTGTGATACTTAAGTTTCTACCCATTTATATTACCCAATATACTACATACTAGTTATGTGTATATTTTATCCAAATATGTAAACACTAGTTGTTGTACATATGTATTACTTAAATCATAAAATCACTTATACTTGTTTTAGTGTTTTATGTGAATATGTTAGAAACTATTAGTTCAAACCATTTACGTATTTTATTTGTTTCGTTAATATGATTTTACGTTTGTTATCGACAAAACATTAGAAGGTCGTAAAATATAAATAAACGTTTTTACGGCTTATTTGTATTAACAAAATTGATTTCTATCTTCATAACGCATATATTCCTACAACAAATCAATTTCTACTTTCTAGTGTCTTAAGTATACTAAGAAAACAATATCCTTATCTAGTTGTTTCAAATGATTATCTCATTAGTTAGAGTTTCGTATTTGTATTTTTTATTTAATGTCTTGTAATCTTAATAGTTAGTTGAATCTGATTAATATACTTTTCAGTATTCCATTGATTTCTACAACATATACACTCTGCTATACTACTCAAACAGGTAGTCAAAACCAATATCAGCATATACAAACAACAAACTTCTCAATATTCTTATGAGCAATCAATACATTCATAGCATCTTTATAAAAAATAACACCATCTAAACATAAAGGATATGGCAAAGTATATGGCAAATCAGTGGTGGTGGAGGTCCACCCATATCCATATTTTGATTGCGTTGAATAAAGCCGATAAAAATTAAGAAAATTACTAAAGTCCTTAACTTTGAAATTAATCCGAAAAATAATTAGTCAATTAACTCAATCACTGAAAACATGCAGTGATAGCTTTTCAAGTTGAATAAAGTACTAGATCATCTATTAAGAAGAATAAAATTATTAGATGAATGCAATATTAAGGCTAATTCTAAGAATACAAGATCAATAAGCACATACGTAATGAATTATGAGGCGCTTATAAAATTATGAATCCGTGAATCCCTGATTTTAGCAACATCTTTCGGTTCAGTGTCTGCACCCTGTAGAAACTGACTACATACAAACCAACCCAACCTCAATCAATCCAACATATTCAATCATTTGAAACAAATATCTAAGTAATTGTATTCGGTACACTGTCAATCAATAAAATATCACTTTTATTTCAATATCTAAATAAGTTCTTATTAATTAAATTAAAATATAAAGACTTAACTTGAAACAAACTAGCATAGGATTAATATTAAGATGAACATTTAATTAAAACCAAACTAGCATACTATGAAAAAAATGTATATACAAGTAATTTGAATGGATGAATCCGTGAATAAATTATGGACTTATATAAGGTTACCGCGGTGATGGAGGTGGTGCGGTGATGGAGGTGGTGCTATGAAGATGAAGATGAAGGAGGTGGAGCAGCAGCAGCGTGGGGTGTTTTTTTTTTTTTTTTTTTTTTTTTTTTTTTTTTTTTTTTTTATCTCATTTGTGAAACAGATATGGGTTAATAATTGAGGTGATTTTTACGATTAGTTTTCGCCGGGGACAAGTCCTCGGCGAAAACTTTGTTTATCTTCTAGCAAGTCTTTTGTCGGGGACATGTCCCCGGGGAAGGTTATGGCGGGATAAAGTAAAAATATGGGAGGGAAAAATAAAAAAATTGTGAAAAGTTTTCCCGGGGACATGTCCCCGGCAAAAGGTGTTTTAATCAATTTTCATATTAAAAAAAATCTTTATAGGTGTTATGGTATACGTATCATGTTAAACGGCCAAGTATAGGTGCTATGGTATACGTATCATGTTAAATGACCAAGGCGTGAAAAGTATCATGTTAAACGGTCGTGTATAGGTGCTATGGTATACGCATCATGTTAAACGGCGGAGTATAGGTGCTATGGTATACGTATCATGTTAAACGACCAAATATATAAATTATTATTATTATTTATATACATCAATACATCAATGCATAGGTCCAAATTCTTGCAGTTATCTACTGGTCTCAACTTTCCACAAAAAAAATGGCGCCAAAAATTCCTACAAAAAAAATGGCGCCAAAACTTCCCACCAACATGGCAAACATATTATATAGTTCTTGTATCTTTGCACGAATTTCACAACCTCTTATCCTCAAAACCACTCAATCTCACAACCTCTTATCTTCACACAAATTTCAAAACCTGAGATGGAGTCATTTAATCCTTTTATGTGTTCTTGTGGAACAGGAAATATAAGATTAAGAACATCACATAGAGAATATTCATTGGGACGACAATATTATGCATGTCATCTGTCAAAGGTGAACAATCATACATTTCTTATTTATGTAAATATACAAATAATTGAGTTGTAATCTCTTATAATTTTCTTATTATGTAACAGCCCAGAAAAGAAGATAATGGGTGCGGATATTTTATGTGGAAGGATGAATTTAACGAGTACTTAAGAACAATCTCTTCTCAAGGTTCTGGATCTGTACTAACAGAGTGCTCGAGCTGCCATGAAAAGGATCTTAGGATAAACTTGCTGGAATCACAAAAACATGTGCTAGAGACAAGAGTAAGGTTGCTGGAGGCCAGACTTGAAATGGCAAGGATTCCTAACGACCACGCATATCAGTCGGATGCATTACTTCGTGAGCTGTTAGGTGGCATGGAAAATCTTTGTATGTAGTAGTAGCAGTTGTTGTTGTTGTTGTTGTTGTTGTTGTTGTTGTTGATGTTGTTGTTGATGTTGTTGATCAAAGTAGTAGTTGTTCTTGTAGTTGTTGATGTTGTTGTTGTTCTTGTAATATGTATCTGTCAAGTATTTTTATAAATCAAAGCACATGCTGGATTTGTAAAGCTGACCATGTTCTTAGTTAACAAGATTATGGTTTCCAAACACCCCTTTTCCAATACTAAATTACACATGAATAAAGAAACAACTTGACAACAAAACAAAACAGATCAAACGAAACAACTCGGCAAGCAAACAAAACAACTCAAACGATATGATACACACTACATAGACCATAACAAACATCGCCCATTCAATTTTTTTCCCTGCTACTTCCCGCTCTGCTAGAACCTGCACCATCTTTTCCCTTCCTTTGCTTGACGAACTGTTCAAACAATGCTTCAAGATTTGTTACCCTATTTCCCGCATCATCAAATGTGTAATCGAACGGGCTTTTTCAGCTTCATCTTTTTCCTTCCTTTGCTTGACGAACTGCTCAAACATTGCTTCAGCTTCCAGCGTGTTTTCTCCTCCAACACCATTCCAGAATGCGGTCTCTCATCAACGGGTCTATGTTCTTATAAGAACCATATTCATCATTAATTTCTGACCCGCACGTATCAAGAACTCGAGTAAAGAGATATATCGAAGATAAAACCAGTGACCACTCTTTTTCCGGCGTGTAATAAGCCATTATATTGTTACGTGTGTTTTGTGAGAATTGACGATTGGTTTATTTATGTTTTTCCAAGCATCGGGGTTTTACTTATGTATTAATAGTTTCAATAAAGTGTATTTTTGTAAATATTACTTTTGCCGAGGACATGTCTTCGGGGAAAGGTTTGGCGGGAATTTTCCCGCGAACAATTATCATGCTTTTGACTTTGGTCAAATTTTGGTAAACGTGAAGTACACTTTCAGCGGGGACAAGTCCCCGGAGAAAGGTTACGTTGAATTTTGACTAGCCGGTCAAAGTTTGATAAAAATCAAACGTACTTTCGTCGGGGACATGTCCCCGCCGAAACTGTTCGTTGAATTTTCCATAACAGGTCAGCGTATTCATGTGCCACGTCAGATTTTATTTTGTCGTTTAGTCTCCTCGCCCGTCCATCCGATTGTTGTATTGATGGTTGAACCCCGTGAAAACCTCAACCTAGATCACTTAAATTTTCCAAGTCTATTTAGGACTTTCATGTGGTTTTGCCAAATAAATCAGCTTGTACCAAATTCTGCACAAAAGCATTTCCATCATTGCATGTGTGTGTTGCTAAAAGAGATAAACAAACAATATGATGATGATAATAACAAGAAATATAAAGTGTAGTAGACGACACCATAAATCTTCTGACCGTGGAGACTCAAAAACACAAACAAAGAGAATGTTTGGGCAAGTGAAGCTCACAGTTTCCTTAAAACAAATTCGTTCTCTCCACGGTGTTTAAGAATCATGAACATCTATCTTTCATGATACAACAACTTAACAACGGATAACTCCGTTAGCACAAACTAGTTATCAAGGCGAACCAATATGTGCCTTCCTTCTATTACGAAACAGATACAGAGAATCGAGATGAATGGTAAACAAATGAGAGGATATAATCGTGTTTCTTAGTGTGTTGAAATGAGAGAAGAGTTCTCAATTTATAACGAGTAAGGACGGAGGAAAATGGTCACATTGATTAACAAAAGTCACTCTTAATAATGTTCATGAATTCAAAATTAACAATACATTAATTTTATTCTTAACTAACATTAGTATTTTAAATGACGCAATCAATTGTCATTCAAGGCTTTGACCAAGATTTCCAACAATAAACATGGGTAATGATATGTACACATAGTATTTTACTTTATACACATTGAATTAATAAATAAGATAAACAATACCCCATGTAATTTTATGTGTGCAAAGTAAAATTACATGTGTACATATCAATTCCCAATAAACATATCCTTATCACACTTAGACATAACATAACCCAAAACAACAAAAGGAAAACCATGTATGATCATTGTGAAGGAGTGTAAATTGCGTAGGCCTTGATATCTGGATCTTGTTCTAATAGACCCATACGTTTCTCATCAAAATGAACCCATGCTTCTATCCCATCACCTTCTTGATCGTCCATCATCACCACAAAGTTTTGGGCTGCAAATTGCCCCGTGCTCTTCCAAACCGGCTTACCCCAACCAAAGTCAGCTTTATTGAATGAGAATTTGCACCAAGAAGTGACCCCGTAGAAATTTATATCACTATTCATTATATTTTGACTATACTCCAAAAAGGACTTCATTAAAACATCATATTCACCGGACGTTAGTGCTTTAGCATAATTGCTATCATATTTCTTGAGAGAGTCTTGCAAGATCATATAAAATCCTTGAAGGTCGATGTCGTCTCCTTCACAAGCATCAGTTTGTGCAACAGCTACACCCACAAAATTCCCACATAAGTTATCGGGTAACTTAGGGATTGCTTTATTCCTCAAGTTAACTCCTTGAGAAACAAATGACGCCTTTGATTGTCCGTTGTTGTTTGCTTTATCTATGCCTACAAAGGTCTTCCATAATAGTGCCAAAACAAGTTGTACCTTAGAGGGACGATGTCCTTTATTATCCTCCAAGATGACTTTTTCCCTTAGTTTTGATATTGCATTCCCTTTGAATAGAAATATTCGCGCCGGAGTATTCGTCACAATGCTTATCCTTGGAAGTCTTGGGGTAAGATCATTTATTTCTCTTTTTGGAAAGTCACGAGGCACAGTAAAGATAGGATAATAGTTTTCTAGTTCTAATGCATTATTGCTCGAAGCTTGGCTTCTAGTCGCCCAATTATGAATGAATGTGGACATAGTGGACATATCAGAAATTTTATGCGAAAAACACATACCAATTGCAAAACCGCCGCACTCGAAAGTTGTGACTTTAATATTTAACATTGGATCATCAACTTCACCAGCCTCAGCTATCTCACATGGGAGCAAATCACGTAGCATACTGAATTTCAACTCCCATGCTAGGCCTAGAAATTCAGAGAGTTGAAAATTTGCTGTAGCCTGTACATACAGAGCACCTTGATCACTACAATCGATAAATGAACCATCACGCATATATCTTCCAGACAATGGGTAAAAATCGGTTAAGGTTTTTGCTAAAGATGTTTCTAAATGATTAAAGATGTTGACATGTGCATCATTTTGTGATGTTGAGTAGTAGAGAATGAGAGGGACATTCATGTTAGGCATTTGCTCGTCAAAAAAAGAGACAGTATAGTTACGGAGGTTAGATGGAGTTGGTGTTGCGGGTTTCACTAGTTTGGAGGTGTTGGTTATTATCTCCATGTGTTTGGGTACAAATGTTTTGAGCATCCAAAGCTTTATTTATAGTTAAAAGTACATAGTTTTAGTATGTAGCTCTAACAATGTTCAAATCTAATCGGTAGGATAATTCTCTGAGAACACTATGGTTCTGGTTAAGTTTTATAGATGCTTAAGGCCGGCAACTTAAGTGAGGCTGGTGTCATTTTGTGTGTGTATTTTAGCAAGTTATTCGGCATGGAGAACAAATCTATGTCTCTAGTGATGCTGAGAATGGCCAAAACAATATATTTTTCAACTTTGAAAGCGATATTTTTATTAACTATATATATGTGATAAAATTGAGATTTTATACGTTCTTGAATGTTTATTCTTTAACATGTATATATGGTAGGAACGATTATTGCAGTGATGGAACCGGGACTGAAAAGGACCGGGTGTACAAATTTTTTTGAACTTGGTATAGAAAAAAAATGAACAAAAAATACGATTTTAACTAAAACGATTGACTTTAACAACAAATTAAGTTTAGTTTTTCACATATTAGTGGACCTAATTAAGGAAGCACCGGAACATTATTTTTTTGGGACCGAATACAATTAGGAGAATTTGAGATTTTTCCATCCCTGGATTATTGTGGTGCCATGTATATATTTGGATGTTGACTCTTTGTTATCATATGAAGTTTCCCGGCGGTAGATAAGTATTAAGCCAAAACTTTTATTGGACATTTCTACTGACTACTGGATTGGAGTTCAAGTGCAGAAGTCTTCTCTGATATCGATGATGCATAGACCTTGAAGCGTATATGCTTCTAATTTTACTTCACACATATAAATGCAAAAGGTCATGGCTTTCTATTTAAAGATACTAAATGATTAATTGTGTATAGGGACGACGGTATATAGTAGTTTCAATTTTTGTGCGTAAATTCTTATTTTTTGTATATATGAATGTGAAGTAGGTGAATTTTGAAAAGTTGGTGATTAATTTATAATTAAATATTTAAATAATTAATCGATTCAACTATCTTTTATAAGTAAGATCATTTTCATAAAACAACATTCCTCATTTTATAAGTTTTTAAGCAAATATGTTATCTCTTTATATGTAATGTAGATAGGGAGAAAACTTTTAAAACAAAACATTAGTTTGGAGCTTAATGGCACTGCACAATGTATCATTGAAAAATTAGATTGTACTAATAGCTAGAAGAACTTGATTTTAAAATAAGCCTTTAATTTTCAAAAATTACATATATATCTTTTTGATGCATTAAAAGCATTGTATTTTATGCATAAAAAACTGGTACAAAGGATATACATTTAATTATTCATTCAGAGAATGATATATATAAAATTATGCCTTAAAATAAAACTTCCTGATTTAATTTGTTAATAAAAGTTAAATTTAAAACCAACTTTTATTAATATTAAGTCAGAATATAAAAAAGAAATGTTATGGGGATTTTTTTTTTTTTTTTTGGAATTAAGTATAAAATAATGTTATTTTCGAATTGGTTTATATTATTTACACTACTATATAATGCATTTAGGCCTTCTAAAATTAGAAGGCTTAAAAATTCAGACTTTTTCACTTGCTTATTATGGAAAGATATATTATAATGCATGTAAAATTAAGATAAAGAGCTCCAATCATGAGATGACATGTGTCACTTGTTACCAAACTCCAAGTCTAACTTCTAACAAATTTCAAGCCTAACTCCTAACCATCAAAAATTAAGATAAGGAGCTCCAATTATAAAATGACATGTGTCACTTCTCAACTAAAAATTCATCTTTATTTTTAAATTAAAATATCTTTTTATCTACTTATTTATATTATAATCTAATTCACCATATTTTCTAAAATTTTATGCTCTTTAATTCAACATTCATTTTAATATATTTTTATGAGTTTTTAGTTTTTATATTTTTAGTGGGTTTATTTTATTTTAATTCAAATTTTTACAACTTTAACCTTTATTTCATTTATTTCAATCAATATAATCTTGATTCGTCAAAATCATATACTTTTGGGGGAGTGTTTGACGCGTAAGAGATTGCGAGGGTATTTTTATATGCGGGAAAAATGATGTCGCGTGAAAGTTACGGGTAACCCAAACAAACACTTACAACTAACACATATACATTCGAAGTGTTGTGAAACGAATTCACTAAACGGGTAAGCAAACACATATAACTATACTTATCGCCGCCACTGTCACCACCATCTCATCACATCACCACCTCAAAACATTTGTTCGTTACAAAATAGTTATCGGGTACCCGCCGCCGCATTGCGCGGGTACCCTTCTAGTTTTCAATAAAGTCTAAACCTTATGAAAAAAGTCCGATTTTGAATTCAATTTTATTGACATAAATGTAAAATTAGCAATTTACATTTTTTTTTTTATTAAATTTATACATTTAACACACACCCCGCTAAATTGATATAAAACTATATACATGTACATGAGTAAATATCAAGTTGAAGTACCGGGTGTTAATATATGCAAATAAATACATGAGATAAGATTTAAATTTTTTAATTAAAACAATGTTGATAATATATGAAATTAAATTAACTTTTGTACTAAACATTCCTGAATGTACGATATTATAACTTAGATTTAAGATCATTTGAGGACAAAAGATTATTTACATACCAAGGGATCAATCTCCACCATCTATTTTTATTTGATCTAATGGATAAGATTAATCCCAACATTTTAAAAAACCCACTTTCATCCTCTTTTTTTAAATATTAATAACTTTCAAACCGTTAATCGTTAAGCGGAAAAAAAAAATATCATTGCGACGAGCATTTAATTATCTTTCTATAGATAGACACTTTGATATACTTTCGACAAAAAAAGAAAATTTCGTATTTTTCACGTTTTTTTTAAGGTTTTTTCGTTTTTTTACGTTACTGAAATTTGCATTAAAAAATCATATATGATAAAACACTAATTTGAATATCACATGGGATATTAGTCTTATATCATATATGATATTAGTGTTATATCATAAATGATATGTAATATCACATGTGATATTAGTGTAATATCACATGTGATATTAGTGTAATATCACATGTGATATCACATATCATATATGATTTTTTCCATGCAAATTTCAAATAACGTAAAAAAAGACGAAAAAACGTGAAAAAATCAATTTTTTTTTTCTTTTTTCAAAAGTATATCAAAGTGCCCGTCTATAGAAAGATAATTAAATGCTCTTCGCGACGGTGTAAATATTTTCACTTAACGATTAACGGTTTAAGAGATATTTAAATTATAAAAAATATGTGAAATAATAAAATGCTTTTAATCTCATCCATTGATTTCTTTTTAGATGGATGGTTGAGATGAGTCCCTTGGTATGTAATAAAAGTTTGGTATGTAAAATAACTCTCCTCTATAACTTATATAAGTTCATATATTTTTTAAATTTAACTTATGTCAAAATCTTGTGCGTTTATTTTATTTATTCCTTAATGCTTTTACAAGTAGGGTTTTTTTTTTTTTTTTTTTTTTTTTTTTAATTGGCAGTTTGGTGCAGTAGAGTATCTTGCGTGCCACTAAGGTATCAAGTCTCTCGACCCGAGTTCAGGGGTGAAAACGAGCCGAGCCGAGCCTGCCAGAGCTCGAGCTCGGCTCGTTTAAGTTTTAAAAGGCTCGAGCTCGAGCTCGACTCGTTTCGAGCCTTAAAATTTAGGCTCGAGCTCGGCTCGTTGTGTTTAATATAAGCTCGGGCTTGGCTCGAGCTCGGCTAGTAATATATCTTTATAGAGCTCGTTAATAAGCTCGATTTCGGCTCGTATATTTGTTTAATACTTAAAATATCATAATGTTGTTTAGGCTCGCGAGCCCACACAAGCTTTGTATGTAACTCTCATGCTCGAGCTCGATTAATAAACAAGCTGCAACTTAGGCTCGAGCTCGGGCTCGAGCTCGTTTAGGCTCGACTCGTTCGAGCTTTTTACCTATTCGATCCCCAGCTTTTCACATACGACTCGGCCCTGCGCAAGACCAATTCATTCGACAATATAAAATCAACAATATATTTGTTCTTTCTTGCTTTGGAATCAAATATATCTAAAACACCCTTGAATTTCTTTCAGAATCGGTTCAACAACCACATTTTATTTAATCTTACTTTTATATAACGCATCAATAAAACATCATAAAACACTAGCAGGGTACCCGCGAGTTGCGGCGGCGGGTACCCTGAAATAAAATTTTCCGGTGAATCATGTATTGTCACACCCCCAAAATACCTGTTTTGCAGCGGAATGGAATTCCTGGGGGATGACTGCCATAGCATCACAGTTACAGTTATATTGAACGACCTAAAGTGTCGTTTGAAAAATTCATCGTTTGATATAATAAAACATTCAGAGTTTACAAAAGATAGGTCCCAAAAAGATAGTCATCATTTGCGGAAAAAGTTTGTTACAATCCAAACGATGTTTTAAAGTGCATAAAATCCATGTGAGACGCGTCGTCACCCCGACTCTATGATAAGTCTTTATGCATGCCATGAAGTGTATGCCTTAGATACCTGAAAATACATTGCTAAAAGTGTCAACACAAAGGTTGAGTGAGTTCATAGAGTTTATGTAAATGTTTTATACGACTACCACAAGTATAGGTCATGTATGACAAATATGTCACATAAAAATGTTACAATTGCTATAAGCACATAACACCGAAGCTAGATTGATCATGATGTTCGCCCCAACAGAGTGTTTTGCCAAACAACTCAAATAATGATATTAAATGAAATGCATCCGTTTGACCAGTTGGGACCACCAACCTGGATGGAGGAGTCACCCTCAATAGATCTATTCACTCACCCTCGCTTCTTTCGGATTAACGGTTCATGATTATAAAATGGGGACATTCAATTGGCAATGAGGTAACTTAAGCAATGTAATGAATTTGATATAATTGGTATCGTAATAAAAATGATGTGCAATGTATTCTCCCCCGTAGGATTGAAATAAAGTATAAACTTGAATAAAGCGGGGCTATGAAAACTCACTTGGTACAATGATGTGATGGCAAAAGTGAGTACACTGAAATGTGGCGCATTCTCTAACCGCGACCTATTATGAATGATATGATTCTAATATAAGTTATGATGTAATGTTATGCATGCAACTCATATGATATCCATACCACTTGTGCATTTTGAAAATAAAGTTTATCGTCGAAAAAATAAGTTTATAACGTCTTGACAAGTTATAAATTACTTTACAAGTACTTACGTTGAAATGATATCCTACGATAGTCATTTAGTGATTTATTATGAAGTTAAGTTTTTCGTCGCAAAACAATACACTTTGACAATTCATGAAAATGACTAGTTTTGAGTGATCGTATATTATTCATTATACCTCCGCTTGACAAATGGTTAAACATTTTGGAAAATAGAATAGGCGTACTCAATTTTACTAGAAGACATCGTCTTATCAAAAGTATTCTACCGATGTGAAAAAACGACTCCAAACATGGTCACTTGCGACAACAATTTTGACTAATAGGAAATATATATATAAGTGTTATACTTGTGTAAAATAATTATGATATCCCTATGTAAAATGTGTATAACTTAGTCGTTATAAGTCCGTTTTCTACGTTTTATATATCATTGGTTTCGTGTTAAAGTATACTAATATATTTTTGACAAATTAACTCATTTAGACAACGTTTAAAACTCATTTTTGCCCTTTAAATAACCCTTGACAGCTTACCATTTTTCAGAAAATATAGTTTTTGCCGCTAAACTTGAAAATAGTGTATCTCCTTCGTTATAAATCCGTTTTAACCCCTTCAAGCGACCACGGTTTCGTTTTAAAGTACATTTTCTGGAAATATAACCCAAAATACTTCATGACCTGCTGAATTTTCCAGATTTTGCAAAAACAATCAGACCACAATATAAAGTTGTCGAAAATGATTTTTCTTGCGTAATACTTGTTTCAATCACTTCAAATCAACACCAAATCTATTCTAAACCTACCATACACCTTCTTAGGGTGTCATGGGTTCCTAAACATCATCAACAATGATATGTTTCAAGGGATTAATTATAGGATGAATAAAACTCATAATAAGTAATAAAAACAATTAAAAGTGGTATGAATCACATAATACTTGCATGATTTGTACTAGGATGATAAAAATAACTCAAGAATGATTATGAAAGATTAGTAAAGATCATGAAAAGCTTACTAGTTAAATGATGAGGTTTAAGTAACTAGGTTTCCTAAATACTCCTAGGTTTTTATTACAAAACCTTAAAAAGAAGTAATCTAGAGTTTATAAAACCACTTGATCTTGAAAATCCTTTGATTTCTTCCTTGTTTTTGGTCTTGGCCGAATAATAGAGATGGAAATGAGAGAGTTCTCTTTTTTTTCACCTTAGCATTATGTGTAGTATGTGTTTCAGTTTTAGGATAATAATTGTATTAGTAAAATATCTAGTCTATATAAGTGTATATGTATAAGCTAGTAAGGATAAGAGATATTTTACTATGGTGACAAAGGGTGTGGCCGGCCATGGGGAAATTTTGGGGAGGGTTGGGTAGTTTTGATAAATAAAAGTATTATTTGTTATGTATAATGTGTAGTTTGTAGGTATAAATAGGTATTTAGTGTAGCGTTAGCTAAAAATAGATTTTAACGGAACAAAATAAAATATATCGAAGTCATAAAAATTATAAAAATACATTTCTCGCAAGAATTGAGTGAATAAATAATTATCGAGTTGAATTTACGAAAACCGTCGTAAGTATATATATATATATATATATATATATATATATATATATATATATATATATATATATATATAACAATTTATATACAAAATAAATTCAAAACATCGGGTAAACTAATAATATAATTTTTATAGTCTTAAAATGAATATAAAAATATATTAGGATAATTTTTGGAAGTGTCGGATCAATTATTCAAAATAAATGATCGTGCGATAGCGTTTATTTAATAAATAAATACACGTTACTGAATATGCAAACCGATGCATATATTAATATGAAGATAATGTTACTGATGATATGTAGACTAACTCTAGTCTATATGAAATGTTCTCAATGATTTTTCATGAATACGCAGCTTAACCCTCAAGGTTACGCGTATTTGATACTCGTAAACCTAGTTTACGAAAAATGATGAATATCCGGGAATGAATAGTATTTCATGAATAGTAAAATTTTGAAATAACCTTTCAAAGTCTCAAACCGACTTCAAAAATGATGAATAGTAAAATGATGAATAGTAACCAGTGAATAGTAATTCCCGAGATGAATAGTGAAATTTTCAAAGTTTGAGAAATGACCTTAAATTACGATTTGTCACATGTATTTTAGTTTAATATGTTCTTTTTGACAATAAATTTACGGATACCAAGAATTTCGTTTAGCCCGTGCCCGTTCGGGCTCGAGCCCGTTGGTCCATGCCCGTTCGGGCTCGAGCCCGTTTGGCCCGCACCGGTTCGGGCTTAAGCCCATTTTGCCCGTTGACCGTTCGGGCTTGAATATCTGTATAATGTGCTTTATTATTTGTATTAGTGACATTTAATGCAGGGTTTCCGCGCGTTGCGGCGGCGGATACCCTGAAATAAAGTTTTCCGGTGAATCATGTATTTTAGTTTATTATGTTCTTTTTGATAATAAATTTACGGATTTCAAAATTTCGTTTAGCTCGTGCCCGTTTGGCCCGTGCCCACTCGGGGCTCGACCCCGTTTGGCCCGTGCCCGTTTGGATCGTACCCGTTCGGGCTCGGGCCCATTTGGACCGTTGCCCGTTCGGGCTTGAATATTTGTATATTGTTCTTTATTATTTGTATTAGTGACATTTTAATGCAAGAATTATGTTTAAGTTAGTTGTATAATAAGCTTGATAATTTGTATTTATTGTGTAAGGGGTGTTTTAATAACTGCATTAATTGTATTTATTGGCCAGTTAATTAATTAACTACATTAAATATCTTGACCACATTAACAGTGTTTTGTAGTTTGTACATTAAGCTTTAAGACTTGTAAGTCTTAAAATTAAGATTTATGAGAAAAATCATTAATAGTGCATTATGTATTGCACAATAAGCTTTGTATTTTGTAAGTATTAAATTTAAAACCATGATGAGAGATTTATTCCCCTATTATAAGTAGTATATATTTAAGAGATGCAAGTACGAGTGTTAATTACACAATAATATAAAGTACAAATTCTCATGACAATTATGCTGATACTTCTCAACCCCTTTTTAATAATATTAAATAGCAATTTTAAAATCAGGGAAAATAATTAGACTTTTTAACATAAACTATAACTAAAACTATCAATAAAAGAAAAATATAGATAATCCAAGTCTCACAAGAAAACCAAAAGTCATGTGTCCCAATGATACCTCATGTTGTGTGAGAAGCTCTTCAATCAAATGATTTTTGGTGTAAATGTTGCGAGATAGTTAGTACTGCCGTTTTAAAAAAAAAATCTCTCCAGAGAGTAGCGTATGTTATGTTGGATTGTGGGAGTTTAAAACACACGTAAACGGCTAAGAGTATGTGAGCCTACGGGGGCACACACAATAAACACGAGTGTACGTGTCGAACGTAATATAACTTGAATAAATACTCGATATACATGCATGAAACTTGACCCGATTTGCATGACCCATGGACAGCTTGTTTAAGTGAACTTGGGTCGGATTGGATGGACTAGCATTGGGCCTTGATGTCTATCACTGATCGGGCTAGGGAGTTTTTGTTTGGGTTTTTGGCCTGTTGACCAAGCAATGATAACAAACAAAGAGTTGGTTGATTTGACTATAAAAGCAAATATACCCTTCCTCACATGCATGCATTATTCGACTATCCTAAAACCTTAAAACCGATCTACAACTTTCTGTTATTTAATTCCCAGCCAACTTCTTTGTAAGTTGATTAGGTTTTAAAGTTTATTTGTTCAATCATAAACTTGCACTCGATTCAAGTGTTTAGGGTTTGTTAGATTGGTGATTTTTGTTGGTTCCTAGTTCTCGAACAAGCAGCAAGGGGTGGTTTTGTTTCCTGGCCGTGGCTTACTTCTCGGACAAGACACATGGAAGATACCGGATAGCTTTTATCCGATATCGGGTAAGAAGCAAAAGCTTCTTTGGGTAGTTTTTTATCTCGAATAAAGAAAGCAAGATGGTTTCTTGAGTGGTTTTCTTGTTCATGTAATATTCAAGTGGTGTCAAAGGTTGATTGGGTTAATACGTTCTCGACTAGCTCATTATCGAACGTATACGGTTTTCGTGTTGTTTGTGATACTCGTAGAGGTATCTAATTTAGATACTTTGGGTTTCTTTGGTTGCTTTTTTTTGTTCACTTGCGTACAATATTCGCCAAAGGTTAGTTTTATTATTTACCTTTTATTCAATATTATTTATTAAATATGTGTTAACCTAATTGCAATTACTAGATCCTAATTCCGCTGCGTACTCGTATGCGTTACTTGGCTAATGTAGTTCTTAAATCCCAACAGTGGTATCAGAGCCATCTCATTTTTGCGATTATGGGTTACATGTTTCTTATTAATAAACATGTTTAAAAGGCTGCATGAAACTAACTTAGTTATTCGTTTTATTTTGTTTTGACAACTATATGCAATACTTGTCAATTTTTAATAAAAAATAACTAGTTACACACAAATTAAATTATATTGATAATTAGAATTAATTTTTTAATTAGAATTAAAAGTTAGTTAGAATTACTTGCTAATTAGAATTAAATGTTAATTAGAATTAATTAATTGTTAATTAGAATTATAATGATAATTAGAATTACATATTGTTTATTAAATATATAAAATTGCGTAATTACTGGTTAATTGAGATTGCCATGTTTTATGTGTTTTCCTGCCACAAGACCCACTCAATTGCTTTTTAAGCGATGTATGGGGCGATCTAGGTATTGTATCCTAGTGACGGTCTTATGGTTCTCCGTTTGGGGAAGACTCGCAAGAGAACTCGGAACAATATGTGTTTTATATTGATGTTTATGATTATATGTTAGTGATTCCATTATGTGCATTATTGTTATTTGCTTTGACACCTAATTGTATGCAATATGGAATAATATATATCGAAACCATAACATCAATATTGGTCTTTATTTAGACGCCTAAATATCATGCTCATTGTGACCTGCTATTTGATTCGTGGAAAATCGTTTTTGTTAAATAAATTGACCTAATATAATGAAACACGTTTTCAAGAATTTAAAAACTATACGCTATGGACACTTGGGATGTACGGCTCACCCACTAGAACAAACTCAAAAGGGGGTTCAAAGAGGTGCGCACAGTCGCACCGAAAGGATGTCTAGGTTATTGCTTCAGCGCTTACCTGGTCTTCTGCCTCCCTGTGAGTTCGATTGGAGCTACCGTGAACCATGATGATCACTACAGTGTTATTACCAAAAGTTTTTAAAATTAGTGTTACAAAGTTGTTTTGCATGCTTCTTTGTACACGACTTTAACCACATTTATATGTGCATACCTATTTGTTAATTTTAAGTCTATGTCATACAACTATGAACACGTGCATTTGGATTGACTTCTCTGGTCAGACCTAAGGGCCTTTCCAACCCATGGTAATTAGTCGACTTATTTCGAGTTGGCTTGGTCAGACCTCTGGTTATTTTTACACGTTCATACTTAGTCGACTTATTTCGAGTTGGCTTGGTCAGACCTTGAACCCGAGGCATAAGATGAGAACTAAACATGCTCATGACATTATTACTTGTCTACTAATGTCTTGATCAGTCTCATAAATCTAAGAGTTGCATTATGCAATTAACGCTCGTCGCTTACCTCTTGTCCTATTTTTTTACGCCCTGGTCAGACCTTTGGTAATTAAGTGGGAGTGCAAGATGGATCTTAGTCTTAACTAGTAATTAATTGGGTAGTTAAATCTTTTAAGAATGTAATTATCGAAAATACTAGAATTGAACTTTTTATGTTCTGATTAATTGTGTTATTGCCACATAATTCGTAAACAAAATTGTTTTTCTTTGAAAGACAAACTTAGTCTCTTTTCCTAGTTAGAAGAGTGAGACTTATTCCTATCTTTTATCCTTAGTTGACTAACTAAGATAGGATTACAAATTGATAAGCTCATTTATGATCTTTCATTACCCTTTTGTGGTCTAGAGTTAATTAAAAGATATAATATTTTGTGAAACTGGAAACATTATGTTTAGAGCTACCAAAATAAATAACATCATGCACTTGTCACGATGTATGAGTTTAAACCGCAAAGAGTAAAGAAATTACTAGAATATTCGCTAGGTAATTTTCTTGGACTCTTGTTTATTCCTAAAGTTCTAAAATACCCTTGGGGCTTTGTAGACGATAAAGGAGGAATTGCATGCTAAAGATTCAAGTTAATTGAATGAAAGAATGGCTAGTCCATTGTCTACATAAGTATAACTTCATATACTCTGTTCAATACCTAAGTACATGCTACTCGTAGGCATTTGAAGAGAATAGGAAAGTATATAAAAATGCTATATGCTTTCTAATGGAAATGTAACACTTGTAATGTTGACAAATCCAGTGGGAGCAATTGCATTTTATTACGGAAATAACATTCTTGTAATGTTGTCAATTTCAGTGGGAGCTACGGGATTTATTTCCTGTTAGCACCCATATCATTTCAAAGTAGCTTTGAAATAATTCATTACTTTCCGAATATGAACAACCATTGCTTAAAGAAAAACTGCATTTTATTTTATAAGATAACACGTTGTCTTCCTGCTGTCGCTTCCTGAAGCATTATCTATAGAATAATAATCCACAATTCCTTATTAAAGGTTATGGTTCTAAAACTACTTATGATATCTATGACATTATCATATCGTTTGAACAATCAATCACGTGTTGTTTATTTTCATAATATGATGTTGTACCTTTCACAAGTGGGAGAAATCTCAAAGTGTGTGCAAGGAACAACAATATTATTGGTATCTCTTGACCACAAGGTAAAGAAAACTAATAATTCTATTAGGACTTAAACACATTAGATGTTTAATGCCCTACTACATGTAAACAAGAATTCTACTAGGACTTAAACACATGAGATGTTTATTGCCCTACTACATTCTAATAATGATTCTACTAGGACTTGAACACGCTAGATGTTTGTTGCCCTACTACATTCAAATGTCATGATATTATGTATAGATACTTCAACATTAGACTACATGTTTTAGTCAACATAATTATGGTTATATGATAATGATCATAATTCTGAGGTATAAAATTAACTTGAAATTACTATAGAACTCAATAGTTTGCGTTCATGATTACTTTTGTTAGTATAATTATGCTTACATGTTAAGACATAATTATAAAGTCCTTGAATTAGTCAATGACTTATAATTTAAAGTATATATAGTAAAATTGTTATGTCTTCTAGTTAACACATAAACAAGAGGCCTTTGAATTATTCAAAGACTTATAATGTATTATTGAAATGTTATGTTTTCTTGTAAACACATGAACATATAATACTTGAACAGTTTTGTCTTCTTGTGAACACGTGAACATAAGTTTCTTGTATTATTCAATGAATATACATTATAACATGCACTTGGTTCGTAAATACTTAATAGCAATTTGGCTTGACCCAATTGACAAGTATTTGGCCCAAAGAGAATTAAGTTATTTATGGAATTCTGATAAAGTTTCACAATTCTAATACTCATAGAATACCACTTTTATTATGGTATGTCTAATGTGATGAAACAAACCTTATTCATATTGTTTGGTTCTTGATAGTTTTAATAGCTCTACCTCCAAAACATATCAAGGTTATAAAATTGTGTGTGCCATGGATACATTCAATATAGTTCAAACCTATAAGGTATTCAAGACAATCTATAACTGAAAACCCTAATTCATTAGGGATTTTAGGTTTTCCACTCAAACCAATTGAATCCTAAATCCTTTTGGATTTTTGATTTTTCTACACTTCCTAGCTTGAAGATTGTAGATTTGGTGTTCTTCGTAGCTTGACTAAACACAAAACTGTTGCTAGAAATTTTGATTAAAGAGTGATACTAAATTAGAGTTTTTCTATAAACCCTAATTTGAGTTGTTGGAAGGAATTTCATTATGTCTTGATTTAAGTTCTGAATTTGTTAAAATATTATGAAGCATTTTATTAACAAATCTAGAGATAAGAACTTGAAATGTATTTTGTGGTTCCCGATAAAGAACAATTTATTGTTGCTTAAATACTTATTATTTAGAGAATTGTCTTGTGACAAATCGTATTTTCAGGTCATATTTCAAAACATTATTCATGCTTCACCATTTATCGTTTATCGTAAACTAGGTTTACGAGCATCAAATTCACGTAACCGTAATGGTTTAGCTGTGAATTCATGATCATATCATCGAGGTCATTTCATATAGACTAAGTTTAGTCTACATTTCATTAACATCATTGTCATCATATTAGTTCATGCATGGTTTTGCATTTTACATTAAACGTATAATTTTTATATTAAATAAACGTTATCGCATAATTAATTATTTTGAATAATTGATCCATTACTCCCAAAAATTATCCCGATATATTTTTATACTCATTTTAAGACTATAAAAATTATATTATTAATTTACCCGATGTTTTCAATTTATTTTGTATATAAATTGTTAAATTTATATAATTACGACGATTTCCTTAAATTCAACCCGATAAATATTTATTCACTCAAATCTTTCAAGAAATGTATTTTTATAATTTTTATGACCTCAATATATTTTATATTGACCCGTGGAAATTTATTTTTATCTAATGCTACCTTAAATATTCAAATGGGTACACAAATTACCACAAGTCTTCAAGTAACTTGCATCTAATTATACTTATACATATAAATACTACTCAAAAGAACAAAACTCATTTTTGTTTCTCATGTATGTCGACCACCCCATGGTGTCATTTGGGGTGAGTCACATGGTTTGCAAATATCTACCAAGTATAATTTATATTATACAAGTAATATCCAAAAACACATACACATCTAATTTTTCAAGTGAAAGACCAAAACCATATCTTTCTTTTCTCTCTTCCAATTCGGCAGCCAAGACCAAGAGAAGGAAACATCAAATTTTCAAGACAAGATTTATTAAACACTAGTATCACTTGTTGTATAGGTTTTGCAATAAAAACCTCAAGTGATTAGGAAAAACCCTTTGTCCTTAAACCTCATCATATTTCTTGTAAGCATTCATATTCATGTTTTTATTTCACCTTCATTATTATGGTCATATCATTTTATTTGAGAAACATGCAAGTTATGTGATGTTTATCCCACTTTTTAAGGTTTTTAAGTGTTAAATATATATAATCCATCCTATAATTACTCCTTGTTATGTATTAGTTTTGGTGATGTTTAGGAACCCATGACACCCTAAGAAGGTGTATGGTAGGATTATAATAGCTTCGGAGTTGTTTTGAATGGGTTAGAATAGTTTTGGCGCGAGAAAAACTCATTTCGACACGTTTTGAAAAGGGTCTGTCCTTAAAATTAAATTCTGGAAAATCCGACAGTGGGTATAATATTTTGGGCTAGGTATTTAGAAAATACACTTTAAAACGAAACCGTGGCCGCTTAAACGGATTAAAACGGAGTTATAACGAAGAAGTTATGAATTTTTCAAGTTGAGCGTCAAAAACTATAAATTCTGGAAATTTCAGCATGAAAATGTCACTCTTTACGAGTCAAAAATGAGTCTTAAGCTTTATAAATTTTGTCGAATTATCAACAATATATTAGTATACTTTGACACGAATCTAAGGATGTAGAAAACGTAGAAAACGGACTTGTAACGAGAAAATTACACGCGATAAACAAAAGTTGCCGTAACTTTATTCTATTAGCAACATTAATATATTTTCTATTAAACATATACTTCGGCAACTAGGGACCATGTTGAGGGTCGTTTTTAACATGGACGTAGTACTTATTATAAAAAGATGTCTTCTAGTAAAAGTAAGTTCGCCAACCATATTTTCCAAAATGTCCAACCGTTCGTCAAACGGAGTTGTAATGATTAAAATACGGTCGCTCAAAGTTTGCCCAAAAACCATCCTTAAACTATATCTTGGGACAAAAGTACCATACTTTAGCTATATTTTTCTCTATGATCGGAACTTCTATGACGAAAACTTAAACACTAAAACTTTGAGATAATCATACGAGCTTCCCAAAACCGTTGAGTTTGTTTCCTAACGCTCGACGTGCACCATTTTACGACTAGCTTTTAGAGGCCGTTTTTGTCACTT